>JAVSCE010014511.1:0-256930 GCA_032199065.1 Smutsia gigantea | reverse complement strand
CTGCGCTTGTTTAAGGTCTGACCTTACCAGGAGGCAGACTTCGTCCTCTCTTGAATGGGAAAATAGGTTTCTGGAATGGAATATGGAATGACTGCTGTTGTTAAGGCTTACAGGCGAATAGTAAAATTGTTATGAGATGGTACACTTTAGCAGAGGATAGTTTATTAAATGATGGGGGTGTGTGTGGTCACTTTACTAAGTAATGATGATTATGATCTTGAAACATAGGAATAGTACAACCTTCATGAATCCTCCAGTATTATGTATCATGATTCTTGGACCTGTTGGCCTTTAGGCTTAGGGGATTTAATGTCATGTCTTGTCCCTGAGCAGTAGCAGTCAAAGCACATGGAATGAGAGGGATTTTGAGCCTATAGGTGCTAAAGATTTCCAAATCTATCCATACTTTGTATATCTAAATTATGCCAGCATGTGGGTTATTATGTAGAAAAGGACCACTGGGACATACAGTCCAGGTCAGAGTCCAGAATTTTGCCTCAAATTAGAGGGAAAGACAGACTGAAAAATGAAGTAGGTGGGTCATTGTATAGAGATCCAGTCTCAGCAGCAAAGTCCAGGCAAAGGCATAGTTGGAGTACACATGTGGGCAGCAGTGGGGTATGTATGTAGGTTTTAAATCAAACACAAGTAAAGAGGAGGGAAGTGGGACTCGGTGTAGTCTTACTCATTTCTATAGCTAGTGTTGCCATTGAGTCTCTTCTGGCACCTCAGATTGAGCACCTACTTAGATGTGGGGCCATGTAGTTTCTTGAGTTTGGTTTCTTCATCACTGAAGCAGAGATTGAAGATTTCTTATAATTGTTACTGCAGCACACAGGCATGGGACTGAATACTCCAGTGAGTCCCACCAATCCCAGTAATCTTAAGTGTTGTAACTAAGGAAAATGGTAGCACATTTCACACATCTTATTTGGTTAAGAAGTGTATGAATATCATAATACAGTTAGTTACCCTGGAAGAAGCTCTGAAATTTGCTTGTGGAAGTGGATGTTGGAAAGGTAGTGGCTTATGAGTTACTGTCAAGTGGTGGAAGGAGAGTTATCTGAATACGATGGAAAGTTGTAACACCATATGAGGATTGTTGTGGCTTATAACAGGTGGGGGAAGCTGGAAGATGTTTGGGGTTAGTGCATGTTTTCGATATTCTTATGTAGCTCACTTCAACTGGGTGTAGTTTTCTGCATTCACTTAGTGTTTCTCACAAGGAAATTGTGTATAAGTGAGAGAGATTTGCATTATGCCCACTTGTTTCCTGATACATTAATCACATTGGAACATTCACAAATAACCATTATAGTAAAAATGACTGTATCATATATTTTTACTGACAAGACAGTCTGTGATAGGTATAATGGGGACTCAAAATATTATTCACTATTCTTAGAAAATAAGGTTTGTATAAAAATAGCAATACATATGAACTGAAATATAAATGAACTTCAAGAATTTTAGTATATATCTTTCCCATGAAACTAGAGCAGGGTGGGATGTGGTGAAGACTGCCAGGTGTGGTAATAAGTTGCTGGAAGTGGGTATACTATGGGTTTAGGTAACACTGGGAGAGAAATCATGGGAGTGGGCTGAGAATTCACAAAGCCCTTCTTCCTCCAGCTTGAGTACCATAGTGATCCATTAAAACCCTTAATTTGCCCATCAAATTAATTTTTATGATTTTTTTCAATTTCTCTTACATTCTTCGTGTTGAGATTCTTATTTTACTTTTTTATTGCTGCTGTAACAAATCACCACAAACTTTGATAGCTTAAAACAATACAAATTTATCTTAGAGTTCTGCAGTTCAGAAATCTGACATGGGTCTCAAGGTGTTAGCATGACTGTACTCCTTTCTGGAGTTTCTCAGGGAGAATCTGTTTTCTTGCCTTCTCCAGCCTTTAAAGACTGCGCACGTTGCTTGACTCGTGACCCCCTTCCATCTTCAAGGCAAGCTATGGCTGGTCAAGTCTTTTTCACATTCTGTCACTGTGGCATTCTTCTGCCTCCCTCTTCCTCATTTAAGGGTCCTCATGATTACGTTGGGCCCAGTGAGATAAACCAGGCTACACTCCCTATTTTAAGGCCAACTGATTAGCAGCCTTAATTCCATCTGCAACCTTAACATCTGCTACCTTCATTCCTTTTGCATGTAATATAATATAGTCACACATTCTAGAGACTAGGATGTGGACATTTTTGGGAGGCCACTATTCTGCTTACCATAATCCTTTTCTATAATTTAAATTGTTTCTTCCCTGTGAACTGTAACCCATCTGCTAACATGCGATTTTTACCAAGTGCTCTGCTCTGTATTGTTTTAAGCATCCCGTTATCATCTGCTAAATCTCTCTTAAAAAACCATTTTCCACCTTACACCCCCATTACCTCTTAGACATCTCCCTATCATAGTTTGTCTCTTAGCCTTCTGCTCTTCCCATTACTAACTCCTCATTAGCACTTAAACGTGCTCAAGCCTCTCCCATGTTACCTATTTACAAAAGGTCCTCACCCAGCACTTGTTGCTGTTACAGATATTTTTTGAAGAGGCTGAGAGAGGGTTTGTTTATTTATTTATTTTTATTGAAGTATGGTTGATATACAATATTACATTGGTTTCAAGTATACAACATAGCAATTTCACAGTTATGTACATTATTAAATGTTCACCCCAACTAGTGTAGTTACTATCTATTGAAAGCATTTCCAATTAGCTCCAGTCACTGCTTAACCCCCAGCCAACAGGACTTACTGTTACATCTTTCATAACCAGTACAAAGCCCAATCTGGAATGTGTTAAATATTTGAATAATTAAGCTTCTGATCAGTCACCCAAGTCTATTATCAGGTCTCTGGTGATATTCTTAGTGTGAAGACTGTTCTTTGGGATTTGTGTCTGTGTGTGCACCTCAACTAACTTATATTTGTAGTTGAGGATGGCTGTTGTGGATCGCAAATCCAAACATACTATTTTTTTTTAGCAAGTGCTTTTTTTCTCTTTGGGATGACGCATGTTCCTGCTCCATTAACATCTATTTTCTCTTATATTTGTTTAGAATTTCATACTTTTTTTCACCATTTTTTTAATTGAAGTTTTCATTGATATACAGGTTTAAAGTATACAATACAGTGGTTCAGCAGTTAACCATATTATTAAATCCTCATCCTCACTAGTGTGGTTACTCTCTGTCAACAGAGGAAGATGTTACAGAATCATTAGCTATATTCTCCAGAGTATTTCATACTTCTCATAATGCTTCTGTACATATTTTACTTTGTTTTCATCAACACCCTTGTGAAATAAATAAGTCAGGTAAGTGTTCCTGTTTTGCAATTAGGTTCCTGAGGCCCAGAGCAACTGAGGTATTTTCCCAAGGCATACATAAAGTTAAGGATACATCGGGGCCTAGCACCCAGGATTCCCAGCTCTGTGCTTTGAGTTCTTTTGCTGATTACAGTTAATAGATTTAAGAGTAAAGCAGAGTATAAAAAATTGCCAAGGGACTAGTAACCTAGATGCAAACTTGTGTTTGGCTTATCTCACTATATTTTTAGATTTATATTCCATGTGGCTATGATATCTTTTGGCACAATCCCACCTCAATTCTGACATGATTAGGCAGTAGTGGTGAGAGTAATTTATGTGCTGGAAGAGCTGAGGAAATGAGACAGTCGGGCTCTGTTTACTGCTGGTATTAAGCTAAACGTCTCAGCTGAACAACTTCAAAATTTGTGGTTCAGCCTAGAAGTGAAGTAGCATTTCTGTCTCCAAACTCAGTACAACTCTGTGTTCTAGTTCTGTTGTGAGTGACATTTTAGAGGATCCCTGAAGTGGGCACACCTGAGAACATGTGAGAGGATTTTTGCTGTGAAGTGTTCTTTACTGTCTTTTGAAAGGAGAGTGGGAGGGTGAGGGACTGTTGTGGAATGTTAGGCAAGTGATTTGAATGACTGAGAGTTGCCTGTTTACCAGCAGTAAACTAATGCAGTTTTGAATTCTGTAAGTGAATTCTAATTCTACTGAAGTAAGCAAACTTCTCCATTCTGAACGATTACTTGGTCAGGGATTAGCTTACATTTGGTTTTCATGTTGGGGACAATTTGACTAACCCCAGGTGAGGTCTGGTTTCTCTGCCATTTCATCCAACTTCCTGTTCTACTTTCTGTGCGGTGCTTTGGCTCCTTTGTCTTACTTTGGCCTCTACTCTTCATGTGTGGTTTCTCTCCACATCTTTCCAACTCTGACCTGGTTTCCCTTCCTCTTTCTGGAACCTTATACACTTTGACTTTGATGTTGTTTAGTTCATGTAGGCCATTATCATTAAGACCAAGTGAAAGCATCTTGTTTGACCTTCAAGAGAATATGAGTCACATAAAGTCCATGTCGTGAGAAATTAAGATGGGTAAGAATGAGATTTCTGGAACAGATGGGCCTTTTGTATATTATAGCTCTTCCATGGGCAAGCTGTGTGACCCTGAGCAAATTCTCAACCTCTTCTAGCATTAGTTTCCTCATATGTAAAATGGGGATAATAGTACTTCCTCTTAAGGATCATTGCAAGAGTTAACGAGATAAAGCACTTAACACAGTACTTGGCACGTGATAAATTTAGTTGTAATTATTGTTGCTGTTATTGAAAAGGGGCCTGGATAAGGTTAGGAATTTTACGTATAGCCTTGAACCATATCAAGTCATTGTTTGAACCTGGGAAGATTGCTTTACCCATTTGGACCTTGGTTTTTCATCTATAAATTGAAGGTATTGGAAGGGGTTTTGCCTTGTGGACAATTGATAGACTCTATTCAGGCTTGAGTATGTTAATGTCTTTTTCAAATGCACCTGAATCTCAGATATTTTAGCTCTACCCCCTGCAATCTGTGAAGCCCCTTAATGCTTTCTCATCAACCAGGCCTTCCTCTGCTCATCACTCATTATAGTGACTTTTCCAGATGTCATGTTTCTTTAGGTCCTTCTAGGTGACAGCTTCCCAAAATAGGCAATTTCCTGCAAATGCACTATAAATAACCAATATTGATATGTTTGGTGTAATGGTTTATGTTATTCTTTGTAGACAGTATTTTTAATTTCACCGTAATGATTGTTTTGTTTTTTAACTCATTTTCTCAAATTTTCTACCAAAGTCTGGGGTTTAGGGCACATGGCCATCATTGACTTCACCACTCCAGTTCTAGTCATTAAATGTCTCTGTATTACCACATTTTCATCTTAATATTCACTTAAACTTTATATTCTACTCTATAATATAGCCACATTTGTTTTAATGTTAAAATGTTTTAAATTACATGCTACTTTTTACTTACTCCCCACCTAGCTATGTTTCAGGTAAAATTGATTATGCTTCAAGATATGTGACATGAGGCTTTGAGTACCTCCCCAGCCCTCCCAGTGACTTAACTGAGAGCAGCAGGGCCATCTAAAGGACTGGTTTGGAAGATGGGATTCACTGACCCATTGGCAAATCTGTGAGGGAGACATTTTTGACTGTGATCGAATCACCTTAGGAAGCTAAGCTGACCTCTGTAAAGGTGAAAAGAGTTTTCAGTTGCTATGAGTTGAAAACTCATGTAATCACTATCCATTTCCTTTGACAAAGATTCACAGAGCAACCCTTTCCCTTTAGAACATGTACACAAACTAAATAAAAGTTCTAAAACTTCCCCAAATTACTATGATTTAAATTTTGTATTTTGGGGTTAAGGAAATTTGAACATGCAGAAACCCACTTTCTTTCCTTTACAGCAGGGGATTTTTCAGATTATCTTTTGATGTTTGCTTACAGTTGCCAAGTGTCATGGTTAAAAGATTGCTGGATCCGCTGAGGCCTGTTAGCAGTGTGGCCTACAGTAAGTCACTTCTCTAGGGTTGACTTCTTTATATAAAAAAATTCCTATGACTTCTGTGACCCCTCCAATGAGATGAGATTTGTGCTTATATTTTCCCTTAGCAGCCAGTACTTTCTTGCATTTGTAATCATTTATTTGTTGCCTATTTTCCATAAGTGTAACTTCCACAGGCCATGGGTGTTTTGTTCACAACTATATGCCGAGTGTCTTCTGTACTGCCTGGCCAATGGTGTTTATTCATTCATTCATTCCAAAAAATATTTACTTAATGCCTACTAACTTTCTTAGACTGGAGATACACAGTAAGAATGTGGCAGGCAAGGTCCCAAATCTCATCGATTTTAGATTCTTAAGGTAGTTCAGTTCAATAGAACTTCCTGTGATGGAATTTGTGGTAGCCGTTAGCCACATATGACTTGAGCACTTGAAATGTGAATGACAAAATGAAGTTTAAATTTTATTTAATTTTAGTTAATTTAAATTACCACATGTTTCCAGAGACTACCATATTGGACAATGCTGTTCTAGAGGATTTAGGGGGTTGGAGAAAGAGATAAGTAGATAAATAAGTGAACAAAATAATTTCACCTAGTGATAACTGAGAAGACATGAAATAGGGTGATGAAATATTAAGTGGGGGAGTACTTCATGTAGGGTGAATCTAGTTGAGTAGGAATTAATAATGTAAAATAAATGAATTATGAAGACTTTTTTTAAACTTTGCTAGTCAGTACTTTGGTTTGGGAGCCCTTGTTTGGACATGTAGTGAATTCCAGTTTTGGAAAACAAACCCCAAAATAAACCCTAACATTTCTATCGATATTTTATTAACGCCAAACATTTTTCTTTCCTAGACTTGAATTGTCATCTCCAGTTCCTGTTGGTGATACCTCTACATTGGGAGGTATGCTTCTGTGCCTTTTTTCAGTTTTATTTTAAAATTATTTATGATTTAAGACATTCTTGAAAGCAAGCATACTTTTCAGTTCACATTTAAAAAATATAGAGTTTCTCTTCTCCTTAAATACTGTTCAAGAGTCTCAAGAAAGAGTAATTATTTTACAGTACCATGTTGTACATACTTAAAAATCTTTATTAAGTATAATACAAATCAGAAAACTGCTTAAACCAAACATACAACCTAAAGAATTATTTTAAGGCAAACACTCCTAACCAGTTTATGTTAACAGATGGAACCTTTCTAGCTCCATATGTCATATGTCTTGTAGTTTCCCAGAGTAAGGATTTTTCTGATTGTATTCTGTGGTATGCTCTAACATGTTCCTTTGATTTCTATATTTCCTATAAATTGGGAGTTGCTTTCTTTCTGTTTAATTTTTTTTTAAGTTTTTCTTTACTGGAAATTTCAAACAAATACAAAGAATAGTCAGAATAGCACAGTAAGTGAGGCCAGCTTCAATGATGATCAGTTTTGAACCTTCACCTACTCCTGCTCTCTGGTAGTGTTACTTCTTTCAATATCTGCCCCTTTATTAGATCGCTCCTTAAGGATAGGAACTTTGTATCCCTATTGTCTTGCATAAAGCCTGACATATGGTAGGTGCTCAATAAATGCTTGTTGAATGACTGAATGAGTAATAATTATGTCTTCTTCTGGGAAGATGTTATGCAAATGTGTCTTGAGGTTAGAATGCACAGAATTTCCAGGGTAAAAAAGCAGATGACTTCTAGGAATGGTTTTAAAGTCAGTTCCTTATTTCCTGATATGAATTCCGACTTATTCAGGGACTGAATTCATATACATGTTTTTGTTTCTCTACTTAGGTACTGTTCTCAGATTTCCACATCCAGAGGTGACCTCCTATGAAAGTGCTTCAGAGAGCAGCTTGGAGAGGCCAGAGCAGAGTGTGAGTGATGCCCTGTTTTGTTATTTAGTTTGTAACTTGGAGAACAGGAGTTAAAAGAGATTTATATTCCATTGCCAGACTACACAAGACTTCGTGTGGTTCCCTTTATGAAATGCAGATTCTAAAACCAATACATTAAAAAGAACCTTAGATTCCTTAGAGACCTGAGTAAATTTGCTTTTGGCTAGAGAGGGCTTCAAATTGTAAATTAAATGACTCAGGGCTTAGGGAACTGCCATCATAAGCCCGCTGTCTCTTATGGGCTATGTGACATAATTTAAATGTTTTTTTTGGCTATGTTCTTTTATCCCTTAATAGATCAGGACTTAGCCTTCTTTTTACAGAGGGAAATTTTAAGTAGTTTAAAAATCAAGAAGTACCGTGCTTTTCAAATGCATCATTGTTAATAGTAACCTGTCCACTAAACAACATTAAGTTGAATCTCTATAACATTCAGTTTTTTTTTTAAGTACACAAAGCCCAGGAAGACAGAAACATTTTGTTAGAAATTTTGTTAAATATGCATTTTTAAAATTCAGGGGTTCATAAATCCTAGATTACTTAATATAGAGCCAACTCTGACTGAACATGTTTACTATAAAGGTTCAATTGAGTTTCCTTGCACCTTCTTTTCCAAACTTGGACAATTTAACTTTTATGAAATCAGGTTGTCACCCCACTCTACCCCACTACCCTCCCTTTTACTGAACAAGGCTGGTGATAGCTTGGGATCCCTGAGCAGATGCCCAAATCTATATTCTTACACCATCAGTTGTCCAGCGTAGATGGTGCTGAAGGATGGGCAATATTTGTGAATGAATGAATGAATAAAAAGTGATCGTGTAGTTCTGAACTTGAGGTGGAATAGTTATGGTTTAGATCTGGAGACACTGAATAAGACAGAATTGACTATATTAGAAATGAACCAATTGGAATATTAATATCCAAAGCAGAGTGTATGATTTGAAGCCACTTTATAGAACAAGTAGGAAAACAAAGCAATATAGAGATATAGAGAATTAGCTTGCCTGTACCTCTAGTTCAGAATGAAGCCCAGTGTTGTTTTATAGTTCTAAAATTCAGTTTTTTTCTAATAAATTTTTCCATCTACTGTTTTAGAAATTATATACTTTATTTATGTTTTGTTAGTAGTTATCCTTTAAGTTACAGTGTATGATCTAGTAAAACTTAAGTTTTTCAAAATATTGATCCTTATCCTGAGCAATGCAGGAATTAGAACATTGTAGTTCCAATAACCACACTACTGATTTATAGTCTATTTTTCAGTATTCTTTCTTTCTCTCATCTAGTTCTCTATTCTGCATACTAGACTGTATATTACTTTTTATATATATAGTTAAAGTTTGTTTTACATTTACCCAGATATTTGCCATCTTATTTCCTTAATATTCTTTTTTGCATTTTATGTCTCTCTTTTGAGATCATTTTCCTTCTGAAATATGTGCTTCTGATATTACTTTAGTGAGACTCTCACCAGTTCAGTTTCAGTTTTTGACCAACTAAAATTTTATTATATCCTTATTCTAGAGAGATATTTTAAATCTCTATTAAGTTCTAGATTGAGTTTTTTTTTGAAGGGGGTCAGGATTTTATTTCTTCTAACTTTTATTATTGCTATTGAGAACTCAACTGTCAATTCAGTTGTTATTCCCTTGTCAGTGATCTGGGTTCTTTGTCTACTCTTAAGATATATCTCTGTCTCTATTTCTATCTCTGTGTTTATGTCTATGTTTATATATATAGACATACACACACATTATATATATATATATATATGTATACTTAATAAGTAACAGCTGAGAATTTCTCAGAATTTGTGATAGATATAAAGCCCCACATTAGGGAAGTACAAAAAATCTAAAGCAAAATAGATAGATGTAAGTATACTCCCATACCCATGTTTGTGAAACTGCAGAATCTCATAATGCTCTATAGTGTACTAATATATATATTACATTATTATAGTAGTGTTTGGGATTCTGCAGTTTCATAAACATGGATATAGGGGAAATTCTCAGCTATTCTCTTATGATTAAATATATGTCTGACCTCCATGTCTATTCATTACTCCTCAATAAGTCCTTTTTTCCTCTGTGTTTCATTCAGGTATGTCTTCCAGTTCACTAATTCTTTCTTCAACTTAGTCTAATTTGTTGCTCAAACTGTTGTGTTGTCTGGGAGTCTTTGATCTATCTGACTTTTCAACATATACAGACCTTCCATAATATTTACTCAGCATTAGGTATTCTGTAGCGGTAAGTTTACTTTGAGGATATTTTAATACTGTAAATGGAAGTTTCTATCCAAATTTGGTGAGATAAAATTTAATATGGGAAAGTCTGTATAAAATTCTATAAGAGAAGAGTTTTTGTTGATGTTGGTCTTAGTATGAATCAACAGTATGATGCAGTTACTTGGGTGGAGGCACTAGTAAAAGTTAGTGTAATTTTAGGTTGCATTAATAGATATATAGAATCTACCATAAGGGAGGTGGTAGTCCTATCATGTTTTAATTGATCAGACCTCACTCATGTATACCATACTCTAAAGAATACATTAAGAGCCACGGAAATGTCTGGAGGAGAGGAGCTAGTGAAAAGTCAGGAAGTCATGGTAACTGTCTGTACTTATTTGAAGGGCTCTCTGATGATTATAGTTTTTATTTATGTCCCATGTTACAAAACTGTGATAAATGTTGAATCCTATGGGGGAACATATTTGGGTAGGGGTGGGTGAAATAGTTGAAGGGGGTCAAAAGCTGCGAATTTCCAGTTATAAAGCAAGTTAGTCATAGGGATGTGAAATGCAACCTGGGAATTATAGTTAATAATGCTATATTGCATATTTGAAAGTAGCTAGGACAGTGGGTTTTGAAAGTTAATATCATGAGAAAAAATTTATAACTGTATATGGTAGTGGATATTAACTGGATTTATTGTGATCATTTTGCAATATATACAAATACCAAATCATAATGTTGTACACCTAAAACTAATGTTAATGCAGTTTTACCTTAATTGTAAAAAATCCTCTTCCCCCCACAAAAAATCTGAGTGCCTGGTATGTATCAGTTACTGTTTCAAGAGGCATACTGCGAAGTAAATATGCAGTAAATATAATTACTGTGTGGTATGTGCAATGATAGGGTAAATGCAGAATAAAAGAGGAATGTATTTGGGCAATTCTGAGAAATTTTTTAGTGTGGGTAATGTCTGAACAAAGGCAAAAGGATGAATAGAAGTTACTAGAAGAAGAGGAAGGGCAAGATTTTGGCCTGAGTCCTTCAAGCCAAAAATGTAGGTCATTGCTTAGGCTTGAAAAGAGAGAGAATTTAAAATGCATTTCTTAGTCTGCATATAAGAGTTTAGCATGGCTGAATAGGAGAGTGCAATGTGGGAGAAAGGAATATGTAACTGGGAGAAGGAGGTACTATCAAGTTGTGAAGGGTTAAGAAGAAAATAAAAGAACTTTCCAACTGTGAGAGATTTTTTGGAAATATAATGGTTTGCCTTTGAAAGTCATGACTCTTTCTCATCAGAGCCATTTACACTGAGGATGAGCTGCCATTTGTCAGGGATATTTAGAGAGAATTCAAGCATCACGAGGGATGATGGGGACTTTGAGGTTCTTTCCTATTTTGAGGTTTTTGAAGATCTCTCATTATACAATCCACTAGGGATGCAAAGTGATTCAGTGAAAAAAGCCCCTGTGTTTTCTTACTGACTATGTGATTGGCTTTCTGTGAGTCTAAGGACTAGCTATTCTTCGATTCTAAGCCCTGGTTTTCTTGTATATTAAAGCGGAAGGACTTGGATTGGATGAGCTCAATTGTATCTTGCAGGTAGCAGTTAAACCTGTAGTGTTCTAGTAGTGATATTCTGTTTCCCTCATTCCTTCCACATTTATTAATTGGAATTCTTCTGTAAGATACTATTATTACTTTTCCCATTTATTAAATCATTTATTTGTATCAATATGGACCAATAGATATTTATTTTATTCTTGAATTATAATCCAATATGTATTTTGTTGCTCAAATTGTTCCAGCTTTGGCCGCTGGAAGACCTGGATTTTAATGTTACAGAGCACAAAAAGTTTGTTGATATTATTTCAACAGAGCTTTGCGAAATTACCACTTCATGAATTTGGTGTGGTAACCAAAAGAATATCCATCCACAATACCTAAAACAGCTATTAATATATTCTCCCCTTCCTTACCTACTACAGTACCTGTGTGACTTTTTTTCATGTACTTCAACTAAGGCAACATATTGCAACCAGTTGAATGCAGAAGCAGATATGACAATCAGATGTCTTCTATTAAGCCAGACTTTAAAGAATTTATAAGACTATAAACAATTGTTCTCATTTTTTATTTTCCAAAATGTATATTATTTGTACATGTAATGAATAACATAATTTTACATATAATGTAGCCATCATTTTTTAAATGAATTAATAAATGTTTAAAAAATTTCTCTTTTAATTTTTTGTTTGTTAAATATCTATATATAGAACCCACAGAAACAAACTTCTTTAGGTTCCTCAGTGATGTTTAAGAGTTTGAGAACTACCCTTCTAGGCTATTTTTAGATGATAATTTACCACAGTCAGCTCTTTTTTTACTCACTTAGTATGGTCAACTTTGGTGGTTATCTGCAGAAAATTTTCTTTCTTTCCCTGAACTAGTCTTTGTTCAAAGGAATTTGCAAACGCACAGTAATTTTAATATTAACCTATGTCTTTAAGTCCACCCAGTTTAGTCTAAAGTCAAATACTATATAAAAGGTCATCATTAGAAGTTTCCCAAATTTGGCACAGTGTCTGGTATATACCAGTCAATAAATATTTGTTGATAGAACGAGTGAGCATTGACATTTATTATTATTCTTTCTCTAAAAATCCAGATTAGTAATGAAATTGAGAATATGGTAGAAGAATCCACAAAACCAGCAGCTGAGCAGATCGCAGAATTCAGTATCCACCTTTTGGGGAAGCAGTACAGGGAAGAACTACAGGATCCCTCCAGCTTCTACCACCAGCGCCTTGTAGAAGAGTTTATTTCAGAGGTGGTGATTTTCTTGTTTGTTTTTATTTTTTATTTTTTGATAAATACAGTTTGCTGGGGTTGTAAATTTCCCATATTCACAACACTGGTTAAAGGTAAGTTTAGGATTCAAGCTCTCCTTATACTCGGTTCAGAGGGTATGACTTACCCATTTCTTCAGAAAGCTCTGTGAAAAGTACACAGTAAGACAGATGAGTTATTTCATTGAAACAAAATCTTAGTACACATTTGCCATCTGTTAATAAATAAGTGTTCTATTTCCAACTTTCTCTGCATAGTCAAGGAAGAATGTGTTCCATAGCATGATTTTAACTTGACAATATTTGGAGAAATTAGTATCTTTGAGAAACTACATATAGTGTATTGTTTTTCTTAGGGGAATATTAAATTTAGTTCCTTTAAATTGAATGTTTAGCATTATTTTTTAATTTTTTAAAATTAAGGTATCATTGATATACAGTCTTAGGAAGGTTTCACATGATCAACATTGTGCTTACTACAATCCCCCCTATTGTCAAGTCTCCCCCACATACCCCATTATAGTCACTGCGCATCAGCATAGTAAGATGCTATAGAGTCACTACTTGTCCTCTCTGTGCTATACTGCCTTCCCCTTGCTCCCCGCTATATTATGTGTGCTAATCATAATACCCTTTAATCCCCTTGTCCCTACCTTCCCGCCAACCCTCCGAACCCTATTCCCCTTTGGTAACCACTAGTCCCTTCTTGAGTTCTGCAAGACTGCTGCTGTTTTGTTCCTTCAGTTTTTTCTTTGTTCTTATATTCCACAAATGAGGGAAATCATTTGGTACTGGTCTTTCTCTGCCGGCTTATTTCACTGAGCATAATACCCTCTAGCTCTGTTCATGTTGTTGCAAATGGTTGGATTTGTTTCCTTCTTATGGCTGAATAATATTCCATTGTTCATATGTACCACATCTTCTTTATCCATGCATCTACTGATGGGCACTTAGGTTGCTTCCATGTCTTGGCTATTGTAAATAGTGCTGTGATAAACATAGGGGTGCATATGTCTTTTTGAATCTGAGAAGCTGTATTCTTTGGGTAAATTCCTAGAAGTGGGATTCCCGGGTCAAATGGTATTTCTATTTTTAGTTTTTTGAGGAGCCTCCATACTGCTTTCCACAATGGTTGAACTAATTTACATTCCCACCAACAGGGTAGGAGGGTTCCCCTTCTCTGCATCCTTGCCAGAATTTGTTGTTGCTTGTCTTTTGGATGGTGGCCATTCTAACTGGTGTGAGGTGATATCTCATTGTGGTTTTAATTTGCGTTTCCCTGATGATTAGTGATGTGGAGCATCTTTTCATGTGTTCTTGGCCATCTGAATTTCTTCCTTGTAGCATTGTCTCTTCATATCCTCTGCCCAATTTTTAATTCTGTTATTTGCCTTTTGGGTGTTGAGGTGTGTGAGTTCTATATATATTTTGGATGTTAACCCTTGTCAGATATGTCATTTACAAATATATTCTCCCATACTGTAGGATGACTTTTTATTCTGTTAATGGTGTCCTTTGCCGTACAGAAACTTTTTAGTTTGGTGTAGTCCCATGTGTTCATTTTTGTTTTTGTTTCCCTTGCTCGAAGAGACGTGTTCAGGAAGAAGTTGCTCATGCTTATATTTAGGAGATTTTTGCCTATGTTTTCTTCTAAGAGTTTTATGGTTTCATGACTTACATTCAGGCATTCAATCCATTTAGAGTTTATTTTTCTGTATGGGGTTAAACAATAATCGAGTTTCATTCTCTTGCTGGTAGCTGCCCAGGTTTGCCAACACCAGTTGTTGAAGAAGCTGTCACTTCCACATTGTATGTCCATGCCTCCTTTATCATATATTAATTGACCATAAATGGCTGGGTTATATCTGGGCTCTCTATTCTGTTCCATTGATCTATGGGTCTGTTCTTGTGCCAGTATCAAATTGTCTTGATTACTGTGGTTTTGTAGTAGAGCTTGAATTTGGGAAGCGAAATCCCCCCTGCTTTATTCTTCCTTCTAAGGTTTGTTGTGGCTATTTGGGATCTTTTGTATTTCCATATGAATTTTAGAGCTATTTGCTCTAATTCGTTGAAAAATGCTGTTGGTTTTGATAGGGATTGAATTGAATCTGTAGATTGCTTTAGGTCGGATGGACATTTTGACAATATTCATTCTTCCTACCCATGAGCATGGGATATATTTCCAGTTATTGGTGTCTTCTTTAATTTCTCTCAAGTGTGTCTGGTACCTTTCAGGCTATATGTCTTTTACTTCCTTGGTTAGGTTTATTCCTAGGTATTTTATTCATTTTGATGCAACTGTGAATGGAATTGTTTTCCTGATTTCTGTTTCTGCTAGTTCATCATTAGTATATAGGAATGTAACAGATTTCTGTGTATTAAATGTTGTATTTGCTGAATTCAGTTCCTAGTTCTAGTAGTTTTGGAGTGGATTTTTTAGGGGTTTTTATGTACAATATAGTGTCATCTGCAAACAGTGACAGGTTAACTTCTTCCTTGCCGATGTGGATGCCTTTTATTTCTTTGTGTTTTCTGGTTGCCATAGCTAGGACCTCAAGTACTATGTTGAATAAAAGTGGGGAGAGTGAGCATCCTTGTCTTGTTCCCGATCTTAGAGGAAAAACTTTTCATTGTTAAGTTTGATGTTGGCTGTGGGTTTGTCGTATGTGGCCTTTATTATGTTTAGGTGCTTGACCTATATACCCATTTTGTTGAGAGTTTTTATCATGAATTGGTGTTGAATTTTGTCGAATGCTTTTTTAACATCTAAGGAGATGATTGTGTGATTTTTGTCCTTTTTGTTGATGTAGTAGATGGCATTGATGGATTTTCGAATATTGTACCATCCTTCCATCCTGGAATTATTCTCATTTGATCATGTTGTATGATCTTTTTGATGTATTTTTCAATTTGTTTTGCTATTATTTTGTTGAGTATTTTTGCATCTATGTTCATCAGGGATATTGGTCTATAATTTTCTTTTTTTGAGGTGCCTTTGCCGGGTTTTGGTATTAGAGTGATGCTGGCTTCTTAGAATGAGTTTGGAAGTATTCCCTCCTCTTCTACTTATTGAAAAACTTTAAGGAGAATGGGTATTAGGTCTTCTCTAAATGTCTGATAAAATTCAGCAGTGAAGCCATCTTCTCTGGGGGTTTTGTTCTTCGGTTGTTTTTTGATTACCAATTCAATTTCATTGCTGGTAATTGGTCTGTTCAGATTTTCTGCTTTTTCCTGTGTCAGTTTTGGATGGTTGTATTTTTCTAGAAAGTTGTCCTTTTCTTCTAAATTATCCAGTTTGTTAACATATAATTTTTCATAGTATTCTCTAATAATTCTTTGTATTTCGATGGTGTCTGTAGTGATTTTTCCTTTCTCATTTCTGATTCTTTTTATGTGTGTAGACTCTTTTTTTTATTGATAAGTCTTGCTAGGGGTTCATCTATTTTGTTTATTTTCTCAGAGAACCAGCTTTTGGTTTGATTAATTCTTTCTATTGTTTTATTCTTCTCAATTTTATTTATTTCTTCTCTGATCTTTATTATGTCACTTCTTCTACTGACTTTGGGCCTCATTTGTTCTTCTTTTTCCAGTTTCATTAATTGTGAATTTAGGCTGTTTATTTGGGATTTTTCTTCCTTCTTTATACAGGCCTGAATTGCAATATACTTTCCTCTTAGAACTGCCTTCGCTGCGTCCCACAGTAGTTGGGGCATTGAGCTGTTCTTTTCATTTATCTCCATATATTGCTTGATCTCTGTTTTAATTTGGTTGTTGATCCATTGATTATTTATGCACATGTTGCTAAGCCTCCATGTTTTTTGTGAGCCTAAAATTTTGTTTTCTTTACAGAATTTATTTCTAGTTTTATACCTTTGTTGTCTGAGAAGTTGGTTGGTAGAATTTCAGTCTTTTTGAATTTACTGTGGCTCTTTTTTGTGGCCTAGTATGTGATCTATTTTTGAAAATGTTCAAGTGCACTTGCGGAGAATGTGTATCCTTTTGCTTTTGGGTGTAGTGTTATGTAGATATCTGTTAAGTCCATCTGTTCTAATGTGTTGTTCAGTGCCTCTGTCTTCTCACTTATTTTCTGTCTAATTAATCTGTGCTTTGAAGTGAACAGTGTGTTTAAGTCTCCTAAAATGAATGCATTGCCTTCTATTCCCCCTTTAATTCTGTTAGTTTTTGTTGTACATATTTGTTCACTCCTGTGTTGGGTGCATAGATATTTATAATGGTTATATCCTCTTGTTGGACTGACCCCTTTATCTTTATATAATGTCCTTCTTTATCTCTTGTTACTTTATTTGTTTTGAAGCCTATTTTATCTCATACAAGTACTGTAACTCCTGCTTTTTTCTCCCTATTGTTTTCATGAAATAATTTTTTCCATTCCTTCACTTTTAGTCTGTGTATGTCTTTGGGTTTGAAGTGAGTCTCCTTTAGGCAGGATAAAGTGGGTCTTGCTTTTTTGTCCATTCTGTAACTCTGTGTCTTTTGATTGGTGCATTCAGACCATTTACATTTAGGGTGATTTTCGATGGATATGTACTTATTGCCATTGCAAGCTTTGGATTCATGGTTACCAACATGGTTCAAGGGCAGCTTCTTTACTATCTAACAATCTAACTTAACTCGCTTATTACACTATTATAAATTCAATCTGAAGATTTTTTTTTTCTACCTTCTTTTTCTTTCTCCTTCACTCTTTATATGTTAGGTGTCATATTCTGTACTTTCTGTGTATCCCTTGACTGACTTTGTGGGTAGCCGATTTAATTTTGTATTTCGTTAGTAATTAATTGGTTTACTTCCTTTAGTGTGGTTTTATTTTCTCTGGTGACAGCTATTTAGCCTTAGGAGCACTTCCATCTAGACAAGTCCCTTTAAAATATACCATAAAGATGGTTTGTGAGAGGTAAATTACCTCAACTTTTGTTTATCTGGAAATTGTTTAATCCCTGGTTCAAATTTAAATGATAATCTTGCTGGGTAGAGTATTCTTGGTTTTAGGCCCTTCTGTTTCATTGCATTGAATATATCATGCCACTCCCTTCTGGCCGGTAAGGTTTCTGTTGAGAAGTCTTATGATCGCCTGATGGGTTTTCCTTTGTAGGTGACCTTTTTTCTCTCTCTGGCTTCTTTTAATACTCTGTCCTTTTCCTTGATCTTTTCCATTTTTATTATTATATGTCTTGGTGTTGTTTTCCTTGGGGAGCTTGTGTTGGGAGATCTGTGCACTTCCATGGCCTGAGAGACTATTTCCTTTCTCAGATTGGGCACGTTTTCAGCCATTATTTCTTCAAATACCTTTTCTCTCTCTTCTTCTTCTGGTACCCCTATAATGTGGATATTTTTTCTGTTGGATTGGTCACACAGTTCTCTTAATATTCTTTCATTCCTAGAGATCCTTTTTTCTCTCTCTGCCTCAGCTTCTTTGTATTCCTGTTCTCTAATTTCTATACTGTTTACCAGCAATTCTACCTCATGTAAGTTGCTTTTAAATCCCTCCATGTATGTTTTATTTCAGCTACTGTATTTTTCAACGTGTCTGTCTCTGTCTTGAATTTGTTCCTTAGATCTTGAATATTTTTTTGTAGCTCTGTTAGCATGCTTATGACTTTTATTTTGAATTCTTTTTTTCAGGAATACTGGTGATTTCAGTCTCACTGGGCCCTCTTTCTGGTGTTTGGGGGACATTGGATTGAACAAGGTTCTTCTGCCTTTTAATAATCCTGGAGCTATGACAGGGTTTGCAGGCAAGCGGTGCTTTGCCTACCCCAAAGGAGAGAGCTTTTTCCTGCTTCCCAGCTGCAGTGCCTGCCTCCACTGTCAGGCCAGTGAGCCTTGTGCAGGGAGCAGCCTCTGCGTTAATCCCCTAAGCTGCTGTAGGCCTGGATGCCCTCCTGCTGGCCTGGAGCGATGGTGGGGGCAGTAGGTTTGCATGCAGGTGCCAGCTGGGAGGAAGGAGCGGCAGCCTACTTATCGGAGCTGGGGGGCCTCAGGGCTTTGTTGCCTTTGAAGCTCCTGAAAGTTCCCAACCTGCTGGGATGAGTGCTGTCATGATTTTGTCCACCTGTTCCTTCTCCTGAGCAGCAAGCTCTGTATAATCCTTGCCCCTTTAGCAGCCCTCTTACTGTTGGGAAGTCTTTCAAAGTGTCTGCCTTTCTTTTGTCCCAGAGCATCTGGTTTTGGGAACCTGTTCTCCACAAGCAGCTGGAATCTCAGTCTCTGACTTTGCTTATCAACCCCTCTAATCTCCAGACCACCATGCAATGTGTGGGTTTTTGCTCTGGAGAAGATCTCCAGTACTCAGTATCTAGCAGGCCTGGGCTTCTACTCCCTCCCTGCTCTGTTTCTCTTCTTCCTGCCGGTGAGCTGGTGTGGAGGGAGTGCTCGGGTCCCACTGGGTCCTGGCTTTATTACTTTACCCTTTTCCATGAGATGTTCTCTTCCCAGATGTATGCTGGCTAGTGGAATCTTATTTCTGGTCATTCTTTTAGGATTAGTTGTATTTTCATATTATATGTGGTTTTGGGAGGAGATTTCTCCCTCACCTCTCATGTTGCCATCTTTTTTACAACTGCCTCCTAGTATTTTTTTTTAATTGAAAAATTTTTGAGCAGTTCACACATAGATAGTATATAGTATCAAGTTCAAAAGGACCAAAGAGCTGCCAGTGAAAAGTAAATTTCCCTGCTATCTCTGTTCCTTGGTTGAAGGTATTTTTAAGAAGGGGTTTCCTTTAAGAATCATGCATTAGCCCATCCCACAACTTTGCTTTCTGTAAGAATTCTATATAGGACTTGAACTTGATGTTCTTTCACTCAGAAATGACCCATACTTGGCCCCCTTCTTGTGTAGTAAGTTATTGAGTAACCATCTCCCCTGTCTGTCCAATGACAGGGCACATCATTCCTTCCTACTTATTTTCTTTCCGTTCCCTCTTGATGGGGTTCTCCTTGGCCAAGTTTTTCAGTTCCATTACTTTGGACTAATTTTCTTCCCTAGACACTCTCTCTAGATGAGAAATAAAAATGTGCATCTCTCAGCCAAGCAGCATCATTGCAGCCATCAGACTTGGGCAGTGTAGGCCAGACAATTAATTTTCCCAGCTGTGTGGCCAAGTTGTGAGGCTGTATGGTATGTGGAAGAAATGTCAGCCAGGCCAGTGGCCACCTGGCATCACATAGTGTTTTGGATCAGTTGTCTCGTTCTCTCTGCCCTTGGATTAAGGAGCCTTTGATAAGCCTCTGTGTTTAGGTAAACAATTGCACTCAATGATTGCATACTTAGAGAAAGTCTAATAAACACCCTGAAAAACATTTCCAGCAGGGACCTTATGAGATAGGTAGCTCTTGGCTTGAGGTGATCTGAGGGGGATGAAGTGTCTGAGCCTACCATGAAACAGTTTCTTCTCTGGTCTCTCCCTACACCTCCGTCCCCTTACCTGGCATGAAATGTCTACCAACTGCTGTTTCTTTGTACAGAGCAGCAGAGTCAGGGGTCATGTCTCTAACAGGTTCTGTTGCCCTGTTGACTACAAACCGAAGAGGGCCCTCTAGCTCTCCCTCAGGGCACAATCACAGGGATTGGCCCTTCAGTATTATTTCCTGGGCAGTCTTGGAAAACACACAGGGAAGAAGAAAGCCTGCTTAGAGAGGATTGAGGTTCAGGAGCTATTACTCTCTTTTTATGAGAATAATAAGAGGAAACTTGGGACAACACCAAGTATGACGTCGGAGAGAGAAAGGTCACTGTAACAGGGCTTGGTTGCATCTGTTCCTGCAGACAGCCACAGACTCAACACACTGCCCCCGTCTAGTGCCTTGTGTTCTGCAGGCTGCTTTAAGTCTGTCTGCTCACAGCAGCCATGTGGGTAAGCATCTCCATTTTACAGGTGAGACCCAGGAAGCCAAGTGACTTGTGTCATGGCCAATTTAGCCTCTAGGAATAGAAAGGAAAATGAGATCTCCTCCTTACATTCAAAGTGTTTCTTCCTTTATACCATACAGAGTCCCATTTATTTTAATTAGGAGAGCACTTATAGTAAGCTTCAGTTTTCCCAGCCCTGGTCCCAATTCTACAGGCAGAGGAAAGGGGAAGAGGAATGTAATCCAGTGGGAAGAATATGGCATTTGTTGTTAAAAGAGATTTGGGGTTGGCTGAATAAATTCTGATTTAGTCACTTACCAAATGCATCATCCCAGGCAGGTTAATTGACATCTCAGAGTCTCAGTTTTCTCAACTATAAAATTGGGAAAATAGGTATATCTTGGGATTGTTATAAGGATTAGAAGTAATATTGCAAAGCACCAGGCACGTAGAAGTCATTCAGTAAATTATACCTATTATTAATCTTTATGTTAATAAAGTAGGATGATTTCTTGCAAATGGATACCTGTACAGTAGCTAACTGGATGTGATGAATTAAGAATACCTGTATGTGTTTAGACTCAGACTCAAGAGATGGCAGAGCCCAAAATGAGATGGATTTCATAATAGTAATAACACTGTTGTGCATCATTTTACAGTTAAGAGAGTACTCTTGGGTGCATTCATTTTAACCTTCAAAAATGCAGCACAGTCGGTGGGTAGGACAGTATCTGTTCTATAAAAAAAGACTTGTACCTGGTTACTGCCAGCAAGAACAGCTGGGGCTAACCCTGTGTTTGGATTCCTAGTCCTGCATATTCCATCTCCACCCCATCCTACAAGAATTAGATCACTTCTCTCTTTCCTCTCAGAGACTAAAATCAAGGCAAATTATTATAGCCAAAAAGTTTCATGGGTTTGGATTCTTTATCCTTCAGGCATGAAGATCTTCAGTGAACCAAGACCTTTTAAAAAAATCCCACTTTCTTGATTATATGAGGACTTGGTTTTAAAAGCAGGTGCCCAGCGATGTCCCCAAAGACCACTAACAACTTATTTCCCTTGTTCTAGTGTTAGCCTGGTAGTGACTTATCTGGTAAGATTGTTACCTTCTGAAGTGTTGTTAAATGTTCAGTTTTGTTAAAATATCTGCATGTCTTTAGTGCAGTCTGGCATTCTTTTTCTCTAGTAACTAAGCTTCTATTTTTATGGCTAGATATTAAAGACTTGATAACAAAACTGGTTCTTGCAGATATGATGCTCATAAATGGATTTTTTGACCAGTTAAGTTACCTGGTCACTGTTTCATAACCTCCTTTGTGACACCCAGTCAACAAGGCCTTTCTCTTGGGGGCTGAGCCCTGGCTTGCAGACTTCTTTCTAATGTTGGCTGTGTTCACAGTTCCCTTGTGTTGTAGGAACAGGAAAGAGATGCCGTCAGACACTCCACACTTACAGAAAATGAACATCTAACTGTCAGTGTGTGCTACAGCCTGACTCCCAATCCAAACAACATTTAAAAAATGCTATAATAGTATCTTTTGAAAGTAATGTTTCTTTTTTCACATTTCATCATATGAAGGGGAAAAAACAGTGTTTTGTCAATGAGAATTGCTTTTCATAGTTTGGCAAAAAAATTAATATTAAAGCACACTAAAACAAAAGACAAAATGAAAAATAAAAACATGGCAGTATTGTGCTAAAAACTATTTTCAAATGTTGTAACTATTATAATTTTTAATGTAACTTTCTGACCCATATGTGTCTGTATGTGTATAAATTTCTAATAGTTGTAAACAATGAACTTTATATTCTACTTTTAAAAGCATTATTTTCTATGTATTTCACATTTCTACATAGTTATAAATTTTACTTCTATTTTTAACAGGTTGAAAATGCATTTACTGGGTTACCAGGCTATAAGGACATTCACGTGCTTGACTTTAGGTAAATAGACTTACTCTAAAAATGTACTGTTGAGTTGCACTCTTTATTTCAAATGGAATCTCCTTTTGTGTCTATTATATATATATGCTCTAACCACAGGTGATGTGAATGCTGTAACTCCAGGTTATTTCTGGTAAATTTGTATTATAAGTGCCAGTTTTTCACTTGAAGAAACTGAGTTAGGAAACGGCAAAAGAATATATTCAAGGAAACATACTAGATCTGTAGTTGGGCCAGGGCAAGAATTTAGGCATTCATGTGCCCAGCTTGCTGCTGGCAAGTCATACTGCTATTTTTGGCTCTGAGGGGGGCCTGAAGTCAGAGAGGTGGGACCTCGGTGTCCTGCTAAGGCGTATGAGTGCTCTGAGGTGACGTTGATGTCTTGGTGTAAGGCTACTTTGGAGGGGATGCATTCATCTTTGTTTCAAACATAACGGCCCTGAGTAACTCAGGGACCTCTTTTTAAGACATTTCTTCTCTGCTTGATACCCATGGCATAATACTTGTGAACATTTATTGAGTGAAAACTGTATTGGGCACTTTACATTCCTGACCTCCCTTAATCTTCAATACTCTGAGCGTAAGTAGCATTAATACTCACTTTACAGAGAAGCAAACAGGTTTAAAAGGGTGAGGTATTAGACCAGGGTCAGAAAGTTTGTAAATCAGCAGAGGAGGGATTTTGAACAAAATGTGTGACTTTATAGCTCTTGCTCTTAACCTCCTTGCTCGACCCAGCACTCTGAAGATTTGGAGCACTCAGGTGGTAGTGGGGGCCAAGCTCTTGGATGCCGGGCAGCATGATCAGAGGCGCTGTGTACTCTCACAGCATAATTAACAGTGTCAACAACTTAACTTTGGCTTATTCTTGTCATGACTTCTGGGCTTACCAGAAATAACAGCAGGCACTTACATCCCACTAATAGCATGCCAGGCTTTATATCTATATTAACTCCTTTAATCCCAATACCCATGCTATGAGGTAGTTATTATCCTCATTTTTTTTCTGGTAAGGAAAGCAGAGCACAGGGAATTTTAACTTACCTGACAGTCAGCTAGTTACAGGGGAGAGGGCGAGCATGGTAAACTGACCCTCCACCTACCCTCACACCATGACCTGTCTCCCCAGTTCAACCTAAGCACTTCTCACATCAAGTCTCCAGGTGTGACTAAAGCTCGTATGACAAACAGAACGTGAGGCCTTTGTAGACCTTTCTCATTTGGCAGCACATGAAAGACAACTTGCCATGGTTCAGATCCTACCTTTGGTACTTCTGGCTGAATGATATTATGTAAATTACCAAGCCTTAACTTCTCATTTGTATAAAAACAATTTACCTATTAATTCTACTTTATTAAAAAATACTTTTGGGTAAATTATTTAGCTTCTTTGTTACTCAGTTTCTTTACCTGTAATGTGATACTAAGGGTCCTTATTAATCTTAATGAAGAGTAAATTAATTAATTTTTGTAAAATGCCTAGCACAGTTTCTGACACATGGGAAGTTCTATTAAGTGTCTGTTACATAAAATAAAAAATATTAAAGGCTATGCAATATCCTATAGGTTAGTTAGTTCTAACCTTTCCCAGCATCTTAGCACCTTTCTATATACTCTCTGATTTTCTTTTATTTTAATATTACATAATACATTGTATTCCTGAAAAAAGGTTCACAATTTTGTTAATGCCAACAACTGGAGTCCTCTGCTGATCTATTGCAATAAGCTTATTTGTAAGGAGATAACCTTATGTGGATAGCTTAGAAAGCATTTATCTAAGAATGTTTAAACATAATAAAGACTATTTTAAGATAGAATACTTTCTCCACCTTTGCATGCCTCCTTCAATATATAAGAATTTGTCAGCATTTGGTACTATGCAAGCATTTTTAGGCAAGGAAACCTTTCAGAGGAAATATATTAAGATCTTGCACTTTGATGAAGGATGTGGCAATTGTAACTGTTTTAAAACTCTGCTTAATCTCTTTCAATTTTTATTTTCAGGTTCCCCAAGGAAAATGGCAGGTAGTGTACTTTATTGGCATTTTCTAAACTGTCCACTGAATGCGGAGGTAGTTAAAAAATTTGGTAGCTCCAGGTCCAAGCAAGCATGGCTCAATTCTTTTATCACTTCCAATATCACTACCCAGTTCCTTACAGATGAGGAGTTGGCAACTTTTGCTGTTAAGGGTCAGATAGTAAATATTTTAAACTTCTCAGGCCAGATGGTCTCTGCTGCAGCTATGCATCTCTGCCCCTACCAGGCGGAAGTAGGTACGGACAATATGTTGAAAACAACTGAGCATTAAGTTCCAGTTAAACTTAACTTACAGACATTGAAATCTGAATTTCATAAAATTTTCATGTCACAAAATGTTCTTTTGATTTTTCAACCATTTAAAAAATATAAAATCCATTAATTTTTGGACAGTGGGCTGAATTTCACGCACAGGCTATAGTTTACAGACCCCTGTCATAGCCTGTTGACTGGCAAGTACTTTAAATATTGAGTTACACTTAATTTAAAATAAGAAAAAAGACCTGGCATTAAAGTTAACACCTTCAACTATGCTATGTCATCCAGTAATTTAATCAAGTGTCACATTAAATAGATGAAGCAGAGAAAGCTGATATCTATAATAGTTCATTTACAAAAACAGCTGCTCTCTGAATTTCTTAGAAGCAGCATAATATAAAAGCATAGTCAGTGCCCTTTGTGAAGACTGCTTGTCATTTTTTGCCTTTGAATTAAAATTTATTTGAAATGCACTTTCTCTTGGAACACTGATGAGCATAATATAGAATTTATGAAGCAGAGTCATAGGTTAAATATACAGTAATATTCCTTCATTTTAGAGATACAGTAATATTTAATACAGTAATATTACTTCATTGCAATATCTTATATTTGAAAAGGGGTTGAAGCTAGTGTGCATTTACCATTCTGAAAATCCTAGCACCCTTAAGAGTGATGCTAAGTCTACTCTGCCTTTGCTCTATAAATGGGATAACAAAGCCTAGATTATAGCACATCTGTTTACAATACGGGTAGCTGAATATTTCGGGCCCACTAGTGACATCTGCTCAGCAAAAAAGATTCCTTTTAAAATATCATTGCTGGTTGACAATGTACCTGGTCACCCAAGAGTTCTGATGGAGATGTGCAGTAAGATTAGTGTCATCTTCATGCCTGTAACACAACATCTATTCATGGACCAAGGAGTAATTTCAACTGTCAAGCTTCTGTAAGGCTGTAACTGCCATAGATAGTGATTCTTCTGATGGATCTGAGTAAATTGAAAACCTTCTGAAAGGATTCAGATGCCATTAAGAACATCTGTGATTCATGGGAAGAGGTAAAAACACAAACATTCATAGAGTTTGAAAGAAGTTGATTCCAACCCTCATGGATGACCTTGATGGGGTCAAGACATCAGTGGAGGAAGTAATTGCAAATGTGGTGAGAATAACAAGAGAACTGGAGTTAGAAGTGGAGCCTGAAGATGTGACTGAGTGGCTGCAATCTCTTGATACATCTTGAATGGATTAAGGAGTTACTTCTTATGGATGAGCAAATAAAGTTTTTTGAAATGATCTACTCCTGGTTAAGATGCTGTGAAGATTATTGAAATGACAACAAAAGATTTAGAATGTTACATAAACTTAGTTGATAAAGCAGTGGCAGGGTTTGAGGGGTTTGATTGCAATTTGGAAAGAAGTTCTGTGGGTAAAATGCTGTCAAACAGCATCACATGTTACAGATAAATCATTCATGAAAGTGTCCAAACTTCAGAGTTGACTTGTTTTCAGAAATTGCCACAGCCAACCCAGCCTTCAGCAGCCGTCACCCTGATGAGTCAGCAGTCATCAGTGAGGCAAGATTGTCCACCAGCAAAAAGATTATGACTCACTGAAAACTCAGGTGATAGCATTTCTTAGCAAAAAATGTTTTAAAATTAGGTATATACATGTTTTAGACACATTGCTATTGTACACATAATAGACTACCGCATAATGTAAGAGTAACTTTTTAAAATACACACTGAGAAACCAAAAAATTCATTTGACTAGCTTTATTGTGATACTTTATTGTGATGTACTGCAACCAAATTCACAATATCTCTAAGGTATGCCTGTCTTTAATATATGTAACTTCTCTTTTTTTCTCTCTCTCCATAAACATTTATCTGCATGTGATATTTTGTATTTGCTTTGTACCTCTTTCAAGATGCACACATTATTTTAAGTTAGTAGGACCCATTTGAAACAAATCAACAGTACATATGCCTGGTATACACACTTCAAAATATAGCTCCAGGCTGTGTAAATATACATCTTCTTCCTAATAGAAGAAGGGATGTCTGAGTTTCTCTGAAATATGTCTATTTTAGTTGATCTTAATAAGATGTGAACCATATTTTCTTCTATTTAAAATCTGCACATGTCAAACAGCCAATTAGGGCATTTAAGGTGAGAGAATAAGAAGTGGTTAATTTCATTTCTACATGATTAGTATTTCTGGAAATAGCTGTCAGAAAAACTTTCCTCTATATCGCAGCTGTTTCAGTTTAGTTTAGAAGATGAACAATGATGATACAGTAGTGTTGGTTAACTCATAGTTGCTGAGTGTGAAAAGCCAGCACAGCTTTCTTCAATCAGATAATATTTTGTCTACCAGCATGCATTCTGCAGCTTATGTACTTCCTTGGCTTTCTGTTATTCTGTCCCTCATCCTGAGATATCTTTGTACTCCATTTACTATGACTCAAGTCTGTTTTAGGTCACAGTGAAGTTCTCAGCTCTGAGAATAGATGGTTTCCTGATACCTCAAACATTTTTTTGAGTTCTCTTTCTAGGACAAAATCATGGCGATAAATTGCAGCATCTCTCTGAGGCAACCTATCTTCTTTAATGAATTTATCCTCATTAGACAAGGTAGATTATAATAGAAGTGTTATTTTTAGATGTCCAAGGAAATTGTTGTGAGACAAATTATGTTTTGCCAAGAAAGAATAAGGACAGTAGTCTAAACTGCCTGATCTGCACAGATTTCTTGATCCTCTCCCTGTAATATTTAAAAGTCATGCAAGGCATGTGGTTGGCTCCCAGTAAAGACACGACTCTCCTTGTCTGATTTTCTGCATAGCCCAGGAACCAACTCAGATGCTAACTTGCACAAACTTACTCTCTCCATTTTTTCCTTATCCCTGCTTTCTGTTTTAGAGCCATGTTAACATGTTAGTAAGTTGTGCAAAGACCACAAGGAGAAACTCAACTTTTTATGGAGATGTAGGAATGGTTCATCCCACATGGCTTGTGAAGAGCATGCATATCCTCAGAGCTGGCTGTGAAGCAATATCCCTAAAATGATTACTCAGAAGACACAAATGTATGAGATGTCCTTTCGGGCAAAAAAGTACTCTCTCATATTTGGGGACAAAAAAAATCCTCAAGATAAATAAGTTAGGAGTATCACATACTGCCATTTAAGTGGCACAGATAATTTGTTTTGTCTGTCTGCATTAGTGAATAAAACTGATTAGCTGTTTTTTCATTATTTTAAAAATATTTATTGAACTACCGTGAACCAGGCATTGTGCTAGATAGATGCTTGGGACATATGATATGGTGAGTTCTGACCAGTAGGTGTCCCTCTTACTATTGTATTCACCTTGGGGCCATCATTTGGTTATTTTAGCATATTTACTGAATTTATTTCTTTACAAAAGAAGACCAGACCCATGAGTCACCATATTCTGATATGAAATACTAAGGGATTGAGGGAAGTTCTAGATGGTAAGTAGATGTTTTACCACTTAACAGAACATTATTAAGAGTGTCAAAATGCCCACTTTAAAGCTTCTAAACCACCCCAGCTGGGACTGGCAGCTTCCCAGATCTGGGAGGAAAACCTTATGAAATTAGAGTGAAACAGGAGCATCAACAAGGCCTACCTGCTTATATGGCAGGTGAAGGATATCACCTTTATCGTGTCCCCTGTGGTCCAGGGTGTGATGTGTAGCAAGCAGTCCCAGGACAGGTCCAGAACTGCCAGTGTTCTCAGGAAGGAGAGGACTCTTAAGACCATTTCATGCTTATCAAATCACAAAATACAGGGCATTGTTCAGGATGCCAGTTGATCTACCTAAAGCAAGAAATATATCCGCCAACTCACCAGTTATGGAACTGGCTGGCTCATGCCAGTATATCAAGCCATGCCAACCTGTTACAGACATCTGCAATCCGGGATCTTTTTTACAAGGGAGACACAATCCACTGGTCAGAAGCTTTCCACTAAATAGTAACGTAAATTACTTGACTGATTCCCCTTTTCATTTTCATTATATTTATAATTTTCATTAAATATGTGAATATCTTGGTTAGGTTGCAGGTTTTTTTTTTTAATATTCATACAAGCATAGATTTCTATTATTGAGTAGGTACTGGGTACCCCCTAGTGCCAGGAACCAAGCTGAACACTGGGGATAGAAAGAAACTCAAGACTGAAAGGCAGTCACTGTAAACAGAATTGTTTTACAAAACAACAAAGGCTATAATCAAGGAATATATAGTAATATATAAGTAAGTTCAGAGGAGAAAGCACTTTATTTTTATACTTTGATTTGGGAGTCCTTTTGCTTCTAAGTGTTGGAAGGTAGCAGACTGCTTCCATCACAGGTCTATCTTGAGTAGCTGATATTTAGCAGTCTAGTGTTCTTCTTTCCTCTGGAGGGATCTTAGTGTGACGTGCTGGGCAGCACCTCTGATGGCTGTATCTCTGCCTGGCTGGAAGCCAGAATGATGACTAGAGCAAAGCAGTCTTCCTAATGATTTTTTTTCTGATAATAGTTTAATTAAAGCAACTGAGAGGATAGCATAGTAGTTCAGAATGCAGGTGCTGGGGTCAGGCAGATCTGGGTTTGTATCTTGACTTTACCACTTAGATGTTGTAAAATTTTAGGCACGTCTTTTAACTTCTTTAAAGCTCAGTTTCTTCAATAATAATCTGAATATAATAAAACCTTCACAAGGTTATTACGAAAATTGAATTAGATAAAGCACGTGAAATAACTGGTCACTTTGTAAGCACTTAGAAAATGTTAGGTTTAGATTGTTAGAGAAATGTGAGTTAGTCTAGAAGGAGTATTCCTATTGGTTTAGAAATTTTGTATTCAGATGTTGTTTCTCCAAAATGACTATTTAAGAAAATATGACACACCAACTCCTACTTAGCATATTTTCACTGTCTTTTATTCCAAGAAATCTCTTTGGTCATGGAAAGGTAGATAGTGACAAAGCTTAATTCCCAGACCAAATTATTTGTTTGCTCTTGTCAAGGTTTGATTGAGCTCGTAATTGAAGGAGCTGGCAGAAAATGAAAGCTAGTTTCTACAGCCGTTGAAAAACAGACATTTATATAGTTAATTTGGACAAGGATTACTAAGTTAAATACAAAATTGGCTGATGCCCTATAGGATTATAAAACTTTGGAGTTATCATTCTTAGAGGCCAGGAAAAACAATCACATTTTTGTAGTTTTTTACAATTTAGTATTAAACTTTATAGGGCTGTAAATTTTCTGGGCTATCAAACAAAAACATATCTCCTGAGGGACTTAGATAACTGTCATATTAGAAAATATTCTAGCATTATATATTTTAAAAATCACAAATCAAAAAATTTGCTTCATTTCCAAGTATTTCCTATCTTCCTTTCACAATAAATAACTATGTTTTAGTTAATGGTAATTAAGCTTCCTCATTGCCTCACTCCCCACTGTGGAGTACATAATTCATCCAACAACAGTAATAAAGAGAGATGAGAATATTATTCATTATTGGATAGAGTTAGAAGATTTTTTTTTAATCAAAGAGGAGAAATGCTAATAGGGAAAAAAGGAAGCAGGCTGATAGTGGAGAGAAACAGTTGGCTTTGAAGGAGAAAAGAATGGTTGAAGATACAGACTCTCGAAGAAAAGGGTGTTCTGCAGGGTTGTGTCTGTGGCCTCCTTAGAGCTCTTTCCATGTTCTTAGAGCTAAAACCTGTGTTCTCTGGGAAGGAGGAGGGGATGGCAAAATTGTTCACAGGCTTCAGAGAATGGTGATGGAACAGGCATTTTGGGACTCCCCCTTCTAGGTGTCATATTTGTTCTCCATGGATTCAAAGCTTCTTTCTTTGTACCTTCTTATCAGGGCCTAATCTGTTCTCTTTTTTATCCATAGTGGCGTAGATGTTCACTATGCAGTTACCTTCAATGGTGAGGCCATCAGCAATACTACCTGGGACCTAATTAGCCTTCACTCCAATAAGGTGGAAAACCATGGTCTTGTGGAATTGGATAATAAGCCCACTGCTGTTTATACAATTAGTAACTTCAGAGATTATATGGCTGGAACACTACACCAGAATTTTTTGCTGGGGAACTCCTCTTTGAATCCAGATCCTGACTCCCTTCAGCTTATCAATGGTGAGTTTGATATACATCATGAAGTCCTCATATAGTTCATTGTTTTTTTCTAATATGCTCTGGTAAAAACTAATTTCTGTAAGTATATATAGTTCTGAGCAATATCTAGACTGCATAAGACAAGAAATGTCCTGATATGAATGGAGCTTTAGCTATGCAGCTATTCTGAATAGATCAGGGGTTTTCTGCAATATTTGTAGACAGAGGGCCACAAAGAGTGGGGAAAGTGGAAAACAGTGTGACATTTAGAAGAAGTAGTTTAGAGAAATGGGAACAAAGTATAAGAAAAAGGAAAGTACTACCTGTAAGTATGAATTAAAACAGGTTTTAGTGCTGGCCAGGCAACTAAGACATTAACTTTCCAGAGGCAAGTCAGTTGGTAAAGGCTTACAGCCAGAGAACAGAAGAGAAAGAGCAGGTCAGGGAAGTTGAGGGAAGGTCTTGGTCAAAGAAGAACTAATACTGGGTGCCCAGAGGATCCAATACTAAGTTTGAATTCAGAAAGCTGTAGAGATCCAATTGTGATCTGCAATCAGCAGGTAGATCTGGGATCATAAAGGAGAGGTTGACTACTCTGGATTTAGAGGTTCAAGAGTGTTCTACTGGACCTTGGACTGAAGTTTGCTCAGTGTGGTTCCTAGTGTGCAGAAGCTGAACTCCTCAGGGACGTGGCCTCTTGTTAGTTCCCTGGCTGATCATGTTGGCTTTTCATGGTTTCTTTACTCATTGGTAGGTTAGCCTTTCTCCAGTGAAGGATATTTTACTTAAGTGGCTACACGGGAGAAATACCAGCTGCCAAAGAGGAATATTTATGAATGAGAGGCATTACTATTAGTGATACATTTTTAGAACCTCTCCAACTCCCACAAATTCTTCAGGGAAAAGAGCCCATATCCTTTGAGGCAGCTAACACCTAGGCCTGTGTGTGTGTGTGTGTGTGTGTGTGTGTGTGTGTGTGTGTGTGTGAATGTGAATAAACAGACAAGGGAGAAAGAAAAGAGAAAGATATAATAAAACGTTATTATGTATAATAAAATTCCTTATTTTCTAAATAAGATGTTTTCTGAGGGGCTCAACTAAAACTTTAAATTGCTTTTCAATTATTTTGATTGCTGGACTGATGTTTCCTTAATGTGACACTGTGCTGAGACAGAGCCACCAAGTGGCCTGGACTTATGGGTTACATAGGCTGTAAAGTGGAGAAACTCTGTCTTCAGTGGATATTAGGCTATTAGTTCTAAAACACTAGGGTACCTTTGTATTTTGGAGCAGTGTGGGTATCCTAAGCTCACTTCTTTATATGCCCCTTTTTTGTTGTTAAATCTTCTTGGAATACCTGAGCCAAGTAAAATAGTGAAAAGAGAAGAGGCCTGTTATCTGAAATTGCTGAAGTCCTTTTGGCAAGGCTAATATAGACTAGTGGGGGGGCTACCTACAGGGACAGCATATAAGCAGAAGGTTCCAGGAATCTGGACATTGGCATCAAAGAGAGAAAAAATATAGCTTGGAGGTCATGACCTGAGGAAGCTGGGAACCTAAATTGAGCAGAATGTGCAAATACCAAGGTCAGTAACTAAGGCAGTGCAGGAATGGCATGAGGATTAAGGTATGCAATAGGCAGAATGAGGTTGTTTGGGAAACTAAAGCTACAAAAAGAACCTTGAAGCCTTACTTTTATGTGGGACCTGGGGGTGGAGCTACCTCCTAAAAGGCGTCCTAACAAAGAGGTCAACAACACTCAGAATTTCCATGCACACTCAACAAAAGCTTAAGGATATCCAATACATTCTAATTCAGGTGCTGTGAACTTTCATTAAATGTATGTTTCAGTTGCTCGGAATTTTATCCCTAAAATACATTTCCGTTGTCATGTCAACCTCAGAGTTCTGAATGGATGCAGCCTTCTAGGTAACTTGATCATCATCTTGAAAGATACATTCATCCTTGCTCTTGTGTAGCTTGTTTCCCATAGAAGAAAAGATAACTCTATACACACTTGAAAAGGAGTTCTGGAAAATATTTAAACCAAATAGGGTCTTTGGCTTCTGATTCATCCCTCTCTGTCAGGCTAGTGGGTAACAGGTGAATACAGAGAAATTCTGCTTCTGTTTTTGTCACCTACACCACATGACCCTTCTTTTTAGCTTTTGTTGATTCCCTCTCCCCTCCAGGCAAAGTAATTTTTTTCTTTGTCTTTATTCCCATATGTTATATATATGCTTCTCACATCATTTTATAATTTGTATTTCTCTCTCTGACTTAGGGAATACCTTCATGGGAGAAACCTGGCTTTATTATAAATCTTTATAGCCTCAACTTCAGCTAAGTCTGTAGTGACTAGCAAGGATACAGTAAATCTTTGTTAAATTAACTTATATAATCTACTCTTTTAATGTTGTTGTCCTTTAATACAGCTATAGTGATAAGTTATCTGGTGTCCTAACCCATTTTTCAAATGTATTTTCTGCTAAAAAGGAGATCTTTTTGCATAATTTTCTCCATTCTTAACATCAAACAAATAAGTTGGAATTTTGATTCAATCTTCTTATTGAAATGAAAAAAAAATCATTTAAAAATGCTTCATAGGAACATGAAAAGAGTTAAAAATGCTTGAGAATGGAAAAGAAATAATATGAGTGTAATAATGAGAATATTTTATATTAGAGCCTTATAATTCAGATTGTGCCAATATAAGTAATATATATGTGTATGAATAAAGTAGCAAACATTTTCTAAGCACATTTCCCCTATATGTTTTGCCAAGCTCTGAACTATAAAGAGGAAGAACTTGGTTTTTAGTTGTCCCTGAATCTCAAATGCAGTAGTCTCTCAATTAAAAATGTTCTTTCTTATCGTGCTTTCTTCAGTGAGAGGAGTTTTACTCCGCCAAACTGAAGACCTACTTTGGAACACCCAAAGTTACAGTGTTCAGGCAACCCTGCCGTCTGTTCTGGTAAGTGTATTTCTATGTTTAATGCTTAGAACCAGGCCCTCAGGCTTCTCTTCTTTGTACCCTAAGCTGCTTACTTTGGCATCATGAGTTTCCCGAGCTGTTCTTATTTCAGATATTCTCTTACATCATTCCTGGAACATTATTCATAGTTGTCAGCTCATGGGTCCAAATATTGGTTTACAGAATTTAAGTCTTCCACAATGGTTAAATGAAGTCCACACATTTGGCAGTGCTAAACTTTACACATAGTATATACTTATTTATGGTTCCAACAAACTTGTTTGGTGATAAACCATAAATGCCTACTGAGTTGTTCTCTAAAACTTATCCAGAAATAGTTTTTATATCCAAACTATAAATTGATGTGTATAGGTATGTAGATTTTTGTTCCACAGATTGGACTGAAGAAAAAATTTAGACTCCAAAGCATATAGAATAGTGTTTATATATAGAGAGAAGGAAGAATGAAAAATACCAGCTACCTGACAAATGTGAGGGAGTCTGTAAATCAGGCCTCCTTTTAACCTGGGCTGGGAAAACACTCCCGTTTGCACAGGAACATCATGGAATAAACGCTGCTTTTTGTTCTTATTATCCTACTCCCCTGGATACTCCTCTGCCCTCTCCAAACCTCAACTTGCCACTTCACCTATAGAGAGACATCCAGCAGAGGAGAAAGTGGCTTTCTCAAGGGCAGTTAAAACAATACCCACACAAAGACAGCTACAACCATGGCTGCAGTACCACTGGAGACCTACCTGTTTACAAGTACACAAATCTTTAATCATCACATAAACACAGTTGGGGGACTGCCTTTTTCATTTCTCATTCTTTCTAACCTCTTTTCTCTCTAAACTTTTTGAAATACTTGTTTCTTGGCTTTATCCAGCAATGAACATTTAGAAAGCCTGCCCCCAATTCACTTAACCATTCATATATGCATCCATTTCTTCTACTCAGTTATAGGGCAACTCAGTTTTGAAATGTGGTGTTATTGGAAATAGTCTTTTCACTGAGTTTCCATATTGAGTAAGAAAGGGTAGAGGGGGAGTGACATCAGAGGTGATATTCATTCATTCAAATATGTTTATTTTGTTCTTTTCATGTGCCAAGTGCTGGAGAAACTAAGATGAATAAGGGTGTGGCCTTGCCTACAAGAAGTTTCCAGTCTGGCAGTAGTAGACAGACTTCTACATAAATAAGGTGATGGTATCAGAGAGGTCTGCTCAGGATGCAGTGGCAGGGAGTGGTGACTCACCACAGACAGGGGACCACCAGTCTCCATTCCTTCTAATCACATTCAGCTAGGGCTTCTCTAACCACAGAAGATCTGTGATGATATGTTAGAATGATGTTGTAATAAAAGGAACTTCTGTATAAGCCAGAGGTTACAAACTGGAGACCAGAGGGCTAGAGCCAGCTATACGAATGTGCTTTTGGGCCAAATTAAAAAAAAAAAAGCCAGTATTTAAGAATTAGAGGATTTTTGCATCAAAATGCAGATTTCCAACTTGATTTTAAACTGGATGACCTGGTATTAAGTTCACATTCCTCTATTGCAAAAGTGGCTAGGGTTTAGCTAAAAGGGGCTGCTCCTTTAATGATGGCAAGCACTGACTAAGGGGCCCACTTGTTCATTTCTGTTGTCTTTTCTGTGGTTCCATTTGCATTTAAGCCAACCCTTATTTATTTAAATAATGGTAACTGTGGAGCATTAATTAACAATTTGAGGAGACATTGGAATATTAATGGATGACAAGCATGAAAAAGCAGAATGATTAATTAGAAGTGTCTGGTTATTGTTTCTTTTTCCTTCTCTCTCCCTCCCTCTCCCCGCCCCCTTCCCTCTCCTCCCCTCCCTCCTCTTCTAACTTCTGCCATATCTCCTCCTCTTTCTCTTCCTTTTTGTCTTCATCTTCTTTTTGACAAAATGTTAACAAGATTTTGTTCTTTTGTAGAAGTGAGATTTTTTTTTCCAGACTTGATTTTTAGAAATTATTTTAGAGGTAAGGATGTTGGGATATGGAATTTGACAACTTTTGGCATCTCAACTTGGAAAATCACTTGTTGCACAGTATGCTTTCTGTAGAACTAGCAAGCTTTTCAGCTGGAATTAACAAATGTAAAACTGGCTGTAAGTCTGGGGGTAAAATATGTTCCCAGCTGGGGACAAATTACCTTTGAAGCCAAAATCAGTCAAAGGGATAAGTAAGGTGGGAGAAATATGTTTATTGCTTACAAGCAGTTGTTCATTTCTGCTTGCCTGTGTCTCTCACGACCCAGCTACAAAAAAGGGACCCGACCCAACCTCTCGGGTCCAAATACACCCTCCTTGCTCCCCCATGTAATCACCTACTGATATGGAGACAGACTACTTCTCTCCAGCCCTTGGAAACACCTATTGATATGGAGATACACTAAGGCCAGGCGAGAGATTCTGGAAATACTGCAGTTTTACCCATACTTGCCAATATAATATTAAACTTGTTAATATACTAAACTACATTGAATTAAAAGAAGAAATCAAAAGTTGAAAATGTTGCTATGAGAACATCTATTCATATAAAAATAAATGAAGTGCTATTCCTGGCATGTATGTATACACCTTTCAAAATGAATGAGAAAACTTCATTGCCATGTCATTTTTTGGAGGGTACTTATTTGAAATAGTTGGTCTTTCTTATTAAAAAGTAAAATTGTTTGCTTTTACTTTTTAAAATTTTGCTATCATTAATGTACAATTACATGAACAACATTGTGGTTACTAGACTCCCCCCATTATCAAGTCCCCATCACATACCCCATTACAGTCACTGTACATCAGCATAGTAAGTTGCTATAGAATCATTACTTCTCTGTGTTATACTGCCTTCGCCGTGTCTGCCCCCCTACATTATACATGCTAATCATAATGACCCTTTTTTCCCCTTATCCCTCCCTTCCCACCCATCCTCCCAAAGCCCTTTCCCTTTGGTAACTTAGTCATTCCTGGGTTCTGTGAGTCTGCTGCTGTTTTGTTCCTTCAGGTTTTTCTTTGTTCTTACACTCCACAGATGAGTAAAATCATTTGATACTTGTCTTTCTCCACCTGGCTTATTTCACTGAGCATAATACCCTCTAGCTCCATCCAGGTTTTTACAAATGGTAGGATTTGTTTTCTTCTTACGGCTGAATAATATTCCATTGTGTATATATACCACTTCTTCTTTATCCATTCATCTACTGATGGGCACTTAGGTTGCTTCCATTTCTTGGCTATTGGAAATAGTGCTGTGATAAACATATAGGGGTGCATATGTCTTTTTCAAACTGGGCGGCTGAATTCTTAGGGTAAATTCCTAGGAGTGGAATTCCTGGGTCAGATGGTATTTCTATTTTTAGCTTTTTGAGGAACCTCCATATTACTTTCCACAATGGTTTAACTAGTTTACATTCCCACCAGCAGAGTTACGGGTTCCACTTTCTCCATATCCTCGCCAACATTTGTTGTTGTTTGTTCTTTGGATGTTGGCCATCCTCACTGGTGTCAGGTGATATCTCATTGTGATTTTAATTTGCATTTCTCTGATGATTAGCGATGTGGAGGCATCTTTTCATGTGCCTGTTGGCCATCCGAATTTCTTCTTTGGATAAATGTCTGTTCAGCTTCTCTGCCCATTTTTTAATTGACTTATTTGCTTTTTGTTTGTTGAGGTGTGTGAGCTCTTTATATATTTTGGATGTCAACCCCTTATTGGATATGTCATTTATGAATGTATTCTTCCATACTGTAGGATGTCTTTTTGTTCTACTGATGGTGTCCTTTGCTGTACAGAAGCTTCTTAGTTTGATATAGCCCCATTTGTTCATTTTTCCTTTTGTTCCATTACCTGGGGAGATATGTTCATGAAGAAGTTGCTCATGTTTATGTCCAAGAGATTTTTGCCTATAATTTTTTCTAAGAGTTTTATGGTTTCATGACTTACACATTCAGGTCTTTGATCCATTCTGAGTTTACTTTTGTGTATGGGGTTAAACAATAATCCAGTTTCATTTTCTTCCATGTGGCAGTCCAGTTTTGCCAACACCAGCTGTTGTAGAGGCTGTCATTTCTTCATTGTATATCCATGGCTCCTTTATCATATATTAATTGACCATATATGCTTGGGTTTATATCTGGGCTCTCTAATCTGTTTCATTGGTCTATGGGTCTGTTCCTGTGCCAGTACCAAATTGTCTTGATTGCTGTGGCTTTGTTGTAGAGCTTGAAGTCAGGGAGCATAATTCCCCCTGTTTTATTCTTCCTTCTCAGGATTGCTTTGGCTATTTGGGGTCTTTTGTGGTTCCATATGAATTTTAGAACTATTTGCTCTAGTTCGTTGGAGAATGCTGTTGATATTTTGATAGGGATTGCATTGAATCTGTATATTGCTTTAGGGAGGATGGCCATTTTAACAATATGAATTCTTCCTATCCATGAGCATGGGATGTGTTTCCATTTATTGGTCTCTTCTTTAATTTCTCTCATGATTGTCTTGTAGTTTTCAGAATATAAGTCTTTCACTTCCTTGGTTAGGTTTATTCCTAGATATTTTATTCTTTTTGTTGCAAATGTGAATGGAATTGTTTTTCAGATTTCTCTTTCTGCTAGTTGATCGTTAGTGTATAGGAATGCAACAGATTTCTGTGTATTAATTTTGTATCCCGTAACTTTGCTGAATTCAGATATTACAACTAGTAGTTTTGGAGTGGAGTCTTTAGGGTTTTTTATGTACAGTATCATGTCATCTGCAAACAGAGACAGTTTGAGTTCTTCCTTGCCAATCTGGATGCCTTTTATTTCTTTGTGTTGTTTGATTGCCATGGCTAGGACCTCTAGAACTATGTTCAATAAAAGTGGGGAGAGTGGGAATCCCTGTCTTGTTCACGATCTTAAAAGAAAAGCTTTCAGCTTCTCACAGTTAAGTATAATTTGGCTGTGGGTTTGTCATATATGGCCTTTATTATGTTGAGGTACTTGCCCTCTCTACCCATTTTGTTGAGAGTTTTTATCATGAATGGATGTTGAATTTTGTCAAATGCTTTTTCAGCATCTATGGAGATGATCATGTGGTTTTTTCCTTCATTTTGTTGATGTAGTGGATGACATTGATGGATTTTAGAATGTTCTACCATCCTTGCATCCCTGGGATGAATCCTACTTGATCATGATGAATGATATTTTTGATGTATTTTTGAATTTGGTTTCCTAATATCTTGTTGAGTATTCTTGCACCTATGTTCATTACGGACATTGGTCTGTAATTTCCGTTTTTTGTGGTGTCTTTGCCTGGTTTTGGTATTAGAGTAATGTTGGCCTCGTAGAATGAGTTTGGGAGAATTCCCTCATCTTCTACTTTTTGGAAAGCTTTAAGGAGGATAGGTATTAGGTCTTCACTAAATGTTTGATAAAATTCAGCAGTGAAACCATCTGGTCCAGGGATTTTGTTCTTATGTAGTTTTTTGATTACCAATTCAATTTCTTTGCTGATAATTGGTCTATTCAGATTTTCTGTTTCTTCCTGAGTACTCCTTGGAAGGTTGTATTTTCTAGAAAGTTGTCCATTTCTTCTAGGTTATCCAGTTTGTTAGCATATAATTTTTCATAGTATTCTCTCATAATTATTTGTATTTCTGTAGTGTCCATAGTGATTTTTCCTTCCTCATTTCTGATTTTGTTTATGTGTGTGAACTCTCTGTTTTTCTTGATGGCCTGGCTAGGGGTTTATCTGTTTTGTTTATTTTCTCGAAGAACAAGCTCCTGCTTTCATTGATTCTTTCTACTGTTTTATTCTTCTCAATTTTATTTATTTCTGTTTTAATATTTATGTCCCTCCTTCTACTGAATTTGGGCCTCATTTGTTCTTCCTTTTCTAGTTTCGTTAATTGTGAGTTTAGACTGCTCATAGGGGATTGTTATTCTTTCCTGAGGTAGGCCTGTATTGCAGTATATTTCCCTCTTATCACAGCCTTCACTGCATCCCAGCGATTTTGTGGTGTTGAATTATTGTTGTCATTTGTCTCCATATATTGCTTGATCTCTGTTTTTATTTGGTCATTGATCCATTGATTATTTAGGAGCATGGTATTAAGCCTCCATGTGTTTGTGGGATTTTTCATTTTCTTTGTGTAATTTATTTCTAGTTTCATACCTTTGTGATCTGAGAAGATGGTTGGTACAATTTCAATATTTTTGAATTTACCAAGGTTCTTTTTGTGGCCTAGTATATGATCTATTCTTGAAAATGTTCCATGTGCACTTGAGAAGAATGTGTATCTTGTGGCTTTTGGGTCATGTGTTCTGTAGATGTCCATTAGGTCCATCTGTTCTAATACGTTGTTGAGTGCCTCTGTCTGTTTACTTATTTTCTCTCTGGTTGATCTGCCCTTTGGAGTGAGTGGTGTGTTGAAGTCTCCTAAAATGAATGCACTGCATTCTATTTCCCCCTTTAATTCTGTTAGTATTTGTTCCACATATGTAGGGCATCCTGTGTGGGGTGCATAGATATTTATAATAGTTATATCCTCTTGCTGGACTAACCCTTTTATCATTATGTAATGTCCTTCTTTGTCTCCTGTGACTTTCTTTGTTTTGAGGTCTATTCTGTCTGATACAAGTACTGCAGCTCCTGCTTTTTTCTCACTATTAGTTGCATGAAATATCTTTTTCTATCCCTTTACTTTCAGTCTGTATATGTCTTTGGGTTTAAAGTAAGTCTCTTGTAGGCAGCATATAGATGGGTCTTGTTTTTTAATCCATTCAGTGACTCTGTATCTTTTGATTGGTGCATTCAGACCATTTACATTTAGGGTGATTATTGATAGGTATGTACTTATTGCCATTCCAGTGTTTAGATTCGTGATTACCAAAGGTTCAAGGGTAATTCCCTTACTAACAGTCAAATTTAACTAACTTCGTATGCTATTACAAACACAACCTAAAGGTTCTTTTTTTTCCCTCCTTTTTCTTTTTTTTTCCTCCTCCATTCTTCAGATATTAGGCATCATATTCTGTACTCTTTGTTTATCCCTTGATTGATTGTAGGGATAGTTAATTTAATTTTGCATTTGCTTAGTAATTAGCTGTTTTACTTTCTTTACTGTGGTTTTATTACCTCTGTGACAGCTATTAAACCTTAGGAACACTTCCATCTATAGCAGTCCCTCCAAAATGCACTGTAGAGATGGTTTGTGGGAGGTAGATTCTCTCAGCTTTTGCTTATCTGAAAATTGTTTAATCCCTCCTTCAAATTTAAATGATAACCTTGCCAGGTAGAGTATTATTGGTTCCAGGCCCTACTGCTTCATTGCATTAAATATATCATGCCACTTCCTTCTGGCCTGTAAGGTTTCTGTTGAGAAATCTGATGATAGCCTGATGGGTTTTCCTTTGTATGTGATCTTTTTTCTCTCTCTAGCTGCTTTTAAAAGTCTGTCTTTATCCTTGGTATTTGCCATTTTAATTATTATATGTCTTGATGTTGTCTTCCTTGGGTCCCTTGTGTTGGGAGATCTGTGTACCTCCATGTCTTGAGAGACTATCTCCTTCTCCAGATTGGGGAAGTTTTCAGCAATTACTTCCTCAGTGACACTTTCTATCCCTTTTTCTCCCTCTTCTTCTTCTGGTACCCCTATAATGTGAATAGTCTTCCGTTTGGATTGGTCATACAGTTCTCTCAATATTGTTTCATTCTTAGAGAATCTTTTTTCTCTCTGTGCCTCAGCTTCTTTGTATTCCTCTTCTCTTATTTCTATTTCATTTACCGTCTCTTCTACTACATCTAATCTGCTTTTAAATCCCTCTATTGTATGTTTCATTTCAGATATGGAATTTCTTAATGATTGAATCTCCATCTTAAATTCATTCCTGAGTTCTTGAATATTTTTCTGTACCTTCATAAGCATGCTTGTGATTTTTATTTTGAATTCTCTTTCAGGAAGACTGGTGAGTTCAGTTTTATTTGGCCCTTTTTCTGGGGTTTGTGAGATTTTCATCTGAACCATGTTCTTTTGATGTTTCATATTTCTGTGTGGTGTCCTGTTGTGCCCAGAAGCTCCAGTCTCTGGAGCTGCTCAGCCCTTAGAGTGAGGTTGGGGGTGTTGGGGAGTGGAGCTGGTGCCTGTGGGGAGGAAAGATCCGTTTCCTTATTCCCATCTGCGGTGCCTGTTTCCAGTATCACAGCCAGTGGGCGGGGCATACAGGTGTAAGCCTCTGTGCTTTCTGTCTCTAGCTGATGTAGGCGGGGCCTCCCTCTGGCTAGCCTGATGCCAGCGCAGTGACTGCCCGTTTGCAAACCGGTGCTGTCAGGCCAGGAGGAAGGCTCGGCAGGCTGCGTGTCACAGTGGGGGGCCTGGTAGCTGAGTAGCCAGCCAGGGGGATGGAGCGTGTGAAGCTCCTCAAAGTTGCCAACCAGCTGGGCAGAGCGTGCTCAGACAACCTTGTCCAGCTCTCCCTTCTCCCGCACAGCAAGCTCCATGCAATCCCCACCCCTTCAGCAGCCCTCTCACTGCTAGGAAGCCTCTCAGACCACCCACCCTTTTTCTGTCACCGAGTAGCCGGATGTGGGTTCCGTCCTCCACAAACGGCCAGAATGTCAGTCTCCCAGGCGCTCCACCTGTCCCAGCTCCCCAACCTCCAGAGCACCACACATAGTAGGTTTCTGCTCACAAAGCAGATCTCCAGGGCTAGGTGTCCAGCAGTCCCAGGCTTCCACCTCCTCCCTGCTCTGTTTCTCTTTCTCCCGCTGGTAAGCTAGCATGGGGGAAGGGCTCGGTCCCGCTGGATCAAGGCTTTCATACGTTACCCTGTTTTGTGAGGTCTGCTTTGTTCATGATGTCTGTATGCAGTCTGGTGCAGCCTTCTTTCCTGTTGCTCTTTTAGGGTTAGTTGTAGTAATTAACTATATTTTCATACTATTTGTGGTTTTGGGAGGAATTCTGTCTCACCTCTCACACCTCCACCTTGAATCCTCTCTCCGCAATGCTTTTACTTTTTATGTTGCCTACTTGTGACTTGATTTTAATGAAGGATACTATGTATTGTTTACTTTCAATTTTTATGAAAAAATAAGCAGTTATATGTTTATTTATTGAAATCATATATATTGCTTGAGTACTTGTTTTCCTTGAGGATTGAGCTGCTTTCCTAGTGTGTGTCATGTCATAGGCTCTGTCTGATAATACTCAGTTTCTTAAGCTTGAGTTAAAGAGTCAAAGCCATCTCACTTGAGTTTTCAAAAAATGCACACTGAGAGTTTGCAAGGATGTAAATATGCCTGACTCAGCTGGGAGAATGGGTGGTTTTAACACATCTGGAAGTGGTTTTGGATAATTAAGAGGAACAAAAGTGAATTCCCTGATATGGTATGATTGTCGTCTTCCTAACTACTTTTCTGAGGAATAGAACTTGGTATTGAGCAAATGGCCTTTTTACTTTCCCCTGAATGCATATATGGTTTTAGATGCTAGGAAAAGAAATAGGAAGGGAAGAAACTTTTCTATCTATACAAGTAACCTCTATATTCAACATAGCATATATTTCAGTATTTGAAAGTGGTCTCCTAGTTTTCCCCTCTGTATTCACCTGGGTCTTGTAGACCTGTGGATGTATGCTAACCCAAATGAGAATGGACTGCCATTCTTTGTTTTTCTTTCCAGGTTCATTGTGATATAATTGACATGTAATTTTGTATAAATTTAAGAGGTAGAAAGTGATGATTTGATACACCTATAATTGAGAAATGATTACCATGGTAGTGTCAGTTAACATTTCTATAACTTCACATAATTATTATTATTTTTGGTGCTGTAAATGTTTTAAGACACACTCTTAGTAACTTTCAAGTATGTAATGTATTGTTAACTACAGTCACCATGTTTTACATTAGATTCCCAGAACTTATTCATCTTATAACTGGAAGTTTGTACCTCTGATTGATATCTCCCTTTTCCCCCTACCCCAAGTCCCTGGAAACCACCATTCTCACCTGTTTCTGTGAGTTTGGCTTTTTTAGATTCCACATATAAGTGATATCATGCAGTATTTGTCTTTGGCTTCTCCAAGAATGCCCTTATGGTCCATTCTTGTCAAAAATGGCAGGATTTCCTTCTTCCTCATAGCTGAAAGTATACACACACACACACACACACCCCACATCTTTATCCATTCATCAACCTAGGTGTTTCCATATTTTGCCTATTGTGAATAATGCTGCAATGAACATGATATTCCAGTTATCTCAATATACTGATTTCATTTCCTTAAAAGTGTACCCAGAAGTAGGATTGCTGGATCATATGGTAGTTTTATTTTTAACTTTTTAAGGAACCTCTGTACTGTTTTCCATAATGGCTGCTGTAACAATTCACATTCCCACCAGCATGCACAAGGGGTCCCTTTTCCCTGTATCCTTGCCAACACTATCCCTTATGTTTTTGATAATAGCCACTTTAACAGTGTGAGGTGATATCTCCTTGTGGTTTTTATTTTCATTTCCCTCTGATTAGTGATGTTGAGTGTCTTTTCATGTACCTGTTGGCCATTTGTATGTCTTCTTTGGAAAATATCTGTATAGATTCTCTGCCCATTAAAAAAATTTTTAAAAATTTTGCTGTTATTAATATAAAATTACATGAGCAACATTATGGTTACTTAACTCCCCCTATTATCAAGTCACCACCACATACCCCCATTGCAGTCACTGTCCATCAGTGTAGAAGGATGTTATAGAATCACTACTTGTCTTCTCTGTGTTATACTGCCTTCCCCGTATTCCCCTACCCCATCCCCACCCCCGCTACATTATGTGTGCTAATTGTAATAGCCCTTTTTCCCCCTTATTCCCTTCCCACCCATCTTCCCCAGTCCCTTTCCCTTTGGAAACTGTTAGCCATTCTTCAGTTCTGTGAATCTGCTGCTGTTTTCTTCCTTCAGTTTTTCTTTGTTCTTATACTCCACATATGAGTGAAATCATTTGGTACTTGTCTTTCTCCACCTGGCTTATTTCACTGAGCATAATACCCTCTAGCTCCATCCATGTTGTTGTAAATGGTAGGATTTGTTTTCTTCTTATGGCTGAATAATATTCCACTGTGTATATGTACCACATCTTCTTTATCCATTCATCTACTGATGGACACTTAGGTTGCTTCCATTTCTTGGCTATTGTAAATAGTGCTGCAATAAACATAGGGGTGCATATATCTTTTTCAAACTGGGATGCTGCATTCTTAGGGTGAATTCCTAAGAGTGGAATTCCTGGGTCAAATGGTATTTCTATTTTGAGTTTTTTGAGGAACCTCCATACTGCTTTCCACAATGGTTGTACTAATTTGCATTCCCACCAGCAGTGTAGGAGGGTTCCCCTTTCTCTACATCCTTACCAACATTTGTTGTTGTTTGTCTTTTGGATGGCGGCAATCCTAACTGGTATGAGGTGATATCTCATTGTGGTTTTAATTTGAGTTTCTCTGATGACTAGTGATCTGGAGCATCTTTTCATGTGCCTGTTGGCCATCTGAATTTCTTCTTTGGAGAAATGTCTGTTTAGCTCCTCTGCCCATTTTTTAATTGGCTTATTTGCTTTTTGTTTGTTGAGGTGCGTGAGCTCTTTATATAATTCGGATGTCAACCCCTAATCGGATATGTCATTTATGAATATATTCTCCCATACTCTAGGATATCTTTTTGTTCTGATGGTATCCCTTGCTGTACAGAAGCTTTTTAGTCTGATATAGTGCCATTCGTTCATTTTTGCTTTTATTTCTCTTGCCTGGGGAGACATGTTCATGAAGAAGTTGCTCATGTTTATGTCCAAGAGATTTTTGCCTATGTTTTTTTATAAGAGTTTTATGATTTCATGACTTACATTCAGGTCTTTGATCCATTTTGAGTTTACTTTTGTATATGGGGTTAGACAGTCATCCAGTTTCATTGTCTTACATGTAGCTGTCCAGTTTTGCCAACACCAGCTGTTGAAGAGGCTCTCATTTCCCCATTGTATATCCATGGCTCCTTTATCGTATATTAATTGACCATATATGCTTGGGTTTATATCTGGGCTCTCTATTCTGTTCCACTACTCTATGGGTCTCTTCTTGTGCCAGTACCAAATTGTCTTGATTACGGTAGCTTTGTAGTAGAGCTTGAAGTCAGGGAGCATAATCCCTCCTGCTTTATTCTTCCTTCTCAGGATTGCTTTGGCTATTCGGGGTCTTTTGTGGTTCCATATGAATTTTAGAACTATTTGCTCTAGTTCATTGAAGAATGCTGTTGGTATTTTGATAGGGATTGCATTGAATCTGTAGATTGCTTTAGGCAGGATGGCCATTTTGACAATATTAATTCTTCCTAGCCAAGAGCATGGGATGAATTTCCATTTATTAGTGTCCTCTTTAATTTCTCTTAAGAGTGTCTTGTCGTTTTCAGGGTATAGGTCTTTCCCTTCCTTGGTTAGGTTTATTCCTAGGTATTTTTTTCTTTTTGATGTGATTGTGAATGGAATTGTTTTCCTGATTTCTCTTTCTGCTAGTTCATCATTAGTGTATAGGAATGCAACAGATTTCTGTGTATGAATTTTGTATCCTGCAACTTTGCTGAATTCAGATAATAGGTCTAATAGTTTCACAGTGTTTCTTTAGGGTTTTTAATGTACAATATCATATCATCTGCAAACAAGGACAGTTTGAGTTCTTCTTTGCTGATCTGGATGCCTTTTATTTCTTTGTGTTGTCTGATTGCCATGGCTAGGACCTCCAGTACTATGTTGAATAGAAGTGGGGGAGTGGGCATCCTTGTCTTGTTCCCGATCTTAAAGGAAAAGCTTTCAGCTTCTCGCTGTTAAGTGTAATGTTAGCTGTGGGTTTTTCATATATGGCCTTTATTATATTGAGTCTCTGCCTATTTTTTAATGGGATTGTTTATTTCTTTTTGCTGTTGAACTGTATAGGTTCCTAATATATTTGGTATATTAACTCCTTACCACATATATATTTTCTCCCATTCTGTAGGTTGCCTTTTCATTTTGTTGACTGTTTCTTTTGCTGTGCAGAAACATTTTAGTTTGATATAGTCCCACTTAATTTTTGCTTTTGTTACCTTTGCTTTTGGTGTCATATCCAAAAAACTCATTGCCAAGACTGATGTCATGAAGCTTTACATGTTTTCTTCTATCAGTTTTATGGATTAAGGAATTATGTTTAAGTCTTTAACCCATTTCAAATAAATTTTTGTGAGTGGTGTAAGATAAGGGTCTAGTTTCTTTCTTTTGCATGTGACTGTCCAGTTTTCCCAACATCATGTATTGAAAAGACTGTTGTTTTCCTGCTGAGAGTTCTTGGCTCCCTTGCCAAATATTTGTTGACCACATAGGCCAAGGTTTATTTTCTGGGATCTTGATTCTATTTCATTGTTCTCTGTGTCTGTTTTTATGCCAGTACCATTCCGTTTGGATTACTGTAGCTTCGTAGTACAGTTTGAAATAGGGAATTTGATACCTCCAGCTTTTTTCTTTCTCAAGATTCCCTTGGCTGTTTGGGGTCTTTTGAGTTTCCATATAAATTTTAGAATTATTACCTTTAACTCTGTGAAAAAATGCCTTCAGAATTTTGATAGAGATTGTATCGAATCCATAGATTACTTTGGATAGTATGGATATTGTAACAATATTAAATCTTTCAATCCATGAGCACAGAATATCTTTCCAATTATTTGTCTTTGCTGCACATTCTTACATCAGTGTCTTCTAGTTTTCATTGTACAGGTCTTTTGCCCTCTTGGTTAAATTTCTTAGGTAATTTATTCTTTCTGATGGGTTGTAAATGAGATTACATAATTTCTCTTTCTAATAGTTCATTTTTAGTGTGTAGAAATGTTAGATTTTTTTCATTTAGTAATTGGTTAAATTCAATAAATGAGTGTTGATTTTGTATCCTGCAACTTTATGTAATTCATTTATTAGCCCTAACAGTTTCTTGATGGATTCTTTAGGGTTTCCTACATATAGTATTATGTTATCTGAAAGTAGTGAGTTTTCCAATTTCTTCTTCCTTTCCAATTTCAATTCCTTTTCTTTCTTTAAAAAAATTATAATTTTTTTTTGCCTAATTACTGTGGCTAGGATTTCCAATACTACTGTGTTGAATAATGGTGGAGAGGGTGGGCATCTTTGTCTTGTTCCTGACCTTAGAGGAAAAGCTTTCACCTCTTCACCACTGAGTATGATATTAGCTGTGGTTTTGTCATACATGGCCTTTACATGTTAAGGTGTATTCCCTCATACTCACTTTGTTGAGTTCTTATCATAAATGGATGTTGAATTTTGTCAATGCTTTTTCTAACTCTACTGAGATGATCATATGAGTCTTTCATTTTGTTAATTTGTTTTATCACATTGATTGATTTGTGGAAATTTAACCATCCTTGCACCCTGGAATAAATCCCACTTGATCATGGTATATTATCCTTTTAATGCATTGTTACATTTGTTTTTCTAATATGTTGTTGATTTTCATCATGTTCATCAGTGATATTGGTTTGGAATTTTCTTCCTTTTGTGGTGTCCTTGTTTGGTTTTGGTATCAGAGTAATGCTGGCCTTTCAAAATGAGTTTGGAAGAGTTCCCTCCTCTTCAATTTTTTGCTAGGATTTGAGAAGTGTAAGTATTAAATCTTTAAATATTTGGTAGAATTCACCAGTGAAGCCATCTGGTCATGAGATTTTGGGGAAGTTTGTTGTTTGTTGGAAGATTTTAAATTATTGATTCACTGTCCTAACTAGCAATTGATCTATTCACATTTTCTATTTCTTCATGATTAAATTTTGGAAGATTGTATGTTTCTAGTAATTTATCCATTTCTGCTTGCTTGTCCAATTTGTTGGTGTATGATTGTTCATAATAGTGTCTTATGATCTTTTATATTTCTGTTGTATCAGTGATAACTTATCTTCTTTCGTTTTTTATTTTATTTATTTGAGCCCTCTTTTTTCTTGATGAGTCTAGCTAAAGATTACTCCATTTTGTTTATCTCTTAGTTTTACTGATCTTTTCTATTTTCTTTTTTAGTCCCTATTTCATTTATTTGTGCTCTGATCTTTATTATTTTCTTCCTTCTACTAATGTTGGGCTTTGTTCTTTCTATTTCCTTTAGGCAAAGTTAGGTTGTTTATTTGAAATTATTCTTGTTCCCTGAGTTAAGCATGTATTGCTATGAACTTCCCTCTTACAATCACTTGCTGCATCTCATAGATTATTGAATGTCATATTTCTCTTATCACATCTCTAGGTATTTTTTATTTATCCTTTGATTTCTTCAGTGACCCATTAGTTGTCAGTAGCATGTTGTTTAATATCCAAATTTTTGTGTTCTTCTAAGTTGTAGTCTTGTAATTGATATCTAGTTTCATACCATGTGGTTGGAAAGATGCTTTATATGATTTCAGTCTTCTTGAATTTATAGAGGCTTGTTTTGTGGCCTCACATGATCCATCTTAGAGAATAGTCCATGTGCATGTGAGAATATGTATTCTGCTGCTTTTAGATGGAATGTTCTCTCTATATATATATCTATTAAATCTTTCTAGCTTACACTCTTAAGTAAGGCCAATGTTGCCTTATTGGTTTTCTGCCTGGGGATCTATCCACTGATATAAGTGGGGTGTAAACTTTCCCTGCTATTATGGTATTGCTGTCATTTTCTCCATTTAGGTCTGTTAAAATTCGCTTTATATATTTTGGTACTCCTATTTTGGTTCCATATATAGTTATAGATGTTATATCTTCTTTCTTTACTCAATCCTTTATCATTAATGCCTTTCTTTGTCTTTTATTACGGTCTTTGTTTTAATGTCTATTTTGTCTGATATGACTATAGCTTCATTTGCTTTCTTTTCATTTCCATTTGCATGATAAATATCTTTTTCTGTCTCTTCACTTTCAGTCTGTTTGTGTCCTAGCTTCTGAAGTGAGTCTCTTCTATGCAGTATATAGATTACTCATATTTCTTTTGTATCCATTCAGCCACTCTGGGTCTTTTGATTGAAGAATTTAGTCCATTTACATTTAAGGTAAGCATCAATAGGTGTGCACTTATTGCCATTTTGTTATTTGTTTTCTGGCTGTTTTTGTAATTATTTGGTTCTCTTACCTTCTTCTATTTCTCTATTTCTTTGTGGTTTGATAACTTTTTTAGTGTCAGGTTTAGATTTCTTTTAATTTTCTTTTGTGTACTTACAGTAAGTTTCATTTTGAACCTAACCCACATTTTATATGATTGATGTTACATTGTACATCTTTTCATTTTATGTATCCCTTAACTAATTATTGTAGCTTTAGTTAATGTTACTTTTTTCTTTTGATCTTCATAAGTGATTAATCCACTACCTTTACTATATATTTACTTGCACTGTGAGATTTTTACTTTTGTGTGTTTTCTTGTCATTAGAGCCATTTCTTTTCAGCTTAAAGAAATCACTTTAACATTTCTTTTATATCTGGTCTAGTAGTGATGTTCCTTTACCTTTCATTCTATTCATCATGATAACTTTGCTGGGTAAAGTATTCTTAGATGGAAGTTTATTCCTTTCAGTATTTTGATTATGTCATGTCAGTTCCTTCTGGCGAGGAATGGTCCTGCTGGAAAATCTGCACATAGCCTTATGGGATTTCCTTTATATGTAACAAGTTACTTTTCTCTTGCTTCTTTTAAGATTTTTCTTTCTTTTTAATTTTTGGTATTTTAATTATGTATCTTCATTTGGATCTCTTTGGGTTCATCTTATTTGGAACTCTCTGGGCTTCCTGGAACTGGATGTCTGTTTCCTTCCCCAGATTAGGGACATTTTCAACCATTATTTCTTCAAATAAGTTTTCTGCCCTTTTTTCTCTCTTTTCTTTCTGGGGTCCCAATAATGTGGATGTTATTTCACTTGATGCTGTTCTACAGGTCCCTTCAGATGTCATCATCTTTAAAAATTCTGGGTTTTTTTTTTTTGCTGCTCTATTTAGGTGAATTCTGTTGCTTTGTCTTCTGGCTGGCTAACCTATTCTTTTGCTTCATCCAGGTTGCTTTTGAACTTTGTATTTTTCAGTTCAGTTATTGTATTCTTCAGTTCTTTAACTTCTGTTTGGTACTTTCTTATATTTTCTATTGCTTTGTTGAAGTTCTCACCTGTGTTCATCCATTCTTATCCCTAGTTTGGTAAGCATCTTTATGAACATTGTGTTGAACTTCTCATCAGGTGGATAACTTATCTATGTTTCATTAAAGTCTTCTGAATTTTGTCTTGATCTGTTGTTTGGACTTTATTCCTTTGTCTCTTTGTTTTGCCTGGTTCTCTGTGTTTGTTTCTGTGTATTAGGTAAAACAGCTTGAAGTTGTGGCTTTGTGTAGGAGTTGACTCAGGGGCCCTGAAGCACAGTACTCTCAGCCACCAGGGCCAGACACTCCAGGGGCATCCCCTGTGTGGGCCGCACCCACCCCCACTGTGGTGTCGCTGCAATGTGGTGGGTCAGGATGCATCCACCTGTACAATGCATCATGTTGGAGGGAGATTACTGGAATGGTGTCCACCAGTGCCAGCATTTGCAAGGTAGAATGCAATCACAAAAATGGCACCAGCCAGTGCTTCCATCCTCATAGTTCCAACAAGTTTCTGCCTCTCTGGTAGTCACTTGAGGATGAGTAAGTGTGTCTCCTTCATATATGGTTTAGGCACTTCTCAAACTGCTTCTTTTGTACTTCGTCTGGGATATGTGAATCTGCATGAAAGCTCTTTGGGAGTGGTTCTTCATTCTCTAAAGTTCTGTGGTTCTCCTTGTTGTAATCCCTGTTGGTTTTGGGGGCTTGTTTCTCTAGTGCAGTACATAAAGGTTGGAGTGTCTGATATGGACCACAAGCCTCTCACTCTTCAGGGAAGTGTTCTGTGTTTTTGAGATTCTTCCCAGTTGTGGGTCACTGTGCCTGGTTTGGGGTTTTTGGTGAGAGCATGTGTCTACCTGTCCTACCTGTCCTACCTGTCCCAATGTGGCCCTTTTATCCTTTGTTGTAGAGGCACTGCTCATCTAGTTTTTAGGACTTTTTTCAGAGGAAATTATTCCATGTTAACTGCAGATTCATTGTGTCTGTGGGAAGAGGTAAGCTTACAATCTTCCTACTATCGCCTTAAACCCAACCACAACAGATTTCTTAAAGGCTTGATGGAAATATAACAATTCAACAACTAAAGAACTATTTTAGAAATCCAGGCTAGAATAGTACAACTAGAACACAATCAGGCTGTATCATCTCCTGGGGAGCTTTTTAATAGTTAGTACCATGTCTAGGGCCCACCCTTACACCAAATTAAATTAGAATCTCTGGGGTGTGGCGCCTGGACGCTAGTGTTTTTAACAAGTTTCCATGGGATATTAGTATTCTTTGGGACAGAGAATGATTATTCTTCTCTCTTTTCCTTTTTCAGTTTTCACCCAAGAAATATTTTATGAATTCTTTCTATGCACATGGCACTTCTTGTTTTTTTATTATTCATAGCCCAGATTCATTGAAATATATAAATTCCCATCAGATACCATCATCATTTTACCTATTAGCATGAGCACTAAACTTTTTTTTGCATAGACTAATCTTCAGAGGATTAAGTAATTAGCATGTTAAAGATTGTAGTTCTGTCTACTTTTCTATTCCTAAAGCTAAATTTTAAGATAAAGTTAAGAGTACATTAGGAAAATGTCACTAGAAAGAGAAAATGTAAGTGTGATGCCATTTCACAGATGTTGTTATTCCTTCATTTTGATGTAGTACCATTTCTTATCAAAACAAAAGCCTTAATTAATTACATACCTTTCAGAATGACTAATAAAATTGCTAGTTGTTCTTTCCTGCTATGGGCAATGTGCTTAGGTCTTTGACAACAAATTACAGATATTAGTAACTTATATGTATTTAAAGTATTTAAGCTAATAAGAGAAGTAGTGGAACCATATAAAGCAAAAGAAAGAATATTTTTCCCGCAAATTCACTTTGGGATATTTTTAAAGTATTATCTCATTTATCCCCATTTTAAAGATGAGATTCAGGAAGTATATGTTTTTCTCTAGATTTTTCAACTAGCAAGTGCTTACATTGAGATTTGGTTATAGATCTTTTTAATTCTAGAAGCTCTGTCTCCCACCCACACCCAATATTAATCAGCTCTTTGTCCATAGAAAATCTGTGAATGTAGATAGATAGGTGGTGTTTGAAATACATAGGTAGTGTTAAAATCATTTTTATGTGTTTTTTTTTAAATCTATGATATGATTTAGCCTTTTTTACCCCCCCAGGATAATACCCTTCAAGCTGAATGGCCCTCAGCAGATGAAACCACTACCAGCAGTATTTCACCACTTGATTTCAGCTCTGGTCCTTCCTCAGCCACCAGAGGGTCAGAAAGCCCTTTGGGTGATTTAGCGTCTACATCCAAGTTAGCCTTTTCCTCGAAGGAGGGCCGCAGTGCTTCCCCAGAGGTTTTAGACGTTAGCAGCTTGATTCTTCATGTCACCCCAGCAGTGCTTCGCACTGGCTTGCCTGTGGCTTCTGAGGAAAGGGCTTCTGGATCTCACTTATTAGAAGATGGTAAGGGATTCTAATAACTTTTCATATATCTTTATTATTTCAAGGGTATTGAAGGGAGGAAGAAACGGGTTAATAGAAAACCATGGTAGCATCTATTAGGAGGAAAAGTCTTGGGAAAGTGTGTGAAGGAGGGAAAAATAAGATTTGATAGATTAGAATGAAGACTCCAAATTGGTAAATAATAAGAAATGAACTTGGTGGGCTGGGGTGGGGATCAATCAATAGATATTTTGGTGGTCTCACCAAAGAATATATAATTTAATTTAATTACTATTAAAGAACTATTTCAGTTACTTGAACATTGAAGTGGCCAATGAAAAGCATCAAAGAAGATTATTCCAATATCTTTTAAAAGGATTAATTGGGGGCCCGGTATAGAGATTTTTAGCTTACATTATACTTGGACAGGGGAGAACCTGAACTAGGGCAGCTATAGCTGGGATTAAGAAATGAAAAGCAAGTAGATGATTTAGATGTTTTGGAGGAAGGGAAAAATCTGTGTAACTCATGGGTGGAGTATACATGTGAAAGAGAAGATGAACAAAATATAAATAATGAGTCTAGGATTTTGAGCATTAGGTGAAACTGAAGGGTAATGGGCAATAAATATAATAAGGAAATAGGAATTTCAAAGACAAAAATATTCCCTAGGGAATTATCTCCCTAAGTTTCTGCTAGATTCAGTCTTTGTTGTCAATATAGCTGCCAGCAGTTCATTATTTTTCATAGAGTAAGAAAAGTGAAGTGTTTGAAATTATTTTAATAACTGAGGGAAGAAGGCATATTCATGAGTGATTGTACCACATCATATATCAAAGTAAAAGTCAACAACTGTTCCTTCTAGCTTAATGAGAAAAAACCAAGTAGATAGTTTTATTAAGAGAACTAGGAATGTATTTTGGCAACTCTCTAAATTAATTAATGGAAAATTTTATTTTTAGGATTAACCAAAGTAGAAGGGTCAGAAGATTTTCTTTCTATTGATCCATTGCCTTCAAGTCCATTCACTCCTCCTATGCCAAAAGAAACAGCACCATCCATGGAAGACTCTGGGATGTCTTTGCCATCCTCACCATATCTGGCCTCCTCTATCACATTAGATCTTCTTGCTGAAGAAATAACTACATCTTTTGGCTTGGACTCTTTGGCCTCCAAAGTCAAAGAGCAGTTAGAAGTGAGCACTGTGATGTCAGACACATCCACAGAAAAAGAGTTCATATTTGAGAGTGGTTTAGGTTCAGGGTCTGGGCAAAACGTGGATCTGAGTTCTTGGCCTCTGAGTGAGACTTCATTAGAGAAGACTACTGAGCTACTGTCCCAGTCATGGCTTGACCATCAGGATTCTCTTTTGCCAGCTGAGGGTATAGGTAGGAAACTCGTTACAGATGACAAAATAGATTCCACAGACCAAAGTATTGAGCATATAAAATATGGGCATCTTGATAGAGCCACGAACTTTGCAGAAGAAGAGCCCCTTGGTGGGCCCACTCTGCCCATCTTCACAAAGAGCACAACTCAATCTACATGGCCGATTCTCTCCAAGCATGCATCAGAGGTACCTGACAAAGCACCTCTTCTACTGACATCTATAGCAAGCTCTGCTTCTACTGATAAACCAGATCAAGAAGAACCCTTTCTAAAGGGGGATACTGAACAAACTACAGTGTCATCCAAACATGAATTGTTTGACAGCAAGGTTTCAGTAGTGAAACCAGATACGCAACCTTTGTGGACCATATTGCCAGAATCCAATGTAGTTTGGGCAAGAACTTCTTCCCTAGAGAAGCTGTCCAGAGACACAATGACTAACATACCACAGAGCACTGACAAGCTCTGGTGGAAATCTTCTGTGGCTCAATCGACCAAATTGCCTCCAACCACAAGCTCCACCCTGCTAAAGGATGAAGTAATTATGGGTGTACAGGATATTTCATTAGAGCTGGACCGGATAGGCACAGATTACTATCAGCCTGAGCTAGTCCCAGAGGAGAATGGCAAGGTTGGTAGTTATGTGGAGCTGCCTGCAAGAGCTCGCTCTACAGAGAGGGCTGTTGTGGCTTGGCCGGCAGAAGGAGGGGACTCACATCATGATCAGACTTCAGGTGCCTTGGTGGTTTTCTTCAGCCTCCGGGTGACAAACATGATGTTTTCAGAAGATCTGTTTAATAAAAACTCTTTGGAGTATAAAGCCCTGGAACAAAGATTTTTAGAATTGGTAAGCACGACAAGTGAAACATGGGCATTAGTGAGTAATCATATATGAACCAACCCTCTTTCCCCCAAACACATAAAATCAGAGTAAAGGAAAGTGTGGTCTGCTGTGGACATTCACTTCCTGTCATCTGCAAATAGTGTCATGGCCTAAGGTTGGTAGGAAAACAATAAGACAGGTGGATACAAGAAATGGAAAACACAAATGTGGCTGGAAGGTGACATGACAACTTAGATACTGAAGATTGTCTCCCATGAATTATGGGACTAAAAACTTAAAGATTTCTTTTCAGATTTTATTATGAGGCCAGTGTTTTGAAGGTACCTCTGATGCCTTCTCCATTGTGATCTTTTAGTGAAACAGAATAAAGTCTCTGGGTGTCTAAAACTGTGAGTTTCATGGGGTTCCTAAATACCACTGTGAAAATCTCATGACTCTCAAATAATTCACAATTTGTACTTTTATTGATGAATAGTTTAAATAATTTAAATAGGATACAGTTTGGAAAAGTGGGGGAAGGGTCATCCTTGTTTGTTTGTATTTGGTTTTTGGGTTTTTTTGGGTATGCATTGAACAAAGTACAGAACCTTGTCAATAACTTGACTTATTTTCATGTATTGTAGCTGGTTCCCTATCTCCAGTCAAATCTCACAGGGTTCCAGAATTTAGAAATCCTGAACTTCAGAAATGGCAGTATTGTGGTGAACAGCCGAATGAAGTTTGCCAAGTCTGCCCCTCTTAATGTCAACAATGCTGTATACATGATCCTGGAAGACTTTTGCACCACTGCCTACCAAACCATGAACTTGGCTATTGATAAATACTCCCTTGATGTGGAATCAGGTAATGAATGATACTGAATACTGTGATGGTTTCTTGGTAGAGTCCAGTGACTATTTCTGTGTATTTTTTTCTACACTGAGTCAAGATGAATTCAATACTTGTAGGAAAAAGAATACTTGGCAAAGTTTCCATATATTGATAATTATTAAGTGATCTCTTCAGAGGTCATTAATTTTTTTAAGGGGTTGTCTTTACTTGTTCATCTCCCATTCCCTTCTCTACCTACTCTGTCTAGCTCTCTCTTTTACTTATCTGCAGGATCTGTTCTTGTCTATGTTGCCCAGCCCAGTAGATTTCGCCTTTTTTCCCTTCTATATTATTTTCCTAAGTTGTTTCATCCATTTATATTATTGTAGGTCTTACATAAATGTCAGTTACATATTTTAATATGCAGATCAGACTTAACTTCTGAGCTCCAGAATTGTTATAGAACTATGCATTTGATTATCTCAGCTTGGATGTATTCTATGCATTTCAAACTTAAGATATCTAAGAATCACCTCTTGTTTTCTGTATCTACCCACCTTCCAGCTAAATCTACTCCTCTCAGATTTACCATCTTGGTAAGTGGAAGCTATATCCAGCTCAGCTGTTGAAGCCAGAAACCTGGGAAGTTATTCTGTACCTCAGTTTCCATTGCCCCCAACTTTCAGTCACTCACTAAACTTATATTGATTCTGAATTCTAAGTATATCTCAAATCGATGTGCTTCTCTTTATCTCCACTGCCACTGCTCTAGGCCAAGCCGTCATCATCTCTCATTTGGACCACTTTGCACCTCTCCTGTTCCGCTCCCCAAGCCATTCTCCAGACAGCAGGCAGGGTGTTCTTTCTAAAATGTCAGATTATCTCACTTTTCTTCTTAGAATACTTCAATGACTCCTTGGTTCACTAGCCACAAGGCCTGGGGCCAATCTTCTTCCCCAGTGTCATCTGATGAAACTAACTTCTTTGCTCACAGTGTTCCAGTCAGACTATCTTGATTTTAGTTCCTCAGATTGAAAACTTGTCTTGCCATAAAGCCTTTTCACATACTGTCCCCTTTACTTGAAGCTCTTTTTTCCCCCCTTGGCTGACTTCTGCTCACCGTTTGATGTCTCAGTTCAAACGTGTCTTCTTCAGGACTTGGACTTATTCACCATAGTCTAGGGTCCTTCCTATTAGTCTTTCTGGTAACATCATGTTCTTTCCCTCTGTGGAGTTTATAACTATTGTAAGAATGCTAACTTATGCACTTAGTTGCTTAATGGCTGTTTTCTGCAGTTGAGCTATCCAGGAGGACTGAGACTATGCATGTTTTATTAACCACTTTCTAGCCAAAACGTAGCACAGTGTCTTGCACATAGAAGGTACTCAGAAATATTGTGAATGAATGAAAAGAAACATTATTTTTATTTAGAAGGCTTGGATGCAGAGAATACTATTGAATACTCAAACTTTGTTCTCTTTTTCCTCACACATACCGGAGGACAGTAGTTTTGAGTAGGAATAAGGTGGCATGTCTGGGTTTATGTCTGGGTGGCATGTACTGGATTTCTCCAGTACCTTTTACTTCAACTGGTTTGGAAGTCAGCTCTGTTCTTTACTGGGAAAGCAGCAAACAGTCTTCCTTTGAAATCCTTGAAGGATCATTATTCATTGAAAGTGAGGAAAATGATTGAGCTAATCCCCCAATATCCAAATCTCTTGTGACCTGCATTCTCGAAGGTTGTTTGCACATCTTCTGCCATGTGGTGTAGTGGAAGGAGCAATTAATTATAATTTGGAAAGCCTAGTTTCTTGCTTCTGCTCTGCCGCCTAACATTTGTGTGACCCTAGATGAGCCATTTTATCTCTGAGCCTTAGTGCTTCATAGTAAATGGGGATAGTGTTAATATCTGGTCTCTATATTTCATGGAGCTAACTGTAAGGATTAAACAAATAACATATAAGCCATTTGGACTAGCCACATAAATGCAAGCAGTTATAGTTTATAAAACTTTGCAAAAGTCAATCTACTTCTTTTTAAAGAGAAGTACAATAAATAAGTCGCATTTACTTCAAATTTGTATGTAACTCACATGTCACCTGCATGGCAAGTCATCCATGTTTATAGGGTCATCTTTTCCTTTAATATTCAAATGAACTGGCATTAGCCTCTCCCATGTGCAGTGTAAAGCCTGAATCCATGGCCCTGCCTCTTTCAAAATCTCTCGGAGTTATCACAGAACTTAAATATCTCTTAAATCACCTCTAGCTCTGAGTTGCTTCTGCTGCTGAATTTCCAATCTTACATTTGTCTTGACCTTTGTGGTTATTCTTCATGTTAACCCAACACAGATCAGTCCCATTTTTTTTAATTTGCCAAAGGACTTCTAACACAAGGCAGTTGAATCTATCAGATATTTGCTGATGGTATGAGGGTGATGGAAGAGGTTTTAAAAAGACCCTTTTTCCCTGAAGGTGATGGAACAGACATTTAAGCACACCAGATGGCTTAAAAATATTATTTTTAGGTATAACAATCCTAAAATGCCTCAGCCACCCTTTCAAAGGCATCCCTTACTGGCCAACTTTTTCTCCAGGATCCAGCCAGCTACCATGTTACTTTGGCTACTCTGACTGTCTTTCCAGATCCTCTTCACATTTACCCCACTCTCATTTTCCTGCACCCATCAGTCCTTCTCTTAGCCTGCATTGGAAACGATATTGTAATCATTGTATGATTTAGATCCCTGTCTCCTAGTCAAGCTTAGCTCCAGGTCTACCTTTGCCTCCCTATGGTCACTAAGGCACCCTTCCAATCAGAAGGCCATCTCTTCTGGGCATCCTCCACCTTTAACCAGCACAAAGGACAAGAAAGACTTTAAAACTACTATCTTTTGTTTACATAATTAAAATACTAGTCTTGGTCTCTCTCAGTCTGGAAGCAAAAGGGAGCAACACTTATCTTTTTCCTCTTACAGATGCTGTTTTCCTCTCCCCAGACATTGATTTGTACTCAGAATGGTTTTTAAATAGAATTTTTCTGCTGTATGTATATTTTTCATTAAAGGCCTTCAGATTAAAACATTATTCTATCTCAAGATGGGCCAGAGACAAGACTGAATTGTCTCTTGCCTAACTTGTTTTCACCTGCAGTGTTTCAGAAACTCTTGTGCTTTGATCACCAAAGGGAGCATGCAATACCATCCTTCTTATCACCTATATACATCCCTGTCCCTCACTGCTAGACCAGGATTAGATTATTTTCTGATTACAAAGTCACAAAACAAAGGCTAGAGAAAGGATGTGAAGACTTAGGAAATACACGGTGGAATCCTGCTGTGAGGTTCCCGTGTAGAATCTGCTCATCTCAGCACAGTTATGTGCTCTCCTTGGTATTTGAGCATCTTATCAGTGGTTCCCCCGTATTAGCTTTCTAATTAAGGTTTCTGTAATTAAGTTAGCTTCCTAAAGAAAGGGTTGCTGTAACAATAAACTGGGTAGTTTATAACAACAGACTTTTATTCTCTCATGGTTCTAGAGGCTAGAAATCCAAAATCAAGGGCCATGAAAGCTCTAGGAAAGGATCCTGCCTTGCCTCTTCCTAGCTTTGGTGTTTGTCAGCAATCCTTGATGTTTCTTGGCTTGTAGATTCATCACTACGATCTCTGTCTCCATCTTGTTATGGCCTTCTTTCCTGGGTGCCTGTATCTCTGTGTCCACATTTCCCTCTTCCTCTAAGGGCACAAGTTACGGGTTAGGGCCTCTACCCCAATCAAGTATGACTTCAGCTTAACTCGATCACATCTGCAAAGACCCTATTTCCAAATAAGGTCATATTCGGGGTTGACATGAATTTTGTGGGGACACTATTCAACCCAGTACACCACCCTGTTCCTACATGGGGTAAGAAAGACCAGCTGCAGAGATTCTCCAAGCTCCAGGGCCACAGATTTGTGCAAAGTGTCTTTAATCTCCAAAGAAGCAAGGAAATCATTGATTCTCAAACCCACATTAATTTTGTTGGAAACTGAGATTGTGTTCTTTGTTTCCTAACTTCCTTTAGCCTTCTAGTTAAACTTTACTCCTTTTCATATAGGTAAGTCAATGGATGGTTTATGTCTGTTCCCTCTGTCTTTGGTATCTATGTCTCCATTTGCTAATTTGCTGTTCACAGATTGCGATTCACCAAGGAAGAACTTAATGCAATCATGGTAGGACGGGAAACCCATCAGTCAATGTCTTATATCATTCTTGACCAATTATTCTCTAATTATTTGTAATTGTCATTTTCTCTCATCTCATCAATGAAAAATGAAGTTACTGAAGCCTAAATATTGTTGGGAATAGCCTGAGGAGGTGCAGGGGCTGATTTATTTCTCTGACATTGGCTCTGCAAATCTCAAATGGATTTAGCTGCCATCTGGAGTTATACCCAATCCTAAGGCTCCTACCCATTCTTTGGGCTCTGCCTCTCCACCCCATCCTTGCAAGTTCTCTGTGTAGGATGGGGCATGTAGCATTATGTGCAGAGTGGAGGTGAACTCCAGCAGGATAGGGTTGGTGGAAGTGAAAGGGACATGAAAACCGTGTTTCATTTAGATCTGCAATTATTTAACATGGATTTTAAAGCTCCTACGTGCTTCCTTGGTAAAATATGTAGAAGCTTAACAAGGTCATTGGGTTTTATGCTTTGGCTTTAGGTTTGAGAGAAATTTGACAAAAGCTCATCAACCAAAGATGAATCAGAACTTTCTGTGTGTATTGGCGGTGAGGGTGTATTTCAATGGTTCAGAAAGGGAGTTTTACCTAGGTACTTTGGAGAGGGGGGTCTTAATGGACCCAGTTCCTGTGTTTTGCCTTTCCTAGTATGATTCTCTGGTTTGTTTGATGTCTCAGGTGATCAAGCCAACCCTTGCAAGTTCCAGGCATGCAGTGAATTTTCTGAGTGTTTGGTCAACCCCTGGAGTGGAGAAGCAGAGTGCAGATGCTACCCTGGGTACCTGAGTGTGGATGAACTGCCCTGCCAGAGTCTCTGTGACCTACAGCCTGACTTCTGCTTGAATGATGGGAAGTGTGACATAATGCCTGGACATGGGGCCATTTGTAGGTATGTTGTAGTTAGGAATTTTGGCTTCACAAGATATAAATGCTTTCTCTGGGGGTCTACACCTATGATTTTAGTATAATCACAGCAATATTATAGAAGCTATATCTAAACTATAGATCAGTGCCATCTGGTTCTCATGTGGAGACCAGGTCAGTTAATAGACCTGAATTATACCCAGTTCAATTGGTTATTTTATTTTATACTTTTAGAGAACTGTAAGAAAAACATTAAATTTGTTTGACTTTGAGTACTTGAGTAGTTGGAAATCTTTGTGTTCTGGTTCTTTGTGGTGATGAAGAGGCAGTCGGTGCTCAGGTTAGGTTTAGGCCTAAGATCGGCACTTTACACTGTATTTGAAAGTGTGAAGTTTTATTGCTCTACTTGGATTATGTTCTTAATGGCTTTGGGCTGCTGTTGGTCCTGCTGAGTATTCAAAAATAATGAAGAGCAAGTAGTTAAGTCTTTGAAGTTATGACAAATATTTTTTTTAAGTATCTGAGATCCATTTAAGGTAGACCTGAAGAAAATGCAGCAGACAGACGAGCAGATTCAAGTAGCCTTTCCGTCCTTCCCTGCTCACTCTCCCTACGCAATGCAGAGCACATCCACCTCCCAGCCACACACAACCGAAGTCAAATTGGTATAAAAGGAGAGAATGCTGGGAATAAACAGGAGAAACATAAATAAGAGGACAGTTTGTGAATGTTAAAATGGGCAAAGTTGACAAGGTACCCAAAACAGGAAATAGGTGGAAATGATCCAGACTCTTCTATGTGAAAAAGTGTAAAGTTTAGCTAGAAAACTCAGGGGAAAAATAGTCTCTCAATTTCTAGAAAAATTAGTATTATTTTAAAAAGCAGTAATGTCCTTGCTACTCTTGTAATTGAAGGCATTTTTGTACAAGTCTGTGACTTGGCATGTGGATCTCTGCAGTGTGGACAAAGGACATGAACAGTCTGGTGACCTGGGCTGTAGACCCAGCTGTGTTGCTGACTAATTTTGTGATCTCCCACCACTGACTTTTCTCCTGTGCCTCTTTTTTGTTATCTAAAAATAAGAAAGTACTTTCCTAAGTCTATTCAGTTTTTTATTTAGTCATTTACAAACAGTCACGGAGGACCTATGGGGTGTGTGCCAGGCATTATGCCCAGCCTTAAGTGATATGATCATTTAACCTGTATATTCACTTCTTTCCTGAAGATTCATGTGGTCAACATTTATTTCTCTACCTTTCTCCAGTTCCACTGAAGGTTTCACTATTCACTGTCACTTTCAACAGAGTGATTCCATTTTGGACTTGCTCCCTTCTCATTCCAGATGCCGGGTGGGTGAGAACTGGTGGTACCGGGGCGAGCACTGCGAGGAGTTCGTGTCTGAGCCCTTGGTGGTGGGCATCACTGTTGCCTCCGTGGTTGGACTTGTCCTCATCTTTTCTGCCATCATCTTCTTCCTGACCAGGACACTTCAAGCTCAGCATGTTAGGAGAGAAAGAAAGAGGTCCCCCAGGTAAATAAGGACAACTGCTCTGTGATGGAATAAAATGTTCCTTTTATTCACTCATTTTGTCCTTACCATGTGCCAAATATTGGACAAGGATCTGGGTAGAGGAGAGAGAACTGTAATGTTGAATAAAAACACAGTCCTGGTCCTCAAAAGATGTCAAATTGTAAACAGAGGTAACTAGAGGTGTGAATAAGATGCTGAAGGGCCTAAGTGAGGGATGAATCATTTCGCCTGGGGGAGAGAGTCTTAAGAAGTTTAAATGACGGTTAGGATATTTAGCTGGACAGAAGAGTAGACGTTTGTCATGGATGGGGTGTGACACTTTCTAGCTAATTGAAAGAGCATGAAACAAAGTCAAGGAGACATGGACAGATCTCAAGGGACACTGGAGGAATAGCATCATTAACTATATGTGGCTAGAATGCCTTTTTCATGGGGGCAAGAGATTAGAAGGGTGATGGCAATGAGATGAGGCCCTTGTGTGAGGACCAGATCTGTTACTTTGTTCTCCTTTGGCTTATTTCAGGGGTAATTGGCCAGATTTTAAATCTGCATAAGAAGGTGACAGGGAGTGAAGTCTGGTTCTTTCTTAAGCATAGCTTCATTAGTAAATAAAGCCTGTTCTATTTGCTAGGCTAGGGACCCAGGACCTTTGGGTTGTTATGTGATCACAATCCCTGGTTGTACTTAGCTCCTGTGCTTCTAGAATCTGTAAGAGCTACTGCCTCAGGTCCAGCTTATCTTTCCCCACCCTTTGACTTGGCTAAGGAGGCACCTCTGCTAGGTTCCTAGAGCACCCAGGACATACTTCCATCATTGTTCTTACACTTTTTATTGAGTCTGACTTTGTAGTAGACTGTAATCTTATTCAGGACAGGGATTCCAAAAAACTCTGTGTCATCAGCATCTAGAGTTGTTCCAGATACATAATCAATGCTCAGTAAACTCCCTATATTTATTTTTCTAGCAAATTCTCTGTGTAGTTTCACCCTGATTTTGGTTTATATACTGTCGGAATGATGGAGCTGTATTGGTCGAAGGAAATATTGCATATTGGCAGACATATTTCCCCATCAACATCTTTCCCCATTTATTGAGTGCCAGGCATTATGAGGCAAATAAAGGTGAATGAGACATGAACAATAATTCCACAGGGTGCTTGCCATATAGTTGAGGAGATCAGTAATTTTTTAGATTTATCTGGATATTTTTCAGAGTCACCTTTGAAAAAAAATATGGGTATATTTGTATCCAGTTCATTAGTTTCTCTTCCCCAACAGAAATCTTGCTACAGGTACATAGTCTTCCAAGTAGTTGAACATCCAAAGAACCTGAACCAACCATATGTTTCTTTTTGTGGCTTCAGCAGGCAGCCTGACAGCCTGGCAACCATTGAAAATGCCCTGAAGCACAACCCTGTTTATGAAAGCCCCAGGGGCGGACACCGGCACCCCGGGGGACCCTGTCGGCAGCCTCCCTTCAATAGCTGTGCAGGCAGGGAGGTGATTGGCGGACTGAGCAGGGAAGAAATCAGGCAGATGTATGAGAACAGTGAGCTTTCCCAAGAGGTAAGGAACTTTGCTTTTGCGCTGCTGCTCTGCTGCTGTAGCTGGGGGGGTGTGTGCGTGCACGTGTGTGCGTGCGTGAGTGCGCTGCGTGTGCACACGTGCGTGTGTACGTGCACGTCTGTGAGTGTGTTTGCATGTGCGTGTGTGTATATGCCCGCATACGTGCATACATGTACATAGGCTTCAAGAAAAGATGAAAAGTATTTCTTGGCTTGTTTTTTACTTCATGCTAGCTCCCAGTCGACGTGGTAGGCAGAGAGTATGTAATTCTGGGCTGTACTTAGTCCCTATGCAATGTTTTTTCCCCCATTATTAACAAATGCTATCTCCCCCCTCCCTCCCTTACTTAGAAATATAAATCTGAGTTTTTCAGAACAGTTCATGTACCCAAACCTTCCATATCTCTGAAAAGGCCATTCTTTCCTATAGCCCTTCCCTGGATATCCCAGAAAGCTGTAATTCCTTATAAAACTTACAGCTGCTTTTAAAAGACTGTTGAGGTTTTTCTAATGCATTGTATGGGCTCTTTTTCTTTTTAAAAGGAAATTCAAGAACGAATGAGAGTTTTGGAGCTGTATGCCAGTGATCCTGAGTGTGTGGCTTTTGTGAGACGACATCAAATGTGAGTGTTTGGTCCAGCCCCTGCTCAGAGCCCTACCAGTGTGCCTTAGAGCAGGGCCCCCAGGGGGAGCATGTGCCTCCTGTCGCAGGACATGGCTTCTGGCGATAACCAGTTTGTCGAGTTCTTTACAGTTAATACACTTCCACACAGATTACCTCATTTATTCTTCATAATGACTTTATAAGTTGAATGTTTATTATCTAAGTTCCATAAATGGGGAAAGGAAGCCTCAGAGACAGGAAGGCACTTAGTCAAGAACACAAGGATAGCACATGGCTGAGAAGATTTAATTAAAACTAAGACATTATCTGTTTTGGCCTAGAGATTCCTGGATCATGTCATATTTTCTCTCTTGTTACCATAGAGATTACCTATGATTTAATGCTATAAAATACTTTTCACAGACGTTTCCTGTGAAAAGTGTCTGAGTAGCCATAAATCCTCACATATTTCAACATATCCATTTCCATCTCTATAAACACTTTTCAGTGTGCTTTGAATTACACAAGTCTCATTAAAGTGTATCTCTTGCCCTTATCAAGTTCATCTTACATTTCATTCTCTCTTTTCATTTGTTTTGTCCATCTTGGGCAAGTGTTCTGTAATTTTTTCTTTGTTCCCCAGGATCCATAATCAGACTTAGGTTACAATAAAAAACACTACCTTGTAGAGACCATATGAGCATTAGCGAGTTTACTGGGTGGGATTATATAATATGGCTTTGATATTTGGTCTTACTGCTGCCCTCACAAAGGTGCTTCCTCGTGGATGTGTTCCCTCGAGTCAGGTACCTTCACCTGGGTTTTAGAAGAAAAAAGTCCAGAGCAATTCATGCATGCTTGTAGAAGACATTGGTGAAGGGTCAGAATAAATACCCATGGCCCTGATTGCTCCAAATCCCATTTTTTTCTGATAGGCATCCCCTTGTTCATGGTTCGTCTGTGATAGAAAGGGATGAGGAAACCAAGGAAGATGCTGTCCTAATTCCATATGCGCAGTGGAGACTCCTTTAGAAATCTCTGAACATCAGACTTTGTCCCCGGGAGCTTGCTGAATGCTGAATGCTGAATGCTATCAGAGCAGTATTACCCGGAGTCTGCCTTTTAAAGCCAGGACACATTCTCATCCTTGCCTCTCCAGCCAGCAGATGGCCTGTGGCTCTGTATCCAACAGGAAGAACAAGTCTGATTCCTTAAGACCCATTAGAGACCCCCCAGAACCACATGCCTGAATGTATTCCCTGAATTAAAAATACATCTCGTCTAGGCTAAGACATCCAAAGGAAAAGGATTCAGGAGAGCCAAATAAGGGACAGACAGATTGACTATTTGTTTTAGTTTCTTCTGGCAAACTGCCTGGCATTAACATATACAAAGAAATACATATAATAAAGAGGGTTTAAACAAGAAGACCCACTGAAACAAGAGAAAGTCCACACAGACACTGTAACCTTAAAAGGGATGTTCATTGAGGGAAGATGCCATTTAAAAAATGTTAGGCACATAATCCCTACAATATATTCAGCTTCACTAAGTCTTATCTACGGGTAGCCCAATAGAATGTTAATAGACTTGATTTGGGATTCAGTAAAAACATTACATGGTCTTTGTAGAGTGGGTTATTTTTTTTTTAACCCAGCAAAGCACAGGACAGCTTCTTGCGAAGAAAGAGAACAGAAGTGTTGGTGATTTTAGGAACATAGCTCGGCAAAGTATCGCAACAGAAGTGCATTTCAATACATTTTGCTTTTTCAGTTAATTGTTCTTTGTTTTTTTTTCATGGCAGGGAAGAGCTTTAATCAAAACTTCTATTTTGAAACTGATGAGAAGCATAGAGAAGATGGAGATCACTTGTTACCTATGTCATATAATTAACCTGGATTTTGAACTCTGTTGGAAGAATTTTCTATTAAAAAACATTAAATTGGGGGAACAAAACTTTTTTTCCAGCTTAAAATTTCAGAGCGTAATAGACTTCACAACTTGTGTACCTACAAAGACCAAAAGCTATATTTAAAGAAATTCAAAACTATATGAGTTCTGGAAAGTATTCTACAAGAAAAAAGCTGGGCCTGTGAGTTGGGGCTGCATTTGCTGTCTGCTTCTGAATGTCTGAGGGTCTCTTAAAAACTGTGCCTCGGGTTTCCCAGAGGGAAGATATGGTGAGACTGTTACAGAAAAAGGCAGGCATAACAGCTAAATATTTTGTAGCATGTTTGTTATTTTCAGGTGGAATGAGCAGCCTTTGAAGTAATTCTAGTATAGTTTATAGTCAGACATTCACCTAAATAAAATTTTAAGCTCTTTGGTAGTTAAATGGCTAAAGAAAAAGCAACCTTTTTTGCTGCATATAGGGTTAGGCTAGTACTTTATCCTTCCACCAGAGTTTTGAATTTCCTGAGCATATTAATCAAGACCACATTATTGTTAAGTATATCCATATCCTATTTTTTTTTAGCTGTCAAGAACAATACATATGTATAAAGTTTAGCATGTTCCTGTTAGACAGAAGACGAAGTTAATCATGTGGACAGGGAGGGAGTGGGTGTTGGGTCCAGATCACAGCCTTGAGAATATATGTGCGGGTTGATGGGAGAAGCTAGTCAGGGCTAATGGGTCCCCTGACTCTGCTTCCGATATCTTAGGATGTTCTGGGTGATTCCGGATCTTCTCTAGTTCTTGGTATATTCATTTGGAAAACAGCTCTTCACTACCTCACATAGTGTAGGTTAGCCCATTCGCATTGCTTCTCCTTTGGGTAATAACTCATGTCTAGATTAATTTCTGCTTATGTGAAATGTGACAGGATTTTTATTGCAATTAAAATATCTTTATTTTATAGGTAGGAAAAGTCCACATCTTATATAAGTTTTAACTGAAAATGCAAGTTTTCCTCTTTCCCTTTAGTATGTTTTTGAATTGGTAGCTTTGAACAAGACGAGAGGGTCAAATCATCATCACTATTAATATTAAATCACATAAGCAAATAGGGTAGTGTTGATACAGGTATTTTGTGAAAAATAATCTTGAACATTTTGATCTCTTTCTGACCAAATATAACTAACCAAGGATAGACTGACCATAAGATAAAATACAAGGTTCACTTTTTTTTCCCTTAACTTGATGACTGCCAATTCCACTCATTAGGATACCAGAAACTAAATCTCTGGGCGGAGTGTATGCCACAGTAAAGGTATTGAAGGCCTTGAAGATATCCAGGTATTTTGCAACTTGTGCATAGGTAACAGTGTGTGTGTGAGTGTGTGTGAAGGCTGTTCCTTTATCTCAGTATTCCTTTTCATTCTGTACTCACATACTAGATGCTCTATAAGTTCAGCAATGGTACACGCCACTACTGGGACATTTTCTCCTGGCACATTTGAAAGGTAATTGATAATTATCTTTAAAGCATTGTAAATGTTAATGACATTTGTCACTAATAAATACTTAATTTTATTTATAAAACTTCCAAAGATTTCTTTTTAAGATTTGCAACATTTTTCCTAAACTTATTTGTGTTAGGTGAACAAGAAAATTTGTTTTTACCACAAATTAACCCTAGAATGAAACCTTTTGAATGTTTTCTTGGTGGCAGAATTCTAGATGGACATAAAGGGAGACTAGAGCAGGTCACCATGTGGAACACTTAGGAGAAGCACAAACTGAGCTGAAGGAGGACTGTAGGAATCCTGACACATCTCTGTCTGTGATTTCCTTTTATATGACCTTTTCATGCAAGAGCAAACCACTTTAGCTGTACATGAATGTTTGCTCACATCTATTACAATGGAAGAAAAAAGAAACTCCTACACTCTCAGGGAGGGACCTGGAGACCTCAGTCCAGGAATAAGGACTTCTGCCCTACCTTTGCTGTCTCTGACCCACAGTGAGAAAATATGAAGAAGGCAGTTTCCATTGATGTTCCAGTAAAGGCAAAAGAGCTAGTCTGACAGGACAGAGTACCTCGAAAAATCTTTTTAAAAGAGCTTTCCTTGAGGTAATTTAATGACACCTACTCATTTAAAAGTATTAGGCAGACCTCTCCTTTAGGCTATGTGATTGATGAATGAAATGTTCTAATTAGTTTCAGTAACCTAGCCATGTCAATAAAACTATCATATTTAAAAAGACCAGAATGCAGTTAGCACCAAAAAAGCATGGTGAATAACTTTTTTTGATTCATAAGGTGCTTTGGAGTTTTGTAGATATACATACATGATTCTTATTTTTATGGGTTGTGGATAAAGGGGAATTTATTTGATAAACAAGACTCCATTTCTACCATGGCAGTGTTTTAAGGGTGTTTGTCCACATTTATGTACCCTAAAGTCCAATTTACTTACATAAACAAGTGCAGGTTTTACTGGATTTATTCCCATCTCTGTTTTTTCTTCTATAGAATCTAGTCACCATGAGTTGGCCAGTCTCCTCCTCCCTCCTCTTTTTACCACACAGTGAATTGTAATATAGATGAACAATTCTGACTTAATATTACTTCTGACAAAAAGATGGAAACTGCACAGATATTCTTTGTAGGATCTAAAATATATGTTGACTCAAAGATGATACCTTGTCCGGTTACTCATTTGCATGCTCTTTCTATGAGTTTGCCTTCCATTTCATGATTTTTAGACAGCTGATGTCTGTGTCATTTCCATGTTTTCAATAATGGAAATTTTGACACTGTCAGCCTGTGAATTGGATTTTCATTTTGAAATGGAAGGAGAAGGCAATATACTTATTCCATAAGGAAACATCTGATTTAGGAGAATCACTTATCTTTATTAAATTGAGAGGTTTTAGCAAAACAAAAGGGAGGGGGTCTTTTTTTTTTTAATGATGATTCTAACAATTCCCTGTAGGAATAGGTGGGGCCAGCCTTCTTCATTTACATGCCAGCTGCAGTGAGTCACGGATCTTGGTTCATTCTATTCCCAAGTGTGTAAGAAATGCAAAAAGCGGTATGAAAGTCACAGCCCTCAAATCAATTGCGTTGTGTCCCACGTAAGATCCTCGCTGGAAGTGGCAAGATGTGAGGGTACCAGAAAGTAACTGATGATGTAAAGAATCTGCCTTTGACTCACATGTTTTGTAAAACCTTACACTACTCTACTGAGTTAATAAGACACTGGTTAAACCACTCCTTCCCCTCAGGATAGTGAGACACAGGTTGAAGCATTCCCCTCAGCTACCCAATTTACAGCTACAGCCTACATTAAATGATTCCTCATCCTAGCACTTTTTTCTCACTAACATTTAATTATTTCTTTAGAGATTAAGGGCATAAACAGGAAAAAAGTAACCATCACATCAGAGAATAAAGGTCTAATTATGTACCAGGACTGTTGATTCTGAAGCAGTTGTGTACATAGCATAATATGTGTTCATTATGGGGTATGAATAACAAAAGATTTTTCCTTCTCATCTTGTTCATAATGACATTTACCTAATATATGTGTCAGATAAATTCATGTTACCGTGCTGTTTTCTTGAGATGCTCTAATCTCAATGATAGTTAGAAAAAAAAGGTTTAAAGTCTTTATGTATGTAAGAAGATCTTTCTTTTCTCATGTATATAATTGTGCCATTTTCATTATTAATAAACTTCTCTCAAGAACTGCCCTACATTTTTTTGTTAATTACAAGAAAACATGTGTAGATTGTAAAACACAGTTGAGTTTGTAATTACCGTTCAGATACACACAGTGTGAGCCCATGAAGATCATTCTTTGATTAATCTTTGTGTGGTGAGGATGTAGGGGAACTGGAAACACACTAGTGCCCAATTATTATCTTGAATTTGGTTGATAGTTAATGATGCTGAGTCATTATTTGGACTTCCTTGAACTTTATTCTTTTAAACTCTTAGAAACTTTCAGTTTTTCCTCATCTGCTTAAGGCAGGCATGGAAAGAAAACTGATGTAGTTGATTAAAGAAAGCTTAGAGGGGGTTAGCTAGCACCAGCTGTCCTCTGATGAGAAAGGGACTTGGTGACTTTTCTAAAGAGAGTAGAGAGACATAAATAGAGCAGTACATCTAAAGCCGTCTTGCATGGGGGAGGCAGGATGGAAATCAGCTACCACATACCTAAGCACCAGCATCAGAAACCTCACTTGTCAGTTTTTGTCCTTCCTACAACTGCATGATGTCTTGCTGACAACTGGGCATGAGGAAATCCCAAATCAGTCTTAGAAAAGAGGAGGGTGGTCTTGATTTGACTCCAGTGACCATATTATAAAAATACAAAGTGGAAAAAATGGGTTGAACAAATATCTGCTGATTGATTAACTAGTGACCTAGTTTTAGGAGAAAGAGTGAGTAAAATAGGCCTGTTTTTAATAAGTTTGTTCAGGACAAGCCCTAATCACTCAGGATAAGCCCTAGTGAGCTCAGGCCCTCACAAACATGCTAGTCCACTGTCTGGGTCCTTTTGAATATTTGTGCCATCTGAGCTAGTCCTTGATGGGCTGTGTCCCATGAACTAACCTTTAAATTACCTTATCACTATAGCACACACATACCTTATGTCCCATTTTTTTTTTCAGTACAAACGATTCTATGCTAATGATCCTGTTAAGGAATCATGCTTTTCTAAGTGACACCAACATGGTGTGTGGGCTTTCTGGAAACAATTAATTATTACAAATGAATAACTATCCTTGTCAATATTATACACACCATGGCAGGTTTGGGGAAGAATGTGCATATTTTTGGCAGGTGGGACTTTGAAGGAGCTTTAGAAAACCCACAAAAGCTCCTTTTTTGTGTGCCTTTTTGCATACTATGTACGTGCTTCCATTCTGTTACTCACCAAACCTGTGTTTTAATTTTTTATTCATAACATTAACTTTGTACTAAAATGAGTTCTTCAGCCTCGGGGCCATGCCTTACTCATTTGTTATTCCTGTTACTAAAGAGCACTGTGCAGTTTGTCTACAATAATCGTGAATTCAGTTGGCCTGGGATAAAAGGTCTTATGTGGATACCTATTTTATGACTAACAAGCAAGTGGTTATTTTGCATCCTAAGAACAAATTATGTGGACCTATGAGTAGTTTGTAAACCCCTTTTGAAAGAAAGGATTTCCAGAGATTTAAAAATAACCATAAATGTTTCAAGAGATCACATTCATACATTCATACCTATCTTATTCTCCCTGAGCAATTCACAGAACATAAAGTAGTACACATTTAAAAAAAACCTTTCAGAACATATGGACTGCTGCATCCAAACATCATAATCTGAGTTTCTTAGCTACAGACTCAAAGAGGAAGGCAGCATGAAGAGAAATAATGTGGGGAATGGTGTTTGGATGGCAAGAATGAGCTTCAGGTGCTGTGTCTGGCGGAGGATTGAAGGCTGGGGAGCTTGTGGAGACAGGTGAGTTTGCAGGAACAAAAGTTTGGCTTTCTGTCAATAGAGCTGGGAGTATGAAGCATATAAAGGCATTGTTTAATCTACAAAACTTTTTAAAAAATGATTTTGTTCCTTTTCTTTTTATTGTGTGGAGAAAAATAAAATAAAGCCACCAGAGACAAGGCCATGGGTGAAGATGTGACCCAGTTTTTCCCATTCTTAAGAAGACAATACCATAAAGAGGGCTGCTTGCTTGGTTAAACCTGCCAGTGTAAGTTTCTGTAATTGTCTTTTTTGAAAGTGATGGTATGCTTTCAAATTTAATCATGTCTGTCCTGCAGATAGGAGCAACTGATTTTGGTTTTTCTCCTCAGTTTCTCAAAGTTTTCCTTTTGCTTCACTTCCCATTCATGTCACTTAGTCCTAGCAGAGTGGCTGGTGTCCATGTGCTCCAAGGGAAAGGCCCTGAAGAGAGGCGGCTTCACACCAGGTGCCTTGCCTGAGGACGAGCATGGACACCACTTTCCCACTTATAAAATTCTTATTCAGAAAGCTTTTGTGAAGTAATTATTTTTCCCTCAAAGAATCCGTGCTTTATGGTACCTTAGTACCTTATGTACTGTAAATGAGAGAAAGTTGATGATCTAAACTAAAGAAAAAATTGTTGCTTTTACCCTTTTAAATATTATTTGGATTTGAATGCCACAGATAAAATAAGCATTTAGATTTCATTCTACCATTTAATGACAATTTTCATTTTTCATTTTAGGTGAATAATCAATAATTCATGTTGCAGTTTATACTGGGAAAATGTGGATTTAATGGCCTATTTCCAGGGTAGAGGATACTCTTCAAAGTACCTAGATAAGAAAACTGTTAGGTTGGAATTACCCCTTTAAAATGCTGCCCTTTTCTTTTAAAAATGTACACAAAAAATTACTTATTTCTAGAAAAATATATTTTCCTTACAATATGCTCTCCATGACAGTAGTGGAATGATCTCTTTTCATGAAAGAAAGCTCTAAAACACATGTTGAGGATTGGAAATACCTTCTGTTCGATACTGTGAGCCAGGGGAGATTTTCCGTTGCTTCACTTTTTCTTATTTTACTTTCAGATTTGCCAGCAATGTTTCAAAATCAGAATTTAACTTGGAATTGCAAAGCTGCAAACTTAAATGGACTTTCCATTAATGAACAAGTTTAGATATTATTCTATTTTGAGGATAGTCTTAATTTTGACTTAAAAATATAAAGTTGATGGTTTGGAAAGATCTATAAAATCAGGTGATTCTCTTCAGTGTTATTAAAACCAAGATGGAGAAAGTAGGGACCTGATGATGTTAGTGAACGTGTTATAAAAACAGGTGCTGCCAGTCGCTTCAGTGCCCTGGTGGCAGCCGCACTGATTCATGGCATTCAATAATCTTTTCTCTTCCCTGGCCTGTGATGTGTTGTGCTGCTGCTCTCCGAATACCCATTCACATCAGGACCTCACAGTGAACCGCACTTGGGATGGCTCAGCAGTACACCACGTGAGGCCAGGTCCTTGCCTCTGTTCCAGAACTCACTGGGGAATGATGAGTTTCATGGCAACCTGCAGGGGTAAACATGTTAACTTGCGATTCAGTTGCTCCAGGATTTTCATTTAACTGTCTTAGAAAATTTTGTCCCCAGTACTGGTCGATTTAGAGCAGAGGGTTGGATTAAATTACTACCTAAGTGTTCACTGTTGAGGCCATCTTCTATTACCAAATGAGGTGAACTGAAACATAATGTTTTAACTTAACTTTTATACTGCTTTAAGGGGAAGATAATATTCCCATTCCCAGGTTATAAAACTATTCCTCAGAAGCAGAAACAGGAAATAAAATATCTTGAGAACTTTCCCACTTCAAGTTGCCTTTTATTATCTAGCAGACTGGAAAATACAGTAATTCTAGCCAAAGGAGGTAGTCATAAGACTTGATTTTCCAGTATTAACCTACTTGCCAAAACTAGACCATGTTGTACAGAACTCATAAGCCACCAGGCCTAGAAACCTAACTCCTGTCTTAGTCACCAGTAGGGAGGGACCTGTTTTTGTGTTGACATTACATGTAATATCTCTACCTTGCTCCTTCTCTTAGCCTGACTTCTTGTTCCTCTGCATGTTTTGAGTTGGTGATGGCTTCTAGCTCTGGCATCATTTTTCTACTGGCCATAGTGCCCCATGTGTACTCGTGACCACTCTGTGAGTGCCTGTGCTTCAGCCATTGCCTTCCTGAGAGCTGTGTCTCAGGCGGTGCTGCACAGTGCCAAGTGGCTGAGAGGGTGAGCTGGGCTACTGGCTGCAAAAGAGGCTGAAAGTACTTTCTGTTGTTAAAGTGACTAGGAGAGAACTGGCAGATAAATAATATGACTTCTTGAACTATCCACCCCAAAGCAGCAGGATACACATTCTTCTCAAGTGCACATGGAACATTTTCAAGAATAGATCATATACTAGGCTACCAAAAGAGCCTCAGGAAATTCAAAAACATTGAAATTGTACCAACCAGGTTCTCAGACCACAAAGGTATGAAACTAGAAATAAATTACACAAAGAAAACGAAAAAGCCTACAAACACATGGAGGCTTAACAACATGCTCCTAAATAACCAATGGATCAATGACCAAATAAAAACAGAGATCAAGCAATATATGGAGACAAATGACAGCAATAATTCAGCACCACAAAATCTGTGGGATGCAGTGAAGGCTGTGCTAAGAGGGAAGTATATTGCAGTACAGGCCTACCTCAGGAAAGAAGAACAATCCCATATGAACAGTCTAAACTCACAATTAACGAAACTAGAAAAAGAAGAACAAATGAGGCCCAAAGTCAGAAGAAGGAGGGACATAAGATTAAAGCAGAAATAAATAAAATCGAAAAAAATAAAACAATAGAAAGAAACAATGAAAGCAGGAGCTGGTTCTTCGAGAAAATAAACAAAATAGATAAACTCCTAGCCAGACTTATCAAGAAAAAAAGAGCATCTACACACATAACAGAATCAGAAAAAAGAAAGAAAAAATCACTATGGACACCACAGAAATACAAAGAATTATTAGAGAAAATTATAAAAATTATATGCTAACAAACTGGATAACCTAGAAGAAATGGACAACTTTCTAAAAAAATACAACTTTCCAAGGTTGACCCAGAAAGAAAAGAAAATCTGAACAGAGCAATTACTAGCAGCAAAATTGAATTGGTAATCAAAAAACTATCTAAGAACAAAACCCGTGGACCAGATGGCTTCAGCGCTGAATTTTATCAAACATTTAGTGAAGATCTAATATGCATCCTCCTTAAAGCTTTCCGAAAAGTAAAAGAGGAAGGAATACTTCCAAACTCATTCTATGAGGTCAGCATCATTCTAATACCAAAACTAGGCAAAGACAACACAAAAAAAGAAAATTACAGACCAATATCCCTGATGAACATGGATGCAAAAATACTCAACAAAATATTAGCAAACTGAATTCAAAAATACATAAAAAAGATCATCCATCATGATCAAGTAGGATTTATTCCAGGGATGGAAGGATGGTACAGTTTTAGAAAATCCACCACATCAACAAAAAGGACAAAAACCACATGATCATCTCCATAGATGCTGAAAAAGCAATGGGCAAAATTCAACATCCATTCATGATAAAAACTCTCCACAAAATGGGTATAGAGGGCAAGTATCTCAACATAATAAAGGCCATGTATGACAACCCACAGCCAACATCATACTTAACAGCGAAAATCTGAAAGCCTTTCCTTTAAGATCAGGAAAATAACAAGGATGCCTACTCTCTCCACTTTTATTCAACATAGTTCTGGAGGTCCTTGCTACTGCAATCAGACACACAAAGAAATAAAAGGCATCCAGATTGGTAAAGAAGAAGTCAAACTGTCACTGTTTTCAGATGACATGATATTGTATCGCACATAAAAAACCCTAAAGAATCCACTCCAAAACTACTAGGTCTAATATCCGAATTCAGCAATGTTGCAGGATACAAAATTAATACACAGAAATCTGTTGCACTCCTTTACACTAATGATGAACTAACAGAAAGAGAAATCAGAAAAGCAATTCCATGCACAATTGCATCAAAAAAAATAAAGTACCTAGGAATAAACCTGATGAAGGAAGTGAAAGACCTATACACTGAAAACTACAAGACACTCATGAGAGAAATTAAAGAGAATACCAATAAATGGAAACACATCCTGTGCTCATGGATAGGAAGAATTAATATTGTGAAAATGGCCATGCTGCTTAAAGCAATCTACAGATTCAATGCAATCCCTATCAAAATACCAACAGCATTCTTCAGTGAACTAGAGAAAATAATTCTAAAATTCATATGGAACCACAAAAGACCCCGAATAGCCAATGCAATCCTGAGAAGGAAGAATAAAGCTGCAGGAATTATGCTCCCTGACTTCAAGCTCTACTACAAAGCCACAGTAATCAAGACAATTTGATACTGGCACAAGAACAGACCCATAGACCAATGGAGCAGAATAGAGAGCCTAGATATAAACCAAAGCATATATTGTCAATTAATATATGATAAAGGAGCCATGGACATACAATGGGGAAATGACAGCCTCTTCAACAACTGGTGTTGGCAAAACTGGACAGCTACATGCAAGAGAATGAAACTGGATTATTGTCTATCCCTATACACAAAAGTAAACTTGAAATGGATCAAAGACCTGAGTGTAACTCATGAAACCATAAAACTCTTAGAAGATAACATTGGCAAAAATCTCCTGAATATAAACATGAGCAACTTTTTTCTGAATGCATCTCCTCGAGCAAGGGAAACAAAATCAAAAATGAACACATGGGACTACATCAAACTTAAAAGCTTCTGTACAGCAAGGACACCATCAGCAGAACAAAGAAGCATCCTACAGTATGGGAGAATATATTTGTAAATGACATATCTGACAAGGGGTTAACATCCAAAAGAACTCACACACCTCAACCCCCAAAAAGCAGATAACCCGATTAAAAAATGGGCAGAGGATCTGAACAGACAATTCTCCAAAGAAGAAATTCAGATGGCCAACAGGCACATGAAAAGATGCTCCACTTCACTAATTATCAGGGAAATGCAAATAAAAACCACAATGAGATATCACCTCACACCAGTTAGGATGGCCAGCATCAAAAAGACTAAGACAACAAATGCTGGTGAGGCTGTGGAGAAAGGGGACCCCCCTACACTGCTGGTGGGCATTACGCTTATTCAACCATTGTGGAAAGTAATATGGAGGTTCCTCAAAAAACTAAAAATAGAAATACCATTTGACCTGGGAATTCCACACCTAGGAATTTACCCAAAGAATGTAATTGCTCATACTCAAAAAGACATATGCACCCCTATGTTTATTGCAGCACTATTTACCATAGCTAAGATATGGAAGCAACCTAAGTGTCCATCAGTAGATGAATGGATAAAGAAGAAGTGGTACATATACACAATGGAATACTACTCAGCCATAAGAAAGAAACAAATTCTACAATTTGCAGCAACATGGATGGAGCTGGAGAGTATTATGCTAAGTGAAATAAGCCAGGTGGAGAAAGACAAGTACCAAATGATTTCTCTCATTTGTGGAGTATAACAATGAAGCAAAACTGAAGGAACAAAACAGCAACAGACTCACAGACTCCAAGAAGGGACTGGCAGTTGCCAAAGGGGAGGGGTGGGGAGGGCGGGTGAGAGGAAGGGAGATGGGGATTCAGGGGTATTATGATTGGCATACATGATGTGGGGAGGATCAGGGGGAAGAGAGTGTAGCACAGAGAAGGCGAATAGTGACTCTCTGGCATCTTGCTACACTGACGGGCAGTGACTGCAATGGGGCATGGGGGGGACACGATAACAGGGTTGAATGTAGTAACCACATTGTTTTTTCATGTGAAACCTTCATAAGAGTGTATATCAATAATACCTTAATAAAATAATAATAATATGACTTCTTTCCTCCTGGCCTCCAAACTAGACACTCTTGTTAAAAAGGGGCAAGAAATAAAACTGGTCTGTCTATATGTAAATATGAGCATCAAATTTATATTCCCAAAGGAGTAAGTTTTTAAAATAAGATGATGTTCTTTTTCTATGTCTGTCTTTGGTCTGCTACTTGTTTGGGTGCCCTATGTGATCCTGTAGTTATTGAACAATATGACAATAGGCAACCCCCATTTACCTATGGTAAAATTTTGTATCTTCCTGACAGGTAAATAGGTCCTCTCCCACTCAACTTAATGTGGATTTGCAAAATAACTCCCATATTTGGCTAATCAAGACATAAACATAAATATGGGTGAATTTTCATCATGAAAAGTTACCTGCTTGTCTCAGGATTGGTAATCCAGTATCTCATCTCATTCATTCCTGGAGATGGTCATGTAAGAGAGCATGCTCTTCTATATCTACAAACACCTGTTCTCCAAAGAGTTCTAGAGGTGCAGAGTGGGAAATGAAGACTGAAATGTCATAAACATTGCCTAAATACAGAGCAAAAAGAGAAGAAGGGAAAGAAAGTTATGATAAACACATACTTTAAACACTTCTGGCCAATATTTTAATTAAAAATATTGTGGCCAGTATTTGAACTAAACTTTAAAGGAGTTAACAATCATGTTTTATTGCTGGATTGTGATAACAAGAGTTGGGAGAATATGGAAAGGATCAGGGACATTGTTTCTAGTCAGCCATGCTGGTCAGCATCCGAGACTTAAGTGGTGATGGTGGAGAGGAGCTTAGGAAAGCTAGTAAGTGAACCATAGATAATGGTTTCAGAATCAGGGTGGGCTGAGGTTAGCATCAAGACAGGCAAGCCAAAGGCAAGTATTTCTGAAGTCAAGTAAATGAGAGCCAGAGCTGCTGCAAAATGCAGAGCTTAATACCAGAGCTCAGAGGTCCAAGTCAGGGTCCAGGATGGAGGAGTCCATGGCAGGTGAAGTGAAGAGACCTCAGTGAACAAAATGACACTCTAATACGGGTGCCTTCATCATGAGGACGTTTCCTGTCCCTCCTTCGAGGTTTAAATAGCTCTTGAGAGATAAGAATCTCTCCCCTGGTGCTGCCTGGGCTCTGCAGTGGAAGCACGCAATTGGAAGAGCCTAGCTGAGTCTGGGAGGTGAGGGCAAAGAACAGGAGTGGGAAAATACGATGTACCTGATTTCCCAGAGGTGCCCTGTGGCACTTGCCGTTGAGTTACTTAGCAAATTTGTCAATTCTGAAATTTATATTTGGCAAGGTAGACTTAGTCTAAGGGTTATTCTAAAAAAACTCATACCAAATGCAGCTTTTTGCAATGAAAAACATTCCAAATATGCATTTAATTCTGCCTTAGAGTATTGGCATATAGTACTGTCCATATAATATTATGGGCATAGTATTGAAAACATATATCAATGTCTAATTTATGGCATAAAAAGCAAACTGCCATTGCATCTTGATGCTCTTCTCTTTTTAAAAAGATTGATTCATTTTATGTTTATAGGCATTATCTTTTTTTGGCAGTTATCCATTTTACAAACTTTCTCCTGACTGTTCTTGAATGCCTGTTGTTGACCTCAGAGAAATAATGCACTTGCTCATTTTCAGTTCTCATCTGAGAATGAAACACCTTGATTCCCTCCTAATTCTGAATATTTTATTTTTAAAGTTACCATTTATTGAGTGTGTCTTTGGGCTGAGTGCTTTATGTACAGTATTTCTTTGCATTATTTCTATCACTGATTTCAGCAATGTTTCCAAACTGCTAATGAAGTTAAATTAGTCTCAAAGTGATTCAAAATCGTGCAGCCTTGCAAACAGGCATTAACACACAAAATTTAACATTTTGGATTGGAAAAAAGAAGTGATGTCAGCCTTTCTGAGTTGCCCTTTTTTAGGGGCATCACCCAATCAATGATGCCACATTAATGTTGAATTCAGAGGAAAGGCTAAGAAAATTCATCTTTTCCTTCTTTGAAATAGTCTTTATTAAGTAATTCTTGTTTGAAGAGTCTTTTGAAAATACAGAAAAACATAAAGAAAACAAATTTATCATTATTTTGATGTCTTTCCTGCTAGTGTTTTTTCCTACACATTCATCTTTTAAGTAATTAGGACTATATTCCTCTCCTCCCTTTTAACCTAGTATTATACAAAGGGCATTCTTATTAAAAATTCTGTAATTACATGTCAAAAACATTATACTACATTGATTAGAGGTACCAGGCTGGTGATGTATGGGCCAAGTCTGGCCCATAGACATACTTTGTTTGGCCTTTACAATATTAGCAAATATTTGATTTAGTTGCCAATATTTTTTAAAGTAGGGATTTCACATCATCTAGCCCACTTCACTTGTCTAGATAAACTTTCTGGTTACTTTCAGCATGCACTTTGAGAGCTCTGGGATGGCTCTACCAAAACTTACAGTAGATTCACATATTGTGATTTATTTTTTATTATTTTTGATTTTTAAGTTGTTAGAATGAATAGTGTAAGGAATGCCAATATATTTTCTGTATTTCTGAATGTTCCCTTAAGAAAGATTTCTAAGTAGAGGTTTTAAAGTTTTCTTATCACACTTTTTTGGCAATTAAGTCCCAGAACCTATTTTCCATTTGGCTAATCTGCTTAAAGTGTCTGCAGAGCAGGGCCTTGGCCTGTTAACCAGTCTAGGCCTCCTGCCGGCCTGGCATGAAGGCGCTCTCAGCAGCCAGCATGCGAGCATGTCCAGGCCTGACTTTCCACTCACCTCCTTGCTAAGGCCTGGGCTCAAGTGAATTTGGCCAGGGCATCTTTTAATTTATTATTTTAAAAATCAAAGGTGAGTTAGTAAAAGATATGTATTCACTTTCTGCTTGAATATGAGGGCACTGTTACAAAATGGATCTTTACTTCAATCATTTAAAAATATTCTTAATATTTTATGCTGAATTGTAAACTTTTGGGGGTTGTTTCAGTGTTTGGTTGTATTTTAATATTTATAAAAGCATTTGTTTTATTTGATAAAGTCTCCATTGAACTAAGATTTATAAATACTCCATTCAAAGTGAGAATCCAGTAGTAATAATACTAAAATATCAATATAGGTGAGAAATAATGTTGACTCAATCTTGACAGTTTTATTAAGGAGAAATTGTGTTTAATCTCTTCCCCTCAGTTCATCTTCATTACTTTAGATTATATCTCAAGATTCACCTTCCTTTAGAATTTTTTTCCATCTCATTGCTTCAAGAAGATATTTAAAAAAAACCTAATAAACACCTGCTACACACTCAGCACCTTGTGGGAAAGTGAAACGAAGCACAATCCTTGATCTTAAAGAATTTGTAATCTAGTTGGGGAGACAGGACACAAGCACAAATAATAAAATCAATTACTAGATTGGGTGGAGCAGGCTGCTTCTAGTACTTGGGAGTCAGAGGAAGGGACAATTCCCTGTGGGGCCAGTACGTTAACCTTTAGAAGGGTGGGAGGGGCAGTGGCTCTAAGGTGGGAAACCCCAAACAGAGCCTTGTAAAGTCACTCTCATAGACAACAGGAAGCATTTGGAGGTAAGTAATACGCTGATGGCAGCATTTGGGGGGGACTTTTTTCCCCCTCTTTCCTAGAACTGTGGTATATAATATTAGAATAAGAAAGGAATGGAAATAAGAGGGTTAGTTAACTGGCTATTCTCACAGTCCAGGCATGATGTCATGAGGATAGGGATGGGAAAGATTATATTTAGAGAAATAAATGCATTGAAGAACTTAATATGTAGACAAGTTGTTATGGAGTAGAGGGAAAAAAAATCAGTAATTCTAAAAATTTCAAATTCTAGGCACCAGGAGCATTATGGGGTCTTTAAATAGAAACAGGGATGCTTAGCATGAGTGTCACTTTATGGCAGGAGGGATCATTATATATTCAGGTTTATAAACGGTTTCTGCTGCCCCCTCACTCCCTCTTCTCTTGAGTTTTTGTTGATTCTAGAGTGCTACATGGTGAATTCGAGGGTGAGAAGAGAATTGAAAGGTAGGTTAACAGTTTATCTTGAAGGAAATAAGTTTTCTTCTAAGATTAAGGCACTATTTATCCTCCAACCTAATTAGCTAAGTAGCATAATGTTACCAACAAAGATCATGAGTTTTGTTTCTTTTCATTCCCATATGGACTAGTTAGCTTTGCTCTGCTATTTGGCAATAGACTTTGCTTCTAATCATGAATTCACCAGTTTACAAATTCATACTGTTGACACCAGAGAAATTGGGAGTTTGAGATACAATGCAAATCAATTTTTTGCTACCAAAATGCATATATGTGTACCCATGTATCCATGAGTGCACACACACAAATACACATACACATTCAGACGCATGCCTTACCTATAGCAGAGTAATGTATTTATTTAGGGCCTCGACAATATATTTCTTTACTGACTTACTTACTTTTCAACAATTGATGTCAAAGAAGTGACTAAAAGTGACTAGATTAGTGTGTCTTAATATTTAAAGGGTTGGGTTGGGTTGGGTTGTAGAACGTGATATAGAGATAACAGGTCTTTTGCTGCAAACATTACTCCAGACAATTCTACCTTAAATACAGTAACATATGATTGTATATACTTAAGAGAAACAAGGCTACTAATTTTGAGCTCCTTGGCAAGGAAATTAACTAAGATTAATTATTTTAATAAACATGTTGATGCCCTTTTACAGTCATCTGTTAACCTAAGAGCAGCCTTGAAAATGGATCCCAAGTACGTCTATTATTTTCAACAATTGTAGAAGGCAGAAAACAATAATTTCTTTCTTCCCATTTGTGGATGAGATGAGCTCTTGGTTAGTCTAAGTGAAAAAACATCACCCAATAGCAATGGTAGCCAAGTTTCCCTGGGAGGAAATAATGACTTCCCAGCCCAAAACTCATGGCATTGCCACAGACTGATCTGTCTGTAGCCTTGACCTCATATGACATATTCCCAAATCCCTCTCTGAATGCATTCGGGTTCCAAAGGAATGGCAAGAGAGAGTGAGCTGAGGCACTTAGAGCCAGGAGGGGTGGAACAGCGAGTTGGTATTTTAGAGAGCAGCAAAGGTGCCATACTGGTTGAGACAAACTTAGTCGCAGAGTGCAAATGGTAAGAGAGGAGTTGGGAACTGGACCAGTCTGGAATAGAGTGGAGCAATACCAAGATTAGGAACATAGCAAGGGATGCTGTGTTTATAGAGCAAGACTGTAACTTGCCTGTAGTGGCTGCTGGCTGAAAGCTGCACGGGTAGTTTGGCTTGATGGAAAGAATGGAGTGGACGACACAGGACTCAGAAACTTAATTATAATGATAGGGCTCTACCTTTATTGGATGCCATAGTTTTTGGCCTCTCTTGTTACAAATAAGCAAATAGTAGATGAAGCAAAACAACAACAAAAAACCAAGAAAATGTATTTTGGTTTGTGTGAAACATTCACTGCTTGATCTGGGAGAAGGTAGTTACCACAGATGTTGAGAAACTTCCATTGTAAGTCAATAGAACTTCCTGTTGCTGAACATTGGGCCATTTTTGAATAACTTAGCTGGCCGGAGTGTTCTCACAGTCCAGACTAGGCTGTCCTTAGTTTTCTGCACCATTCATTCATACTGGTTCTTTCCTTGATGGAGAGGTATAATAGTAACAGTCCAGATAAATTTCCTTATCACAAATCACTTCAATTCAAATGTGTGTGTGTGTGTGTGTGTGATAGACTTCTATTAGAAATTAAAGTATCTGACCAGCCTGTGTATTACAAAGTGTGGCAAAAAACTGTGAGGCAGAGTGGGAAAAGCACTATATTGGGAGTGGGAATAGTTAGACCTTAATATTTAGTTACGGAATCATGGATTAGCCACAGAATTGCTAAGTGACCTTGCTCACAAGTTACATCCCAGGGTTTGAATTCCTCACGTGAAAGTAAAGAGGTTGAAAGGTTGACAGCTCAACTGATATGATTGGTACTCCTACATAGGGGTTTATTGTACTTGTTTCCCTACCTTTAAGTGTGCTTGAAAGTTTCCATAATAAAAAGCAAAAATATTTGGAATGCACATAAAAAAAAAATGTCAGCCTGCCTGCTCCGCATCAACCTAAGAGGGGGAGGTTGAATGAGATAAGGTCTTTTTTATTTTAAAATTCTGATTAATTTTTTTAATTCTACAAGATGTAGCCAGGATTGTTTCAAGCTGTCTTAAGTATGAGTCTTACACAATAAAAAGTCTCTTTCCCTGGAATGATTTTTCCAAATCAGTATCACATTCTTGGTTATGCTTCCTTGGTCAATTTACATGGAAATGTACGTGCATTTCATGAGCCATACTGAATGTCCTCGCATGTTTTACAATGATTTATAGTTTTTTCATATCAAAATCAGTGTCAGATCTCCAGGTGTAGTTTGGAAGGTAATATAGTCATTTGAACACTTTCAGAATGGGTTGGAAACAACAGCCTTTGAATAGTCACCTGATCTCCTGTAAAGGACACCCTTTATGGACTGGTGATTCATGCTCAGTCTCTGTGAAAATTTAAATGTCTCCATCAGTTTGTCTACTGGATTCTTCTATCCACACCCAGCTTAAGATATGAGGCAGTCAACCAATGATTTGATCAGCTTGCAAAGGTGAGTTGGATAGTTTTCTAACATAAAAACTTCCAAAAAAGGGCTGCACTGAATATGGCAATGTCGGGGGCATCGGCAAGAAATTCTACCCTTTCGAATTTACATGTAGCAGGATGTCATGAGCAATGAGTAAAAGACTCTACAGTAGCCTACATGGTAACAGAAATGACAGACAGGCTTTGTTTTAGAAAAAAGACCTACCAACAGCTTGATCATAGGGACAAGCTCTCAAGGTTTAATATTAGTGTTGTTTTGGAAATTCTTGCCTTCTAGGATAACCACAAAAGCTTCTTTGTCAATTTGAGTGCAGTTCTTTTTGGTATGGGGCATTATTTATTAGTGGGTCCTTGTGACAACTAGTATTCTGTGGCTCAGCTCAGTCCCAACATTATTAGATGAAACGTCAGTGGTAAGAAACAGAAATTTATATTCATGCTAATATGCTAGCCCAGAATTTGAAGTCAAAAGTCTCACGACATTTTGGAAATTGTCCTCAGGCAGAGACCTGCCAAGGAGGGCCTTTTCCTTTAGGTAGTGATGACTTGGCAGCACCTGCCTTTTGTGAAAGGAAATTATGGTAGAATAAAGTAGCAGCAGGAAGCCTAAAAGCTAGTATTGGTTTGAGGGATGAGTACAAGTTACATTGTTATGGTTTTATATATTTCTTGCTTTTACCTGTGTGTTGAAATAGTCTATGGCTGCTTCTAAATCGATTCTTCTTAAACCTTGCAGTACTCCTATCATTGGTCAGAGAACATGATGTAGAAACTATTCAAAGAATTCTTACTCAGAAGATACGAGTTCAAGTCTTCACTTCTTAATGGGCTGTATGATACTGAGGAACATAATTTACCCTTCTGAGCTTTCATATGCTCATCAGTTAATTGGGAATAATAAGCACAATCTTACAGGCAGTAAATAAGGTAATATTTATGAAAAATTATATCAAAAACTGCAAATAAAGTATAATAATTATTACTATTAATTAAATCATTATCAGATCTGGACTCTTAGAAAGAAAGAGTCTCTATAAAGCAATGGAAGATTTAAAGGGCAAAAAGAATTTCTAAGGGATTCATTCCTTAACTGGGAATGTTCCTCCCAGACTGAGAATTACTTGTGTGCTCAATATAGTGTTTTACATTTTTTGTTCTACATGGGCATGGTTAGACTTTGCAAAGATCACAAGAGGAATAGGTCAGAATCAATGCACTGGGAATAAGTACTAGTGGAGGACCTCATTCCCACAGCTCATTTCCCCTTAGTCTTCCTCGCCATCATTATATGTTAATAATATAACCAATGTGATCCTCTGGGTGCATAGAATTGGGCTTTCTTTTTTTTCTTTTCCATTTTTTTCTTTTCAGGGAAGATTAAATGAATTGAAGAATATGCTTGGTCCAGATGGGCTTTCACCATTTCCTTCTTTTGTATATTTGGAATTTCTTCTAGAATCCTTGGAGGAATTTATCAGTGTCTATAGCTGGACTGTTTCACTGGTATGCAACAATGGCATTAATTACTTGTACTGTGAAATTATTCCTTCTCAAGGGGGTTTTGGAAACACCTCTTCCAAGCAGTCTTTCCCATCTGAAGAAGCCATACTGTATAATCACACCCTCAGTTTTAGCCATGTAAATAGTAAAAGCTTTGAAATCTTTTAAAAGAGAATGGCTAGTGATCTTAATATCTTTGATACACAGGTTCTGATGAAAAGTATTGGGAAAGTTACCTTTAGTGAGTATGGTTTTACAGTTACTGGAGTGACTTCCACTTTACCCATGGACATGTATGAGTACTGTTAAAAATTCAGCTTTATATCTTACTACACCAATGGACAGTGACTGCAGTGGGGTGCGGGGAGGACTTGATAATATGGGTGAATGTTGTAATCACAATGTTGCTCATGTGAAACCTTCATAAGATTGTATATCAATAACACCTTAAGAAAAAAAATTTTTTTAATTCAACTGTATGCTGGGCAGTGTGCATGGCTATAATTCAAGATCCCTCACTGCCGGTGAATGCTGTGAAAGCTCTTGATGTTATTTTGATGACTGAAAAGAGCAGACCTTTGTTAAGCGAGTCTTTCCTTCCTGTTTTAAACTTCCTTGCCGAGTGCTATGTGACCTTGCTCAGTTTGAACAAGGGTTGGTGTCTCTTAATTGATCTTCAGATGTCCTGCACTTCCTGTGCTCTGCTCCCCGCACTGTTTTTTGTGGGCGGCATAAATGTGAGGTCCTTCCCCATTATTTCTGATGAGATGTCATGATTGTTCAGGCCTTTTCTTGGGTTAACACAAATGTCAAATTGGTTTAGCCAAAGGCTTTGACTAATGAACTCTGCATACAAGATACTCTCTTAACAGTATCATTTAAAAAAGTCTTTTCATTTTGCAAAAATTACTCTGAACCCATACAACCCAAATTCACTGAGCAATTTAGGACAGGAACGCCAAACTATTACGCCTACTAATGAGTGACCATATACATCACGGTAATAAGTAATAAATATCAGCCGGGGCAGTGGGTACTAGAGTGGTTACCATTTTGTCTCACATTAACTTATTCTCTTAATAGTGGTCAGAAGAGTTTATAAAAGTCCTTTTGATCATCACTGGCCAAATGTAATGAACTGTATGTAGATATTCCTGTTGTGGTAATTGATTTCTTAGTAAGGACATAAAAGACAAAGAATTACAACAGATGACACAGAGAATTAGGAAGTTATGTGGAAGTCTGGACAAACACTGTCTTATGAAAAGCTGTTTAAATTTTCCTCACCAAAACCCCATACAGTTTGTAGAAAAAGAATGGGCCTCAAGAATACCATAAAGAAATAACAGATTATTATTGAGGAAATGAGTCTTGATGGGAAACATATGCGTTCTTGTTTTTGTGGTTTGGGTAGGTTCTGTGCTCTTGGTGCCGCACGTACCGCTTGAGCAGAAGGGAAATTGTTCTGCAGTTTGTCAAAGTCAGATTCAGGCATGCCCAGGCTTGGGGAGGCGAGCGCTCCTGAGCCTCCCATCTCTGGAACATGTGAAAGAACAGAAGAGATTTGCCAAGACTGGCTTTCCTTTCAGACTTTCCCTTTGCCACATTCCAGAGGGGAGAGAGTGTGTGGTGCTGAAACAGACCCACTGGCAGGATGTTTAGGACCACATGGCAATATGTTTTGGGTTAGCAGGACTCGCAGTTCATGTACTACTTTTATTTATTTCTCATTCTGAGTCTCTGGGTGGTTTGGGGGAGTTTTGGTTCTTTAAGAGCAGGCTTTATTCAGAGTATAAAGTATTAAACTATTTCTCCTGCAATGAATGACAGTTGAAACTCCTTTTTTAATTGCTTAAGCTCCTCCATGCAAATTTGGAAGCTGTCTTACTACCTGTCATGCCATTCGGATACTATTTAGTTACTCATTAAGTTTTTATTGAGTGACCAAAGGAACAGTAATATTTTGGTAAGTTCTTGGACAAACATCTTAGAGATTAATAAGTCTGGGGCTATGAAAGATGCCTCAGTTTTATCCAAAGAAAAGCTGAGGCACTAGAAGAATCAGAGTTGGTAATTATGTAAACACACTTTTCTGGTAAATAAGCAAATGGTATTAGTTTTGACATACCATGGCTGGATGCCTCTTGCCACTGTTAGAAGTTTCTGGTACAGAAAAAGGAAGATATGCAGAGAGATTTCCATGGGTGTAAACTGAACTACTTTATCAGCTGGAAAATGTGACTATGAAGAATGTGCTCAAGAATTTGAAAAGCCGCTGCCTGTGAGGCTAAGAGGGGAGTTCACATGTCGGCGATCAGGAATTTTTCCAAACTTCATAAATTCACAAGGTACTTAATACTGTGCAATTAGAATACTTTATTCACCCAGAAAATCGAAGTCCACTGAGTGATGTTTCCAGCATAATCGCCAGAATTCTAAAACTTCCTGGACTAAATATTAGCTGGTCCCTTTCCTGGAGGAATTGCCGTGCAAAGAGAGAAGCAGCCACAAGCCCAGGTCAGGCCTAGCCCTGAGTATCTTCATTCAACAACTGTTTCTTGAATGCCTGCCATATGTCAGGCACTGGACAAGATGCATGAGGAACAAAGGAGGCTGAGCCACAGTCTCACTTTGAGGAGCTCACACACTATGTGGGAGACAGACATATTCACGACTAATGGGAAACTGTGATAAACCCTGTGGTAAGAGTGTGACGAAGTCTGTGGGGGCACAGGGGTAAGTTAAGTGCAGTGACCGACAGTAAGGAATGTTTGCATTTAAACAGTCCTTGTGCATTACCCGGTCCTTCTACTCAGTGCAAGATGCTCACCATAGCATCCCTGGCAGGTGGTCATTTAGCTTGTGCTAAAATCCCCCCTCCAGAAGCATCTCATTGTATTTCAGGCATCTTTGTTTAATTAATTGACTCAAATTACTACTATGTGAAGAGTTGAATTATTGTGCTGGATCTATTGTATCTCTTACCTCATTTAATCATTCTCCAAGAGTAGGTACTTCTAATATCCCTCTTTGCAGATGAACAACTGAGGTTCACAGAGGTAAAATAGCTTGCCCACACTTATACATCCAGCAGTGGTGGAACCAAAGTTTAAATCCAGTCTGACTTCAGAGCTGTGTTCTTGACCTGCCTGATGCTCTCAGAGGTTCCTATTCTTCCATTTGCAGAGAAAAGGAGCAAGTTTTCATTTCTCTCCCTTCTGACAGCTCTTCAAATATTTCAAGAGAACATTCATGTGTTCACGTGCCCCTCCCCCACACGCACCTCTTCTCCGGTCGGGAACTCAACTCCTAAGTTCTTTCAAATGTTCCCCTAAAGACATACTTTCAGACCCTGCACCATCCTGGTCACCTCTCTGTAGTGATGACTCCCCTAAGAGGGGGTTTGCAGAGTTACACAACGTTTCAGAAGTAGTCAGTCCCGGATAAAGTGAAACAGGTGTGGCATCGCCTTACCTGAGAAGTATTTATTTTTAGTGGCAGCTTCCTCACGTTTTGGGCACAGGCTTAGTTTGCTGTCAATTAAGTTCATAGGTCTATTTTTGTCCCTTCTTTTTTGGCCTTAATTACATTTATTTATAACCATGCCTGATTTGCAGCATATTTTTTTGAATGTGCTCAGTTCACACGATAATTAAGTCATACCTTAAAAGAGAGACAGTCAGAAATATTTCATCTTCACTTAGCTAGAAGCTGGGCCACTGCACTCCAGAGAGGCAGGTCGCTGAGCAGAGCTTCCAAGACCATTCCTTCATCCCTCAATCCCTGTGAGTTTTTCTCGCATTAGCAGAAGGGCTTCCAGTCAGCCCCTGATGTGAGGTGGTCGTCTAACTCTTAAGGAGGACAGGATATGTTCTCCCCAGGCATGCGGCTCGGGCTCTTCACTGTGTTCCATCTGATCGCATATTCTTGGAGCTCTGTGAGAATACGGGAGCTGGAGGATGAGGGAGCGTGTTCTTCCGGCCGGATGAACTTGGCCAGCTGTTCTGAAAGACCTGTTGCAAATACCCTTTGAGAAAGATTGCTTAAACATTGATTAGAGACTTATTTGGTGACATCAGTCATCTTAATACTAATTAGTGGCTTGTGTACATGTTTGAGTGATAATTAAGATTTGAAACCTGGAATATGCAGGCCTATTAAAGTTGCAAGACCCTTGGTTATCCTGAAGTGCCACGGCAAGGTTTAGATACTTTGGAGAATCATTTGATTTTCAAGGTGAATCGTATTTTAAATGTAAAGGTGCATTTGATAGTATATTTCAAATTCTTTTGAATTGTTACTTGAAGGTGACTGGATTTAAGCATAAAATATATATTATGAGAACGAAAAGAGCCACAGAATGATTAAATGGGAGGTTTTTTTTTATACTGATTAAAATTTGAGGAAAAACTTCATTTTTCCAGGACCTTTCCTGGTAGAAATGATCACAATGGAAAATAGCTGTATTTCAAATCATATGTTAAGTCCTACGTTCACAAGTTTTAATCAAGCATAGAAAAACCATCTTTTTCAACCATATCTTGGTGCTTAGGTTTAATATTTAGAAAAAATGATCTCATAAATTGAAACGATTTTCAAAGGGGAAAACTCAGTATGAATTCCAAAAGAACATTCTTGCTCATGAATTACTGCGCTTTTTACTAGAACGATCTATCTAGATCAATGATTCTCAAAGTGTGGACCCTGGACCAGCAGCCTTAATATTGCATAGGAACATGTCAAAAATGCAAATTCTCAGACCCCATCTTAGATCTGCTGAATTGGAAACTAGGGGAATGGGGGCACTGTGTTTTAACAAGTCCTCTAGGTAATTCTGATTCTTGTTAAGTTTGAGAACTACTAAGCTAGATTGTTTAAAGATGCATAGAATTATTCGGTATTATGTGGTTTAAATCTGATGGAATGGAACAAGGAGAAGCCTTCGCTTCTACTGTGATTATTACAAGTGGTCAGAGAACTTGGTCCATATAAGAGATGTGTGCCTGGCAAGGAAAAACCTCACTGCTGTTTTTTCCTCACTCATATGAAAGAATGAATTATTTTCTCTGTCTGTAGAAAATCAAACTAGATTTTCTGAAATGCATAGAATTTATGCTGATTGAACAATGTTAACTCAGTAAGCAGTTCAGTTCAAACTCTATCCTAAAATAGGAATACCCCTAAGAAAAGACTCCTGAAGATCAGAAAACTTTTATTCCTTGAAGAACCACATGAAATAGGTGGAAGAAGCTTGGAGAACTTTTATTTCATTGCCCTCAAAAAGAATATTCTGCTGAAATAGGTAAGATTTTTCTTTGATTTTAACCTCCAAAGACAATCACAAATAATCGTTTGTTACTAAACTCAAAGCTCATTAGCCATATATGTCAGAAAATAAGTTTTTACATTTCCTGTGCTATTTGCTATGTTAGGATCACATGGCAACTCAAATATTGCCTAAAATCATTTTTCGCAGTTAACAGTTCTGACACCTCAGTTGCCAAATTCTGTGGTTCCAAATACTCATAGCTGAGCAATAGCTTGGGAGCAGATAACCCTCCAGGGTTTATGAAGAGGGAGAAGTGACCCTGCTGAAGCAGTTGGGACTCTTTAATTCCAACCCAGATCTCTTTCATCTGAATGGTGGGAAAGAGGAAATCCCAGGAGTTGTGCGTGTGCATACACACATGCATGTGTGTGTGTGTGTGTGCATCAGGAGGTGGTGCTTCCTCCCTAAAGCCAGTGGCAATCACTCATAAAGACTGTACACATTCCTGAGAGGGAGTAAAATGAGTAAAGCAAAATGATTTCATCTTTTATCCACTCTCTCAAGACTGTTCAACAGACCATTTTAAAAGGCTTAATCTTTTAAGGTACAGATATGATGTCAAATGAATTTCTAGGAATAGAATTATCACTGCATTACTTAAGGATTATATTATGTATATCCTAAAGGGAGCTTCTGAGAGCTTTCTCCCTTCCTATTTTTAGCTGTTACGATGCGTCAGATACTATAAAATGTAGGATTTGCCTGCTATCTGGGGTAGTATCCAGTCAAGCTGACCATTCTCACTTTAAAAAAAATTCTTCCTCTTACTGAGCCAAAGCAGTTCTTCTTGAACACTGTCACCAGGACAGCAGGCGTCTATCGTTATGAGGCTCATAAATGAGTCTATAGCTCTCTGTGGTAAAGAGAACAAGAAAATATTTCTATTTCACAGCCAAGGGAACAGACACAAATAAGTGCAGCACAGAAGAGGGGATGGGATTAAAATTATAAGAATTTTGATTTCCATACTAAAGTAGACCAGAGTTTCCAGTTCAGGGTCTCCTAAAGACATCTCATTTATTCTGCTAAATTGAAAGTCAAAATGTGTTCTCTAAACCAGTGGTGTCCCATAGAACTGTAATGTGAGTTTTCAATCTAGTTTTAAATGCTCTAGCAGTCACATTAAAAAGGTAAGAAGAAACAGGTCCTATTAATCTAGAAAATACATTTTATTTAACTTAGTGTAGACAAGATATCATGATTCCACCATGTAATCATTATAAAGAATGAATGGAATATTTCTACATCCTTTTTATTTTTGTACTAACTCTTCAAAATCACAGCACACATCAATTCAAACTTGTTACATTTCAAGTGCTCAATAGGCCAGATGGCTGGTGGCTTCCACATCGAACAGCACAAGTCTAGAATCTCCTTTTTTCTAACCTTAACGGCTCTCCAACTCCCTTTCACCACCAAAGAGACAAAATGTCTTTGCAGATGTTGAGTTCCCTCTCTCTGGAAGTGTTTGAGCAGAGGCCGGGTTACTACTGCTTGGTGAGAATGTTGTGAATAAAGACCATCAGACAGATGTTTGGACAAGAAAAGCCTTAAAATCCGTCACAACCCCAGAGTTCTGTGATGCAGTATACTGAGAAATGAGGCATGGAAGTATGCATTTGGAAAGAAACTCCTTCCTTATTAGCCATGGTACTTACTGACTTAAGTCCTGATTTGTAATTTACGTCTTCTCTTTTTGTAATTTATTCTTTTCTAATATGAATAAAATGACCATTTGTAGAGTGCTATATCATTTATAAATCACTAATGATGACTTCATTTATTTCTTCTCTCATTCAGTAAAGGCATATGGAGTCCCTATAATGTGTTAGTTGCTGTGACAGGAACTGGAATGCATTCCTCAGAGGGGGGCACAGGCATGAGCCCTGTGCTCATGGGGCATTCAGGCTGTCTCATTGTTCCTGCTCTTCCTTATCCCCGTCTCAGGAATCCCTCTCCTCCTTGTTTGTCTTGGGTCACCAGGAGCCACAGACCTACTAATATGAAAACTTTATTTCCCATATGAAATGTCAGTCGGCAATTCCCAGCGATGAGAAAACTTCTCTGGTGTGATTAAGACATTAGAAATAAGGAATATTTTATTTCAGCATTAAGAAGTAAAATCTGACATTCAGTTACATGTACCACCTGGAACTGTAATTTCCATTAAAAATTCCTTTGCTGTCAGCCAACTGCCAGGTAGACAATCTCCTTTAACTCTCTGCTGCACCTTTTTATGCCCTATCCAAGAATTCTGAAAGAGTTAAAGCTTCTTCTCAGCCATGGTTCATCAATTATGATGCTTCTGCTTTAGAGAAATAAAAAAATGCAGAACATTTGAGGGTCAGAAGAGCTGGTACTTGTCCTGATAGAAAAAAAAATGAGGATTTTTGATCAAAGAAAATCATTTCTAGAAGTATTTTGTGGTTTGATTAGGATTCTGCCTGGCAAGTTTGAAAATAGTCCCATCCCAGTCTTACTAAGTTCTGTAAGTGTCCTAAAGTATTTTGTGAATTCAGGTTCTAAATTCTACCATACTCAACTCTGGAATGTCTTCTAACAGCTTTATGTTACCACCAGAGAGCAGCAGAGATTCATAGGTAGTTAATGAGTACCCTAAATACCAAAAAGCAGGAAAGCTTGGCCACTTACGATTCCATCTCATTGATTAAATGGTTAAGAGGAAAAAGAGACAGCTGGTCAATAGTCAGAGCTTCCACTTATTGGCCCCTCCCCACTTTTTCACCTTTTCTTTCTCTGTGGTGTGTAAGTATGTAATTTTAATACTTCCTGCCATTGGCTGGGGAGAGTTTTTGACTTTTCTAGAAGCTTTGGGCATATGGATCAGAACACAACCCTTGCTCCACACTTGCCTCTACCATGGACTGAACAGTGAACCTGAAGGTGGTGAATATGAAGTTTGAGGAGGTGCATACCGCTCCTTTAGACCCGGGGTCATCAGACTACTGCCCACAGGCCAAATGCAGCCTGCTGCCTGTTGTTGTAAATAAAGTTTTATTAGGGCATAGGCACACCCATTTGTTTATGTTTTGTCTATGGCTGAGTTCATCTACAATGAGAGTTGAGTGGTTGTGATCATATGAAGCATATGGCTCACAAAGCCTAAATTATTCACTGTCTTTCCCTTTACAGAGAAAGTTTGCTAACCTTGCTCTACACCACATTTGTATTTTAAATTTAAATTATGGAAAGGAAGGGGAAGCATCCTGTACTGGGACCTCAACAGCTGTTGTTCTGTTCCCAGTCCTGCTGCTTGGGTAAGCCTCTCACCATTTCTAGCCCTCGGTGTCCTCGTCTGTAAATGGGGTTTGGAGTCAGGGGAGGTTGAACTTGGTAGCTTCAAAGATCCTCCCTGGATCCAAACTTCTATGACTCTGTGGTTGCCTTCGTTTTTGACATACAGGTATATACAGAACAAGCCATTTTATGGGAGTATGAGTTTTCTTGGTCTATGTCTGCCAGAGTCCCCTTTTAATTCCATAGGTTTGTCCAGTTAGCTGGACCAGCTTACATCAGGGAAGGCTGATGTCAGGCCTACATATCCGTGGATATTGTCTTAGTTTCACTTAAGAGAGCAGGGGAAAGGGTGAGGTCAGTGCTCAGATGCTTTACTCTAGCCAAGCAGGACTATATTTTTCTGATGTCTGGATTTTTACTACATTCCTAACCTATATTCCCTAACCCTTTTTTTTTTAATTTAATTTTTTGGTATTATTAATGTACAATTTATATGAGCAACATTATGGTTACTAGACTCCCTCTATTATCAAGTCCCCACCACATACCCCATTACAGTCACTGTCCATCAGCGTAGTAAGATGCTGTAGAGTCACTACTTGTCTTCTCTCAGTCCTACAGCCCTCCCTGTGCCCCCCCCAACATTACATCTGCTCATTGTAATGCCCCTTTTCCCCCCTTATCCCTCCCTTCCCACCCATCTTCCCCAGCCCCTTTCCCTTTGGTAACTGTTAGTCCATTCTTGGGTTCTGTGAGTCTGCTGCTGTTTTTTTCTTTCAGTTTTTTTCTTTGTTCTTATGCTCCACAGATGAGAGAAATCATTTGATACTTGTCTTTTTCGGCTTGGCTTATTTCACTGAGCATAATACCCTCTAGCTCCATCCATGTTGTTGCAAATGGTAGGATTTGTTTTCTTCTTATGGGGGAATAATATTCCATTGTGTATATGTACCACATCTTTATCCATTCACCTACTGATGGACACTTAGGTTGATTCCATTTATTGGCTATTGTGAATAGTGCTGTGATAAACATAGGGGTGCATATGTTTTTTTCAAACTGGGCTGCTGCATTCTTAGGGTAAATTCCTAAGAGTGGAATTCCTGGGTCAAATGGCATTTCTATTTTGAGTTTTTTGAGGAACCTCCATACTGCTTTTCACAATGGTTGAACTAATTTGCATTCCCACCAGCAGTGTAGGAGGGTTCCCCTTTCTCCACATCCTCGCCAACATTTGTTGTTGTTTGTCTTTTGGATGGCGGCCATCCTAACTGGTGTGAGGTGATATCTTATTGTGGTTTTGATTTGCATTTCTCTGATGATTAGTGATGTGGTGCATCTTTTCAAGTGCCTGTTGGCCATCTGAGTTTCTTCTTTGGAGAAATGTCTGTTCAGATCCTCTGCCCATTTTTTAATTGGCTTATTTGCTTTTTGTTTGTTGAGGTGCATGAGCTCTTTATATATTTTGGATGTCAACCCTTTATCAGATATGTCATTTATGAATATATTCTCCCATACTGTAGAGTGTCTTTTTGTTCTATTGATGGTGTCCTTTGCTGTACAGAAGTTTTTAGTTTGATATAGTCCGACTTGTTAATTTTTGCTTTTGTTTCCCTTGCCTGGGGAGATATGTTCATGAAGAAGTTGCTTATGATTATGTCCAAGAGATTTTTTGCCTATGTTTTTTTCTAAGAGTTTTATGGTTTCATGACTTACACATTCAGGTCTTTGATCCATTTTGAGTTGACTTTTGTGTATGGGGTTAGACAGTAGTCCAGTTTCATTATCTTACATGTAGCTGTCCAGTTTTTCCAACACCAGCTGTTGAAGAGGCTGTCATTTCCCCATTGTATATCCATGGCTCTTTTATCATATATTAATTGACCATATATGCTTGGGTTTATATCTGGCCTCTCTAGTCTGTTCCATTGGTCTATGGGTCTGTTCTTGTGCCAGTACCAAATTGTCTTACTATGGCTTTGTAGTAGAGCTTGAAGTCAGGGAGCATAATTCCCCCTACTTTACTCTTCTTTCTCAGGATTACTTTGGCTATTCGGGGTCTTTTGTGGTTCCATATGAATTTTAAAACTATTTGCTCTAGTTCATTGAAGAATGCTGTTTGTATTTTGATAGGAATTGCATTGAATCTGTAGATTGGTTTAGGCAGGATGGCCATTTTGACAATATTAATTATTCCTATGCATGAGCACGGGACATGTTTCCATTTATTAGTATCTTCTTTAATTTCTCTCATGAGTGTCTTGTAGTTTTCAGAGTATAAGTCTTCCACTTCCTTGGTTAGATTTATTCCTAGGTATTTTATTCTTTTTGATGCAATTGTGCATGGAATTGTCTTCCTGATTTCTCTTTCTGCTAGTTCACTGTTAGTGTATAGGAATGCAACCGATTTCTGTGTATTAATTTTGTATCCCGCAATTTTGCTGAATTCAGATATTAGATCTAGTAGTTTTAGATTGGATTCTTTAGGGTTTTTTATGTACAATATCGTGTCATCTGCAAACAGACAGTTTGAGTTCTTCCTTGCCAATCTGGATGCCTTTTATTTCTTTGTGTTGTCTGATTGCTGTGGCTAGGACCTCTTGAACTATGTTGAATAAAAGTGGGGAGAGTGGGCATCCCTGTCTTGTTCCCGATCTTAAAGGAAAAGCTTTCAGCTTCTTGCTGTTATGTATGATGTTGGCTTTGGGTTTGTCATATATGGTCTTTATTATGTTGAGGTAGTTGCCCTCTATATCGATTTTGTTGAGAGTTTTTATCATGAATGGATGTTAAATTTTGTCAAATGCTTTTTCAGCATCTATGGAGATGATCATGTGGTTTGTGTCCTTCTTTTTATTGATGTAGTGGATGATGTTGATGGGTTTTCGAACACTGTACCATCCTTGCATCCCTGGGATGAATCACACTTGATCATGATGGATGATCTTTTTGATGTATTTTTTAATTCAGTTTGCTAATATTTTGTTGAGTATTTTTACATCTATGTTCATCAGGGATATTGGTCTGTAATTTTCCTTTTTTGTGGTGTCTTTGCCTGGTTTTGGTATTAGAGTGATGTTGGCCTCGTAGAATGAGTTTGGGAGTATTCCCTCCTCATCCACTTTTTGGAAAACTTTAATGAGGATGGGTATTAGGTCTTCACTAAATGTTTGATAAAATTCAGCAGTGAAACAATCTGGTCGAGGTGCTTTGTTTTTAAGTAGTTTTTTGATTGCCAGTTCAATTTCTTTGCTGGTAATTGGTCTATTCAGATTTTCTGTTTCTTCCTGGGTCAGCCTTGGTAGGTTGTATTTTTCTAGAAAGTTGTCCATTTCTTCTAGGCTATCCAGTTTGTTTTCATATAATTTTTCATAGTATTCCCTCATAATTCCTTGTATTTCTGTGGTGTCCATAGTGATTTTTCATTTCTCATTTCTGATTCTGTTTATGTGTGTAGACTCTCTGCTTATCTTGATAAGCCTGGCTAGGGGTTTATCTATTTTGTTTATTTTCTCAAAGAATCAGCTCCTGCTTTCATTGATTCTTTCTATTCTTTTATTCTTCTCAATTTTATTTATTTCTGCTTTAATCTTTATTATGTCCCTTCTTCTACTGAATTTGGGTCTCATTTGTTCTTCATTTTCTAGTTTCATTAATTGTGAGTTTAGACTGTTCATTTGGCATTGTTCTTCTTTCCCGAGGTTGGCCTGTATTGCAATATATTTCCCTCTTAGCACAGCCTTCACTGCATCCCACAGATTTTGTGGTGTTGAATTATTATTGTCATTTGTCTCCATATATTGCTTGATCTCTGTTTTTATTTGGTCATTGATCCATTTATTATTTAGGAGCATGTTATTGAGCCTCCATGTGTTTGTGGACTTATTTGTTTTCTTTGAGTAATTTATTTCTAGTTGTATACCTTTGTGATCTGAGAAGCTTGTTGGTCCAATTTCAATCTTTTTGAATTTCCTGAGGCTCTTTTGGTAGCCTAGTATATGATCTATTCTTGAAAATGTTCCATGTGCACTTGAGAAGAATGAATATCCTGTTGCTTTTAGATGGAGTGTTCTGTAGATGTCCGTTAGGTCCATCTGTTCTAATACATTGTTCAGTGCTTCTGTCTCTTTACTTATTTTCTGTCTGGTTGTTCTGTCCTTTGGAGTGAGTGTGGTGTGTTGAAGTCTCCAAAAATGAGTGCATTGCATTCTATTTCCCCCTTTAATTCTGTTAGTATTTGTTTCACATATTAGGGGATCCTGTATTGGGTGCATAGATATTTATAATAGTTATATCCTCTTGTTGGACTGACTCCTTTATCATTATGTAATGCCCTTCTTTGTCTGTTGTAACTTTGTTTTGAAGTCTATTTTGTCTGATACGAGTACTGCAACTCCTGTTTTTTTCTCCCTATTAGTAGCCGAAATATCTTTTTCCATCTGTTTACTTTCAGTATGTGTATGTCTTTGTGTTTGAAATGAGTCTCTTGTGGGCTGCATATAAATGGGTTTTGTTTTTTTATCCCTTCAGTGGCTCTATTTCTTTTGATTGATGCATTCAGACCATTTACATTTAGCGTGATTATCAATAGGTATGTACTTATTGCCAATGCAGGCTTTAGATCTGTGGCTACCGAAGGTTGAAAGGTAATTCCCTTACTATCTAACAGTTTTAATTTAACTCACTTCATATGCTATTACAAACACAACCTAAAGATTCTTTTTTTTCCCCTCTTTTTTCTTCCACCTCCATTCTTTGTATGTTATGAATCAGATTCTGTACTCTTTGCCTATCCCTTGGGTGACAGTCTTAGTCTTAGGAATACTTCCATCTATAGGAGTACCTCCAAAATGCACTGTAGAGGTGGTTTGTGGGAGGTAGATTCTCTCAGCTTTTGCTTATCTGAAAATTGTTTAATCCCTCCTTCAAATTTAAATGATAACCTTTCTGGATAGAGTATTCTTGGTTTGAGGCCCTTCTGCTTCATTGTATTAAATATATCATGCCACTCCCTTCTGGCCTGTAAGGTTTCTGTTGAGAAGTCTGATGATAGCCTGATGGGTTTTCCTTTGTATGTGATCTTTTTTTCTCTCTCTAGCTGCTTTTAAAAGTCTGTCTTTATCCTTGATCTTTGCCATTTTAATTATTATATGTCTTGTTGTTGTTTTCCTTGGGTCCCTTGTGTTGGAAGATCTGTGCACCTCCATGTCTTGAGAGACTATCTCCTTCCCTAGGTTGGGGAAGTTTTCAGCAATTACCTCCTCAATGACACTTTCTATCCCTTTTTCTCTCTCTTCTTCTGGTACCCCTATAATGCGAATATTGTTCTGTTTGGATTGGTCACACAGTTCTCTCAATATTCTTTCATAGTTAGAGATTCTTTTTTCTCTCTGTGCCTCAGCTTCTTTGTATTCCTCTTCTCTTATTTCTATTTCATTTACCGTCTCTTCTACTACATCTAATCTGCTTTTAAATCCCTCCATTGTATGTGTCATTTCAGGTATGGAATTTCTTAATGATTGAATGTCCATCTTAAATTTGTTCCTGAGTTCTTGAATATTTTTCTGTACCTTCATAAGCATGTTTGTGATTTTTATTTTGAATTCTCTTTCAGGAAGACTGGTGAGTTCAGTTTTATTTGGCCCTTTTTCTGGGGTTTGTGAGATTTTCATCTGAACCATGTTCTTTTGATGTTTCATATTTCTGTGTGGTGCCCTCTATTGCCCAGAAGCTCCAGTCTCTGGAGCTACTCAGCCCCTAGAATGAGGCTGGGGGTCATCGGGGAGCTGGTGCCTGTGGGGAGGAAAGATCTGTTTCCTGATTGCCATCTGCTCTGCCTGTCTCTCGTATCAGAGCTTGTGGCCGAGTACACAGGTGTAAGCCTCTGTTCCTGGCGTCTCTAGCTGTTGTAGGTGGGGCCTCCCTCTGACTGGCCTGACACCAGCACAGTGACTGCCTGTTTGCAAGCTGGTGCTGTCAGGCCAGGAGGAAGGCTTGGCATGCAGGCTGCGTAGCACAGTGGGGGACCTTGGAGCTGAGTAGCCAGCCAGAGGGATGGAGGGCCTGAAGCTCTCCAAAGTTCCCAATCTGCTGGGCAGGCACGCCCACACAACCTTGTCCACCTATCCCATCTCCCGCACAGCAAGCTCTGTGCAAACCCCATACCTTCAGCAGCCCTCTCACTGCTAGGAAGCTTCTCAGACCACCTGCCTTTCCCTTGTCCCAGAGCAGCCGGGTGTGGATCCCATCCTCCAAAAATGGCAGGAATCTGTCTCTCAAGCACCCTGCCTGTCCCAGCTCCCCAACCTCCAGAGCACCACACACTGTAGGTTTCTGCTTACAAAGCAGATCTCCAGGGCCAGGTGTTCAGCAGTCCCAGGCTTCCACGCCCTCCCCCGATCCGTATCTCTTCCTCCCACCAGTGAGCTGGGGTATGGGAAGGGCTCGGGTCCTGCCAGATAAAAGCTTTTGTACATTACCCTGTTTTGTGTGGTCTGCCCTGTTTGTGAGGTCTGTATGCAGTCTGGTGCAGCCTTCTTTCCTGTTGCTGTTTTAGGGTTAGTTGTATTAACTATATTTTCACACTATCTGTGGTTTTGGGAGGAGTTCTCTGTCTCACTTCTCACACTACCATCTTGAATCCCCTAACCTGTCTTTTTTGACAACTTCTTTTTTATTTGGAGTAGTGTTATTAAATGTTGTGCTAAGTATTAACAACTTCTCCAATTCTGGTATTTAATATGTTGGTATGTCTAGTAATCTGAATCGGTATAGCTCTACAAAATATAAGCATGAGAAGTATGTGAAGTAAAATTTAATACCGACAGTTTGACTCCACATTTAACTTTATTATTTTATTTTTGATTGATTTATTGATTCATGAAACCAACAAATATTCATTTAGTAATCTAATTAGTGTTGGGTATATAGCATTGAAAAAACAGATAATTAAGTAGAAGCTCACTGTGAAAAATTTAGAAAACAAAGCAAAATGTGAAATAGAACCTGATTTAGTCTATTTGAATGTGTGTGTTTTTTCAAAATGTGAATGTAACTAACTCCCTTCAATATCAAGTTGAATGTTCACATTCTTGATTTATCTGCTTTTAATTTATAAAATATTTATTGATAATATGCTCTTTTCAGTTCTCTGAAAATCAATAACTAGGTTTTCATGCCTCACATTTATGGTGCCTAGGAGCTTTTATGGTACAGTTGTGAAGAAATGTACCACTGCCTGTATAATTTTAAGGACCTTTAAGTGTGCATTTGCAAAAGACACTAGTTTAATTCTGTGTCAAAGAGGAGGGATCTAACTTTAAGAGGTAGACATTATTATCTAACCATGTGGTCCTTCATATATGGAGATAAAGTTGTTGACACCCTTAGCCATACAAATCCTTTTTTGGAACAACTGGCTGGATGAAGTCACCTTACAGGCATACTCTTCTCTAGTTCTTCCAAGGCTCAGAGATGTGTGCAGAAGATTTAGAGTTGGAATTGCTGAGTTCAAGTCTCTGCTCTGCTACTTCTTAACTGTATGATTTTTGGCTGGATCACTCAACTCTTTGGGTGCCTGTGTCCTTATCCACAAGACAGAAGTAACATACCCACCCTGCCTGTCTCACAGTGTCGCTGTCAAAGCAAAAGGACAATGTGAGGGTTGGAATAAAAGCAGGCTGGAGAACCCCCATACACAGTGCAAATGCAAGTTCAAGCTGGGGACAAAGGGAAGCTCAGCAGTCAGCAAGTGACCACAGCCCATAAGCATGGACAGTTGACCTGAAGCTTTATGACCAATTTAGTCAGTTTGGCTAACTGGCTTTGCCAGTTGAAGTTTACTAATTCACCAACATGAACTATTGAGTTCTCACATTCGTAGAATTAGTAAGTATGTGTTCGGCATTGTCTGCGTGTGTGCCACTGGGCTTGTACTGTAGGACATATAAAGAAGCTCTCTGCCCATAAGAGCGTACTGTTTAGAAGGTAAGGAGACTGATCAGGTATAACAGGAAAACAGAAGCCATGTTAAGTTCTCAACAGAGGGATTTATTTATAATTTTTACTTTGAAATAATCACAAACTTTCATGATCTTGTCACTTCTGAAAATTACAGGTCATTTATTTTGTGGACTATCCCTCAGTTTGGTGTTGTCTGATGTTTCCTTATGATTTGATTCAGTTTATATGTAGTTGATGAGAGTACACAGAAATGATGCTGTGTCCTTCTCAGTGCGTCCTATGGGGTGGCACACACTTCTGGTTTGTCCTATTACTGGTCATGTTCACTTTCATCAGTTTCTTAGCAGTCAGTCAGACTCCTCTGCCATGAAGCTAATCTTTTTCCTAAGCTAATCTTTTTATTAAGTATTTGAGGAGAGAGGTTACTTTGAGCCTATGTAAATATCCTATTCCTTCCCAAACTTTAATTAATTCATTCATATCAGTAAAAATTCTTGGCTTTGTAATTTGTTCAGTGAATTTAATGTTACTGTCATTATTTTGATGCCCAAATTCTCACTATTTTGGCCAGCGGCAACTCCTTCAAGCTGGCTTCTGTGTTCTTTTGATATTTCCCCTTCATTCTTTGATGACTTTCTTACATTTTGGCTCTAAAAGATTCCAGGCTCGTCTTATTCTTTCCTACCATAGCCCTTAAATCAGTCATATCTCTAAGGTTCTCCGACTCTGTTCATGGAGAATGACATGTAGGGACCAAGATCTGGTTCTGAGTATGTCCATTGCTCTTGGGGTGGGGCTCCTTTCAGGCCTTAACAGAGGGGGTTTAATTCAGGCAGTTGGTTAAACTGGTGATGGGGAAGCTGAAGCCAAACAGGGATCAGTGAGGCAACTCAGTGAAACCACTAACACCATTAGGTTGGAGAGACAAAAGGGGGACATAGTGCTCTCAGGAGGTTGGGAATAAGCTAGAGGAACGCTGGACCTGTCCAGAGGAATCCTGAGCCATGGAGAGGATGCAGCTGCTGCAAGAGAAGCCATCTGAGGAGGAGAGGTTTCTCCCTTTCTCTTTCACTCCAATCTATTCTTAGTACCTCCCACTGGCCTTGGACTTGGCCAGAATCTAGCTGTCTCGGGAGCCTGGGCAACAAAGCCTACAGAGTCAGGCCCCTGAGACAGAAGCCAAAGGAGGGGAAGGGATAAGAGTGGAACTGAGTGCAAAAGGCCCAGGACTGTCACAGAGATGCATACATCCATGCATCCTGAACAAAACAGATAACAAGTGTTTTTGTGACTTGAAATGGGCAACATCTTCTCTGATGTGGCCATTAAAATTTAACGTGTTCCCAAGAATCTTCACCCTGCCTATTAGAACCCAGGCGTTGATTGGGTTACCCATTACCAAAGGGCAGAGGACCTCACCTAGAGAACCCTTGCTCTGACTCCCTCTCCCTTTCTCGTTCCAGGCAATCTCTGTGACATGAGAGCAGTGAGGCTCTAAGGTGAGCCAGAGTCCAATTCAGCCTTTTATCTGAGATATATTTTACTAGAGATATTACCTTATGTGCCTTTGGTTGAATTGTGTCTCCTCGGAGATACTAACCCCCAGGACCTGAATATGTGATCTTATTTGGAAATAAGTTTTTATAGATGATCGAATTAAGATAATATTTGGGTGGGCCCTTCTCTAACACAATTGGTACCTTTATAAAAAGGGAAAGTTTGTACACACACACACACGCACAGGGGAGGTACCAGTTGAACGTCAAGGGAGAAATCCAAATGATGCATCTACAAGCCAAGACATGCCAAAGATTGCCCCAAACTACCAAAGGCCAAGGAAGAGGCATGGGACAGAGTCTCCCCCAGAGCCCTCAGAAGGAACCAACATGGCCAACACCTTGGCCTTGGACTGCCAGCCTCACAACTGTGAGAGGGAAAGTTTCTGTGTTTAGGTCACTCATTTTGTAGTCCTTGGTTGTGACAACCCTAGCAAACCAATACACTGTGCTCGAGGCAGATGTCTGGTACTCAGTCATCTACTGATAAAGTAGTAGTGGGTCTCTGCCAGTGCAAGGTGGTTAACAAAGGGTTTGGAAGGAGAGGAGGTATGACCTGAAGACCTACTCTTCCTTCCTCACGCTTGGGCCTAGGAACAACTTGGTTAGTATAGAGTTTGTGGGTCCCTATTGCTCCTCTGCCTTCCCCTGTCGCAGGCCTGCCTTTGGCCATTGCTGATCGTGGGCTCAGTGCCTGGGTGAAGCTAACAGCCAGCTCCCTCTGTGGTGGTGTTCAGGCTTGGCCTGTGCAGCTGCTCAAGGGCAGGAAGCAGGGGTTCTGCATGTCACTTGACTTTCTTCCTACGTGAGTAAGCCTGGCCTCCTACTCCAGGCCCCAGTTTATAGAAGTGTGACACGGGCTCGCCGCCTGCACAGAGGAGGAGAGCCTGTGAAACAGAATCTGCGGGTGCAACAGCCCAAATGCCACCCTCCATTCAGGGGGCAGTGTTCCTGCACTCTTGAATATAGAAAAAAAAATGTTGTCATTATGGTTTGTTAATTGGTTTTCTTGATTTTTTGTCTATAGAATGTCAATTGCTTAAGCCAAGTAAGGGTCGACTTTTAGGGTTTAAATTTATTTTGGCCAAGTTTCTCACACATAATATGTTTGAGGATTAATCATATGCATTTTCAGAAGCTTACTCATCAAATACAGAAGATTAACACCACATACTTCAGGAAATGACATAACCGGAAGTGTGAAATATTGTGTCATGTGGAAAATACCATGCAGTCCTGTCCCCAGAGAATTGACCTTTTTGGGATTTGGCCTCAGGATAGAATATATTGCCGACATATGCTATGTGTTAGTTAGTAATTATATGTAACTCACTACATAATGCTTTTGTTATTAACCCTACAATCTTATGGGGATTTGAGATGAGGTAGAGCTTTTACCTCCAAGTATTTAGATGTGAAGTATGTGTCACTGATGTTAGGAAAGGTGACAAGACAAAAGCTCTGGGGTCTTGAATTATGGAACAATAAATGGAGCCTAGAACTTAAAAAACACTATTTACTTTCATGATTATTTACATAGAGCCAACTTAATGGGCTCCTATAATTAGTAATGACTATTCTGTTTTATTTCCTGCAAGTGCTGTCAATTGGAATATGTATTATTTAAATGAAATGATTCATTATTTTTTTTCCTTTTGCCTAGAGTATCCTAGCCCTTCTTTCTTTTTAAACTCTCCACCCCACTGTTCATAGTCTCGCATGTGGGATGGATGTGTGAGGTTAATGTCAACTTTCTGAGAGCACAGATTTTATCATCAGGGATGGTAGAGCAAATCAAATGCCCTGGTGCTGTTTCTCTCACACTGTCCCTGTACCCCAGGAGGAATAGGGACCCTCAGGATAAATATGTCATTTCTGTTTGGAGTGTCAACTTTTTGGAATAATATGTTTAGGAAATGATATAAATATTATACTAAAACACACGGATTCATTGTAGAGCAGAATATGCAAACTCCATGATTTAAAAACAGAACACATTTGCTCCTGGATGCTTTTTTCAACATGTAAGCAGTAAAATGTAGTATTTAAAGTGGAATCTTGGCTCGGGTGAACCACATAAAACCTTGCTAGATGGGGCAAGTTCCTTAACCTCTTTAGCTCTCAGTTTCCTCCTCTATAAAATGAGGGTCTGTATAATTGATATATACAGTTGGTATGAACATTAAAGCTTAATGTCAGGTACATAGTAAACATACACACGTTAGCTATGCTGCTGCTGGTGGTGATATGATCAGAGTCTTGGAGGTAAAAATAATGCTCCTTGGTTATGAGGGACAGAAATGCCTGCATGGTGCTGCTCTGGAGAAATTACGTCCACAGCTGCTATTTCTTTTGGAGGTTGGGCATTCAGAACATGCTGAAAAATTAGCCCTAAGCACAACTGTGCCGGGGCAATTGTTGCACTTGAACTTGTAGCTAGTGGTGCTTGCTGGGTAGTACACAGTCTCTGGGCCACTAGGAGTTGAACATTATCATTAAGAAAGAAACATGAACCAGAAGTCTGGACTGTGAGTGAGTGGGTTGAAGATGAAGAATGAGTCTTCAGTTTGAAGGTTTACAAGTGGTTCACCTTCCCTCAAGAGCAGCTTCTGGAGCTGAGGTCAAAGGATTAGATCATGACGAGAACTATGAGGCACAATCCTCTCCTGTGGCCGGTATGGACCTTGCTGGTGGATTATCATGTTTCCTCAGACAGTGCAGGTGTGGCTTCAGAGTCCTTCTCAATATGCTCCAGGGAGACTCTACTGAATGCTTATCACTTGAGACGTTTCTTTTTGGGTGGCTCTTGAGAAATTCCGGGCTTTAGACATGATTAATATGAAAAGTTAATAACAGAAGTGGCTTCAAAGACACCTGCTTAAATGAGAGGCCTTTCACAACTCACTATATTTTAATTTCTGTTTCTCCTAAACATTTGTTGTAATACAGCTTTCAGGATGAAAAGTAGTAAGATAAAACTAATGCATATGGCAGCTACAATGACAGCTACCAGAGTCCTAACTTTCCCATCATTCACATTTTAAGAAGAATTTGTTAATAAAAATGAGTGGGTGTTTTATGCCGGAATTCTATCCCATGTGGTTGTCATAAACTCCTGTCTGATTTTGCCTAGACTAGTTGATATTTTCTCTTCTAGGAAGGGGAAAGGGCATGTGCTGGCCACACCAGTGCACAGTCACTCACACCAGTGCCAACAGAGGTCAAGAGGGGGAGCTTAGATCATGGGTAAGAAAGGTCAGGCCAATCCCTGTGGTCAATGGGTGGAGCTCAAACAAGACATGTCTTACTTTTTGCCAGTCATTTCCACCAGCTTCATTAGCTTGAGTTTCCCCTCCCTGCCTTGTAGTGAGGAATTAGACTTTGCTCAGAGTAAGTCTGGTGTTTGCCCTTGGCTCCTGATGAAAGTGTCTTTGTTCATCTGGGGACCTGGGGCCCAACCAGATAGTCTAACAGTGTGACCTACGGTGGGAACTTTGAGTCCTACAGCACCAGCTCAGTCTTCAGGGGCTGGACTCTGAGGTCCCCCATGTGAGCATTCAACCATGTGTATGCGAGAGAGCCTCAATAAAGCCTCTGGGCACCAAAATTTGCGTGAGCTTTCCTGGCTGGCAGTAATCTGTGTGTGCTGTCATACATTATTACAGGGAAAGTTAGTGCCCTGGAGCAGAGAACTGGAAACTCTGTGTGTGGAACTTCCCTGAACTATGCACCACGCATCTTTTCCCTTGGCCGATTTTAATCAGCATCATTTCACTGTAATAAACCAGAATTGTGTGTATAACAGCTTTCAGTAAGTTCTGTGAGTCCTTCTATTGACATACTGAATCTGAGGGTGGTCTTGGGGATTCCTGAACTTGCCATCGGTACCTTATGTGAGGATGGCCTTGGAGACCCCTGAATTCTGCAGTTGATGTCAGACTTGATATAGTCTTGGAGACTGTTCCCTGACTTCGTACCTACTGAGTAGCAGATTCCTTCATGGTATCTTGGATAGATTCATTAAGTTTCTAGATTGTTCAGTTACTAAGAATCTATCAAGTTAAAGTTCTAATTTTAAAGTTTCAATCTCCCCCATTACCAGCCAGATTTGTGTCTGGAGGGACTTGATATGGCGTGGGTCTTGGTCTTTTCTTCTAGTCCTGCACCCCTCTCACTTTGGGTGTGTGGTCCTCTGGGGTTCTCCCTCTCCTTCTGATTCTCTAGCACCTCAGGTGGATTGGGACCCTGAAAAAAAGAAAGGAAACGATAAATGCCACACTTGGCTGAGCATCCTGGCCTTTCCAGCTGACCCTGAGCCAGCGAGGCATGTGTGGCATGTGTCACAGCGCCGGTACTCTCACGGGTACACAATTGGATTCCCCCACGGCTTGGGAGGGCCATGCCGACTGCACAGTGTGTTGTCTGCACCTCTCATTTGCCCTTGTGCTTGGATCCCCTCTATGTGGGGACAGGGTGCATTTCTCATGGTCTCTTGAAACTGTTATTAGGGTTCAGTGTGGCTCCAATCAACCTTATTATTGTTTCACTTCTGTCTCCTGCTTTGGTAGGTAGAAGGTAGATTAGTGGTTCTTGGTGAAAAGACTATTTTACACTCAAAATTATTGAAGACTATCTTTTATATATGTGAATTATAGCTATTTACCATACTAGAAATTAAACTGAATAATTGAAAAATATTTACTAATTCATTTAAAAATAATAATCCCAATATGTATCAATTACTGTAAAATTACTGTATTTTCTCCAAACATCAGTGAGAATAGGATCGTTTTTCATTTTTGCAATATATTTACTGCCTGCTTGAAAGATGATAAATGCATTCTAATATCTTATTCTGCATTTAATCTGTTGTAATTAAAAAAAAAACAGATACAGCAAAGAAAATCTGGCATAACACAGATACACAGTTGGAAAGGGAGATGTGCCTCTTCGGGTAATTGTGAGTAGTCTTCTTTAATATTATATCAAAATTTGAAGGTGATGGTTTCTTAATAGTTGGTTGCAATGTGGAATTTAAAATCATATAAAAAATCTTTTCGTACTCACACTTTATTGATCCTTGTTGCACATTAAACCCCCAATATATGTTTTGTAATGTGCAGTGTTCATTTGAAAAATATTGGTTCATTTAGTTAATCACATAGTCCAAATGTGGATATGTTTCATTATTCAATGTCAAAAACATCATACCACCAATCTTATTAGAAAAGTCCTTAAGTATTAGGAAGCTGTTAAGTTTATTGTGGTGGACACAGATTTTCCAAAATTCTAATTTTCACTTGAAAACTTAAATCTCTCTTCGGTAACAAACACTACAAGCTGTTTTCCTAGAAGTGATAGGCTTACTTTGTTGATTTCTCAGAAAACCTCTGCCAAAAACCAAGTCTGAATAACCAGAGTTTGTTTATTATTTATTCTTTCAAGTTAAAATGGCCTTGTGGAAAACAGAATAATAGTCCCCCAAAAGATTTCTATGTTCGAATCCCAGGAACCTGTGCATATCTTACTTTACATGGCAAGAGACATTGAAGATGAGATCCAGTTAAGTACTGTAAGACAGGGAGACTATCTTGGATTATTATCAGGGTGGGTCCAGTATAATCACGAGGGTCTTTTCTTTCAATACATGAAAGAAGGAGACAGGAGATTTGAAGATGCTATTCTGCCTGTTTTGAATAGAGGATGAAGCCATGAGCCAAAGACTGCAGGTGGATTCTAGAAGCTCAAAAAGACAAAAAGTGATTTTTCCTTGAGCTTCCAGAAGGAATTTTTTTTCTGTTTTTTTTATTAAGATATCATTGATATACAATCACATGAGCAACATTGTGGTTACTACATTCCCCCCTATTATCAAGTCCCCACCACATACCCCATTACAGTCACTGTCCATCAGCGTAGTAAGATGCTATAGAGTCACTACTTGTCTTCTCTGTGCTATACTGCCTTCCCCGTGCCCCCCCCTACATTATATGTGCTAATCTTAATGCCCCTTAATCCCCTTATCCCTCCCTTCCCACCCACCCTCCCCAGTCCCTTTCCCTTTGGTAACTGTTAATCCATTCTTGGGTTCTGTGAGTCTGCTGCTGTTTTGTTTCTTCAGTTTTGCTTGTTGTTATACTTCACAGTTGAGTGAAATCATTTAGTACTTGTCTTTCTCCACCTGGCTTATTTCACTGAGCATAATACCCTCTAGCTCCATCCATGTTGTTGCAAATGGTAGGATGTGTTTTCTTCTCATGGCTGAATAATACTCCACTGTGTATATGTACCACATCTTCTTTATCCATTCATCTACTGATGGACACTTATCTTGGCTATTGTAAATAGTGCTGAGATAAACATAGGGGTGCATATGTCTTTTTCAGTCTGGGCTCCTACATTCTTAGGGTAAATTCCTAAGAGTGGAATTCCTGGGTCAAATGATATTTCTATTTTGAGTTTTTTGAGGAACCTCCATACTGCTTTCCACAATGGTTGAACTAATTTACATTCCCATCAGCAGTGTATGAGGGTTCCCCTTTCCCACATCCTCACCAACATTTGTTGTTGTTTGTCTTTTGAATGTTGGCCATCCTAACTAGTGTGAGGTGATATCTCACTGTGGTTTTAATTTGCATTTCTCTGATGATTAGCGATGTGGAGCATCTATTCATGTGCCTGTTGGCCATCTGAATTTCTTCTTTGGAGAAGTATCTGTTCAGATCATCTGCCCATTTTTTAATCAGGTTATTTGCTTTTTGTTTGTTGAGACATGTGACCTCTTTATATAATTTGGATGTCAACCCCTTATGGGATATGTCATTTATGAATATATTCTCCCATACTGTAGGATGCCTTTTTGTTCTACTGATGGTGTCCTTTTTCTGCACAGAAGTTTTTTAGTTTGATGTAGTCCCATTTGTTCATTTTTGCTTTTGTTTCCCTTGCCTGAGAGGATGTGTTCAGGAAAAAGTCACTCATGTTTATATCAAAGAGATTTTCGCCTATGTTTTCTTCTAAGAGTTTTATGATTTCATGACTTGCCCATTTCAAGTTTACTTTTGTGTATGGAGTTAGACAGTAATCCAGTTTCATTCTCTTACATGTAGCTGTCCAGTTTTGCTAACACCAGTTGTTGAAGAGGCTGTCAGTTCCCCATTGTATATCCATGCCTCCTTTATCATATATTAATTGACCATATATGCTTGGGTTAATATCTGGACTCTCTGGTCTGTTCCATTGGTCTATGGGTCTGTTCTTGTGCCAGTACCAAATTGTCTTGATTACTGTGGCTTTGTAGTAGAGCTTGAAGTTGGGGAGTGTAATTCCCTCAGCTTTATTCTTTCTTCTCAGGATTGCATTGGCTATTCAGGGTCTTTTGTGGTTCCAAATGAATTTTAGAATGCTGTTGGTATTTTACTAGGGAATGCATTGAATCTGTAGATTGCTCTAGGCAGAATGGCCATTTTGACAATATTAATTCTTCCTACCCAAGAGCATGGGATGAATTTCCACTTATTAGTGTCCTCTTTAATTTCTCTTCAGAGTGTCTTGTCATTTTCAGGGTAGAGATCTTTCACTTCCTTGGTTAGGTCCAGAAGGAATTTTTAAAAATTAAAGTTAATTTTAACCCAGTGAGATATGTGTCAGACTGTTAACCACTAGAAATGTGAAATATTAAATTTGTCTTGTATTAAGACACCAAGTTTTGTGGCATTTTGTTATAGCAGCAATAGGAATGAATGCAGTGTTCCATGATAGAAAGCAGCTATTTCAGCTCACAAGTCAATCACACAAGTACTTTTCCTAAAGACAGCATAGTACAGTTGACCCTTGAATAACATGGGTTTTAAATTCATGGGTAAACAAACGTACATGTGACTTTTTTGCAATAAATATACTGGAAAAAATTTTGGAGATTTATGATATTTGAAAAAACGTTTTATTTTCTCTAGCTTACTTTATTGTAAGAACACAGTATGTAATACATATAATGTACAAAATATGTTAATCCAGTATTTATGTTATCGGTAAGCCTTCCCTTTAACAGTAGGCCATTAGTAGCTAAGTTTGGAGGAGTCAAAAGTTATACACAGGTTTTTAACTGCTTTGGGGGCTGGTGTTCCTAATCTGCTGTGTTGTTCAAGGGTCAGCTGTGCTTCAGTATGCAGCTGAAGTGCCTTACATGTACTCCCATTCATTTTCTCACAGAATACTAAAAAGATGTAATTAAGTAAAGACATGTAATAAAAGTAGTTATTACTATTGTATCCAGGACCTTCTTACATGGACCTTCCTTTTTGTACTGTGAACTTGGGGAGGTAAAGGACACAATGGCCCTGGTAGGTAGGTTTGGTACTGCTGCCTTGCTTCGTGCTAAAAAAACAGTGGTTTTATTCTCCCTTGCTTTGCACCATCAGTGCAAATATCAATACAGTCAGGAAGCAAAGAGTGTCTTATGATTCTTATGAAGTGAGTTTTGACCTTGTGAACTCCCTGAAAGTGTTTGGGAGCCAGCCAGGGGTCCACACGGTGTAGACTGCTGGGGTAAATCCTCACATTACAAGATGCTCTCTTTTGGCAATATTGCTCCTCTCTGTTGGAGGGATGGAAAAAGCCAAAACACTCTCCACAGACATCTGGAAAATTCCCAGTCCTTCCTTCCCAACAGCCTTTTTATACCTGTGAGGAAGGGGCTGGGACTGGGTTGGTGGGTGATGGTACCATGACTGGTCCTGGAGAAAGGTGTTTGTGCCCCAGCGGCACTAAATATCTCTCTTTTCAAGTTTGAGGACACTCTGTTCAATTCAAAAGACCCTACATTTGCAGTGGAGTTTAAGTTACAAGTGGAAGTTCTCTTTTCAAGAGAATTCCTGGCTCTGCTTTTAGCATGAGTTAAATACCATCCTAAAACATGTTGTGCTTTAAAAACTGAATAAAAATGAGGAAGCAATTCTGAAAATGTTGTATTATAATGCACTGTTAGCTCCATTCGGGAGGCCAGATGTGCTTCTGAAGAAGTGAAAAAGCAAATTGGTGCAAATGAAAAGTACTCTAAGGCCTGAGAGTATCCTGAGCTTCTGTAAGAGCGATTGTGGACCTTTATGTTAGTTCCTGTGTTTGGCCTTCTTCACAGACTGGGTGCCAAATAAATGTCACCAACTGACAGAAGGACTAGAAGAGAAATGGGATGTAGTTGATGGTGGCAAAGTTTCAGGTAGGGAAAGCTGATCCATTACACATGGACCCTTTGGGAAGGCAGTAGGGTTGTATGCCTAAAGTGTGCCTTGCATATGGCTCTCGTATTTTCCTGCTGTGATTTTGGGCAGGTTAACACTTTTGAGTCTCATTTCCATCTATTTTGAAATGAAGATAATAAAATACCCAATGTTTATTATGGGGATCTCATAATCTAATGGTGTATGTTGAGGTATATTTTGCAACATGCCATTCAAATTTTAATTCCAATATAAGCATTAATTTGGATGACCTTCAGGGCAAATGCGAGGGCAGCCTGACAGGGGCAGGGAGGAAGAGGGAGGGCCAGGACCCAGGGCCATGGCACCTTCCTTGCTCTCCTCATCTCAGTCCCAAAAGTCTATGTTGAGACTCCGCTGTTCCTGTCCGAGTGCCGCTCGGGGTGGTGTTAGTGTATCTGCATAGCGCTTCTGGACACTACCAGCACTGGAATCACCTGGCGTGGTTAAGTATGTAGGTTACACCCTCCTTCAGGCAGACTCTTGGCCCTTCCCTCCCGACCCACTGAAACAAACTCTGATGCTGGCTTCAAGGAGTTTCATTTGTCAACCCATCCAAGGTGATTCTGATGCACACCCAAGTTTCAGACCTGCCATCTTAAGCTCTTCTGTGAATGCAAGTTCCTCATCTGTGAAAGAGTGTGTTTTAGTAGATGTTATCAGGTCTCCTCTATATATTGCAAAAATAATGTAGGCCAAAATAATAAATTTTAATTGTTTTTTCATGATTTAAGAAGTGTCATGCTTTCCCCCTTAACCAGGACATCAGCTTAGTTATTTAAAAAATTAAATGCATAGGTAGATGATTGAGAGTAATCGATGAATGGAAATAATGTTTATTTTCTGTAATGATTTTTGCTATTTTAGAAATGGAAATATTCACTATTTTTGCTCTGGCCAAAATGTTCGTCTGCTGATGAATTACTGTGAGGTACAAGGCACAAAATGTAACTAACAGAGTCTGCAAACATGCAGCAAAGGCTGTCTCGTGGTTAGGTCTGCTGGAAAGCAGCCTCAGACTACCGCGGAACAGCACGTGTACTTCGGGTGGAAAGAGCACGTAGCGAACTGCTGACAGTAGATCAGGGACTGCGTGAATGCCGTCGAAGGAAATTGGATCCCAGTAAGCGCGTTGCCTCAGCCTGCGGAATCGTTCTTTCCTCATTATCATCCCCACATGATGGCGCCTCCTTGGCACGTGATGCCGAGCTGGACCCTGCTTTCCGGGAGTGATCAGTTTTCCTGAGGCAAATGCCTGTGCTGCCAGAAGCCAGGGACAGTTTCCAGATGACTGCTGCTGCCTCCTCTACCAAGCCCAGTTTTCCTCCTATGATGACCCCATGTCCTGGATTTTCTAGCTGAAATTCAGCTTCACATAATTTTATTCTTTTGGAACAAATGATTAAATCTCTAAATAAACCTGACATAACTCATCCTCATTTATAGGGTCCTAAATAAATACATATTACATAAATACATTCACAAATCAGAAAAAAAAATAACCCTCTTTGTCAGATCAGACTTTCCAAATTTTGGTTCAGGAATCACGGTCACCTGCAAGGTCAGGTGAAAGGCAGAAATTCTCAGTGGTGTTAAAACAGGCAGGCAGATCCACTTTACAGTGAACATATCCAATGGATATAGGCCAGTTCTGTCTGCAAGACAGCATCAGTTTGTATAAGTATGTATAAATATGTCCGCTTTTGATTGGTGTTCTTCTAAATGTGGTTTTGTTAGCAAAGTACATTTTTTACATCTGAGGAGCCACTCGTGGTTAAGATCATGTTGGCAGATGGATTTAAGAAAAGCGCCAAGACATGCCCTGGACTCAATGGAATCCTCACAGCATCTCTCTTTGCTTCCCATCTATTGCTTTCTCCTCCTTCTTCAGTTTGCATGAGCGAGACTTGACCAGTCGTCGTTGGTCTGAGTTCCTTTTTGCTCTTATATCCTGGACAGCATGTCAAATACTTTTTGTTTCTTCTTTAGATCTGAACTGAACAGTTGATAAAAACCAAATCATTGGTTCCAGGTTTCAACTTGAATTTAGTTTTAGTTCCTGTTGGTGATCTTAGAACCATTGACTATTTTTCCCTTTTGCTGGATTTTTTAGGTGACCATAACGTTGAAACCAGAAATTGGAATGTGTATCTGGGATATATTTTTATGATGTATGCATTTGTTTGAAATGTCTTATAACTGGGGACAAACGATGTCAGATTTAATTATCAATTTAATGAATCTCTCCCTTTATTCTCTTTGTGTAGGGTAAGGGGCCCTTGTGGTCCATGGCTTTGGTAAGTCTCTGTTGGGCTGACTCTTGGCTGTGCACGTGACCCCAGGGACCTGAAGCTCTCTCTGCTGATGCCGGGCCACACTTGCACCGCAGAAATATCCAGGAGGCTGTCTGTGGTCTTTCCTCCTGCAGTGATTCCTTCTCTGGCATCTCACCACCCCTATTCCCAACCCCACTGGGTCTATTTGGAATCGGAAAGGAGGCCCCCTTTCTCTTTTTCTTCCATCCCAAGGCTGAAAGAATGCTTCCTACATCTAAGGGGCAGAGGTGAGAATTGCCTCCAAATCTTTGCCCATTATGTGTCTACACACCTAATTTTCCATCACTCTGGAACACAAAATCCAGAGAGGCTCACTCTCTACTTCTGTCTTCTGCCCTGCCAAATGCTTCGTTTGAAGCAGCCAGCTGGCTGGATACTGGGAGAACAACGAGCATAGCATATCTTACTATCTCAGAAGTACTGCACTGCACTGCTTCTTATGTGAGCTCTCTCTTGGTATCTTCAAATTCCTCTTGTGTAATTATTTATAAGTGTCTTTCCACCCTCTGATACGTACTCTGGAAACTAGGAATAAATCTTCAGTCTTGACTGAGGCTTTTCTAAGGAATCTCCTTGCAAGCAGTCTGTTCACTGCAGGTTCTGATATTAACCCTTCCATGTGCCATTTTTTTTTCATTTTGGTTCCTTTCGTAGACCTTAAGTTTTTGAAAGAAATTTAACAACAAGAAACCTTTTTATGGGTTAAATTGTGTCCTCCCAAAAATATATGTTGAAGTCCTAACCTGTAGCCCTTTAGAAAGTGACTTTGTTTGAAAATAGGTCCATTGCAAATGTAATTAGACAAGGTGAGATCATACGGGAATAGTGTGGGTCCCTAATTCAGTATGAATGTTATTCTTACAAGGATACAGATGTGAAGACAGAGACGCAGGGAGGATGCTATGTGAAGATAACTAGAGTGATGTATGTGCAAGCCCAGGAACACCAATGGTAGCTGGCAAACCACTAGCCCTGAGGAAGAGGCAGAAGGATTCCCATACAAGTTTTACAGGGAGCACAACTCTGCCGACATCTTGATATCAGATGTCTAGCCTCCAGAACTGTGAGAGCATACATTTCTGTTGTTTTAAGCCATCCCCTTTGTATACTTTTTTATGGCAGCCCTAGGAAACTAATACATAAACCATTGATTTAGAACTTGATTTTTTGGGGCATTTAAAAAAATTGAGATGAGACCTGTAACAGTCAGGTATATAAAGTGAGAGTGTACAAATTTTAAATGTATTCAGATTTTCTTATGTACATTTCAATAGCTTCTGACATATATCTGTGTTATTGTCATCCAGACCAACAGATAAAATATCTCCAGGACCCAAGAAGGCTCCCCATGGGCTGCTTCCCAGTCAATATCATCTTTCCTGACTCCAAGAGTCAGAACCCTATTGTGACTTCTGTCCCGCTCTATTCTGCTTATTCTTGAATTTACACAAATGGAATCATAAATATGTGCTCTTTTGCATCTGGCTTCTGCTCAACATAATGCCTGTGACATTCATTCATGTTGTTGTATGTGCCTGCAGTTCATTGTCTTTAGATTTAAGAAGAATATAGTTCTCTATACTACTTGGATTATTTTCTTCTTAGTTTTACAATGTAAGTTGCTTCCATGAACTGAATTAATTTTGTGATGCAGTTTAATGAACTGGAAATGACTGGAGCTGTCAGCATAAGAGAGTTGCAATGATTATGATTTTTAAAAAACTAACAAATACACATATACTGAACATCTTCCACTTGGTAGAATGAAATAAGAACTTATAAATTAATTACACAAAAAGAGACATGCATGTAAACTGCATACATCACTGAAAAGGCCCACATGGGGCTCTTGTTTAATTCTAGAAAATTTCAGGAGGAAAAGAGAAACATTTGGTTCAGAAAACATTGTATATTCCCTTTGACCCAGTAATTACACTTCTAAGAGTTTATTCCAAGGAAATAACTAGGTGTGCAAAAAGTTTAGGCACAAGGATGTTACGCTTATTATTACTGATTGGGGGAGGAGAAAGAATGAGAGAGCAAGAGAGGGAGAGACGGAGGGAGGCCGAGGGAGCACTGGTGGTAGGGATAGTCTAAATTCTCAGTAATTGCAGAGGTTGGTTAAATTTGGGCACATCTGTCCTCAAATTTAGTGCATTTCCACTTAATATCATAAATGAAAAACTTTACAGTGCTTAAAAATTACTTATGTGTTTTAGAAATATATTTAATGATGTGAACTTGTTGCCTATATATATGTTTATTGGTAAAGTTATTACTAAACAATAAACACAGGAGATGTCATTTTTATAGTGACATTTTGTAAATACAGAACAAAGACTAGGAGGCTCAACCCCGACATGTTTATCGATAATGGTTACTTCTAAGCAGTAGGAATGAGTGATTTAAATGTTCTCTGTGCTCTTGGTTTCCTAAACTTTTCACATTATTTTTGCAATAAGAAAACTATTTCTTAAAAAGGAAAAGAATAGGAAATAACCATCTGTTTTACAGGGCTGTGTTCACTTTGCAACAGATGATTCAATCTGAAAGCAAAGCAGCTTTGGTTCATTAGAACATCCATCTGAGATCATTTTTAACATGGCACACTTCTATTGTACATTATTTTGTTAGGTTAATTTTCCTTTTGCTTAATTATATCTTTCTGTATGTCCATCCCAAAAAATCTTACTTTTTGGTTGCAAAAAAAAAAAAAAGAAATATATATTCAAGCCTACTGTGCCAGATGAACCTCATAAACAAAACCTGATTTTTTAGCAGGACGTAAAGAGCTCAGTGGGGAGGTCAGCCTGCATGATCAGACACCAACCTGCCGCGCTGTGCTTCCCGCCTCTGGGGAGAGGGGGCTGTCTCCGTCTTGGAACCTGGGCATGAGCATACCTAGGTTTCTTGGAAGGAGGGTGGATTGAAGGGGGTAAAGAATTGGAAGAGGGTTTCTAGGTGTTTCCGGTTTGAATAATACAAAGCTGGACCCCAAATCATAGTTTTAGATTAGGAATGAATGTGAAGACCTGAGACCAGTGGGTCCTTGTGGAAACCAGGGGTCTGGGAAGAAAACTGGGGGATGAATAAATGAACAATGGTCCATAAAATCTCAGGCTATCCATTTGCATTTTGTCATCTCTAATGCTTCTTATTTTTGTCTTTTTAAAAAATATATCTTTTGTATATCTCTCATTTCTTAGAGATGAGAGCAGATGTCCAGTTTGGTAACACTTACTTTTAACATCTGGTGTTCACTACAGTCCTGTGAGATTTATTGGTTTCGTGCTCATCTGCCCTCGGATTTAGTGCATTTCCACTTAAGGTCAACTATTTTATGGAAGTTCCAACAGACTGAAAATATTCTTTCTTTAGTCTTTCTCTTGTGTCCATCACATTAATCTCTTAAACTGTCTCTATCTCTCTTTTCACACACACACAGCCCTAAAGTCAGTCCAATGGAGACATGAAAGACCCATATTTGCAACAGCCCTATCTATGAAAATTTTATTTATTATTCCCTTCCTTCCCATGTAATTTCTTCATCAAACATCACTGTTTGGTCTGTGTGTTTCTGGTGCTGTAAACTTCCTCTTCCCTGAAGACAAGCTGATTCTCACCCATTTCCTTCTGAGGCAGAGGTAGGGCCTACATATTGAGTCTGGACTGTGAAAGATGGGCACAGAGCTATGTTATAAGGAGATGACAGGAGACAGGCACCTGTGCGTTGACACATGCTTCCCCTGCCAGAATCCTCAAGGACCACGGGGCAGTCACCACTGCAGCTGGGTGAGCAGGCACCCAGGCACGGCCGCCCTGGTGTCTGAGGACTGCAGGTCTTACTTCTCTTGATACAAGGTACATTGCCCGAGCTGATGGTCACTAGTGAGTTGGGGACTCAGTCTTAGGGGTCCTTCCTCTGCAGCCTTGCTCTTTTGAAGTGTTTCTGGTAACAAACCCTCTACTTGCTGTTGTAGATATTCTCCATGGATTTTAGTTATTTACTATTCAGACAAGGGAATTTGCTTGGCCTGTCATAGTCTTTTTTTCTGTGAGTTGCATTTTCTATGTTTTTCTCATTGATGTCTGCTTTTGTAATCTTATCTTTTATTTTTCCAATTGATTTTCCAATGAATGTGACTGAGCTTGTGGTCATTTTCATGATCTATGGTTGCCAGATTTAGCAAATAAAAATACAGTCTGCCCAGTTAAATTTGAATTCCAGATAATTTTTAATATAAGTATACTCCTTGCAATATTTGAGACATATTTATACCATATTTGGGGTGGGGGTGTGTGAAATAGATGAAGGGGATAAGGAGGCACAAAATCTCAATAAAAAAAAACCCCAAACTAATTTAAGTGGGCGTTCTGCAGTTTATCTGGAAACTATTTTCATCTGACTTCAGAGCCTGTCCCTACTTAATTAACACCTTTTCAAAGAAAACTCAGGAGATCAAGCCCAATCAACCATATTGTCCTCTTTGTGGTTACAAGGTATTGGCACAGAAAGTTAAATCTTCTTATGCAACTGAGTCTTCTGGGAGTCTTTTTGGAATTTGATGTACTCTACCTAATCTCTGGGGCTTTGTACAAGATATTCTTTTTGCCTTGGGTTGCCCCTTCCTCCCTCCACATCCCAACCCTCTGCCCTCTTGCCTGCCTGGTGCCTACTCCTTTTAGTTTTAGCTTTGAGGACATTTCTTTCCTCTGAAAACCTTTCCTTGACTACAGAGACACAAGGATATGTGCCTGTCCTCTGTGTGCTCATGATATCATGAACGTCCCCTCCAGAGAACCTGCTGTGAGGAGAGGATTGTATCTGTCTAGGCTATTATTGTATGCTCAGAAATGTCTAGTATAGTCCCTGCATGAATGAGTGAATAAATGCGTCTGGAGGACTGGGACTGGGAGAGGTGAATAGGCGAACCGAAGAGACACCGATAAAAAATTTCATAAGAGTAAATGAAGACAAACATGCTTGTTTCTAGGAGAATGCACCAAAGCCAGAGGGAAGGGCTGGTTTTAAATATAGCAGATGCCTTTCAACCACGGAGTCATGCTTAAGTCCCAGAGCCAGGCGACTCCAAGAAAGAGTCAAAGGAGAAACACCCATTCTGCTGGAACGTCCACAGATGTTCGCTGTGTAAGTCATCCTCTGCTGCGCAGTAGCAGCCACTCCAGGCATAAGGGCTGCACCCTTGGAGGGGGCGTGGCGCTCTGGGAGCAGGCACTGTGACACGGCAGCCGTACCATCATCTTCAACGGGTGGCAATGGTGTAGCTCACAACTGCGGGGTCCTCTGAGACAGGCACTGTCACAGTAGTGAGCTGGAGCAGGACAGAGAAGAGCAGGCTCCATGCAAATACAAGCCTTAGTTCCGGTATCCGTGAAGGCTCCCAGAATTCTCTGAGAGTTATCTAAGAGGGGACTGGAGTTTTGGCAGAGATGATGGAGAACAAAACCAACAAATCCTGTTTATAACATGTCAGTGATCCTATTTTTACCCCCTGGTTGGTGCAGCCTGGGAGACATTGACTGTATCCATATTTGCTAGCTTCTTTGTTTAAAATACTCATAAATAAAGATGATGGCTAATTCTTCCTCATGCACTCTACAGACTCATTTATGGTTTCTCTCTGCAATTAAATTACAGGCTCTTAAGGAGTGGAGAATTTTATGAGGCAGAGGAAAATCTGATAACTGGCCTTGTCCTCACTGGGAGCAGGGTTATGACCATATGTCATGTACGGGTGTTATTTACGAGTGTTTTTAGGAGAACGATTTGCTTCTTGTAATAAAGATCTTTCAGGTAATTACCTATGCTTGTTTCTAATTAAAGTAGCCTACCATTGCACAAAATAGGAAAGATGTGACCTTCTCTCCTACTTTGAATTTGGATAAAAATAAATGAACAAGGGACAAGATTATATGATGAACACAGTCTGATGTCCCTTGGAATAGTGTATTTTTTCTCTTTACTAATGCCAACAGTTACATCTTCTTACTGAATCAGACAGTAAATGAAAGAAGAAACAATGTTGTCTACAACAAAATTTTTTATGTTTTTTTTTGCTTATAAGTGAAAGGGAAACAGGTAGGCAGAAGCAAGGTTAAGATACTTTTGGTAAGAGGAATTAGTCAGCATCTCACTTGCAAATATGAATTTACATCAAGGCCATGGGCCATTTGGAAAAGGAGGCTTAAAGTCTGACTTGCTCCCTTCTCCCCAGGTTCTGTTCTCTTGACCTACATCATAGTCCCCTGGGGAGTTTTAATCCTCTGATCATAGAGGATGTTCCTGGCCAACTAAACCAGAATCTCTAGGTGGGCAGGCATCACCTTTTTAATAAAATTCCCCAGGTGACTCTACTGTGCAGCCCAGGTTGAGAACCACTCCTCTGGAAAGCACAAAAATTATTTGCAGACCAGAGTATTGACAATGGAGACCAGATTTCAGAAAAAGGCTTTAGGTTTCTGAGACACAATTCTCTGCAAAGGCCAGGAAGACCCAGCAAGGTGGTGGTTGGTGGCACTTGTGCCAGGCAGCACTCTGCCAGCTCTGTGCATGTCTGTGCTGTACCTACAGACCCAGCAACAGGGTCCTACATACCGTAAGCATCTACACACAAAGAGGCCAATGCTTTTTTTTCCTGGGGTCTTAGGAAATATGTTTAGGTAATCTGTTGAGTGAATACGAATTATAGAAAAGGAAATTAAGAGCCAAACCTGGTCCTTAAGATGCGTGCAAGTGTGTGTGTGTGTGTGTGTGTGTGTGTGTGTGTGTGTGTGTGTGTGTGTATGAGAGAGAGAGAGAGAAGGAAAGAAGGAAGGAGGGAGAGAGAACATGAGCCTCTTGAGACTCAGTTTTTCTGGGACTCACCCTGATGGGGTATGAAGTAGGGAGGAGACACTGGCACTTTGCAGAAGCCCTGCTGTCTGTACAAATCAGCTGAGATCACTGTGGTGGAGCTGCAGCCCCAGTGACTATGGCTGGTGGTAGGCAGGCCAGCAGGAGGGGCAAATGAACTGTGGAGTCCTCCCTATGGCACTTGTGGAGCCTGGCATTAAATCTTTGCTTAGCTAGTCTTGATGGTAAGTGGTTGAAAAGTTGTATCACAAGGACCCAGTGGTCATTCCCCTCTAGATCTGGGTATAATTTATGGGAGGCAATGACTTCTTGGCTTGGAGAATCATGCAAGATTTTATTGATCACATGGTTTCCACTATACTGGGGAAGGTGGAAATCTCCAGACCCAAGGCTGACTCAGAGAGGGAAACTTCCACAAAGATTTTATGTTTCAGTAATGTGTCTTATGCAGTGGCCTCCCAATCCCACCCGTTTAGTCACATTACAGCTCATATTGTATTAACAAGAGAGACCACAGGAAAAGTGTCAGCTGTGTGTCTTGTCCTAACAGCATCTCTGACAGCGGGTTCATACTCTGTTTTAAGTCCTTCCCTGCAAGAAGGATAGCTTTGCACTTGAAGACCCCAGGTTACCAACATTTTAAAAGGAGCTGGGTCAAGGGTTTCTACCTGAAAGTCCTAAAAATACATAGGTAAAAAGGTATGGAGATAGAATTTGTCTAAAGCCATTGGTTGGGACTAAGGAAGGAAGAAAATTAAAGATAATTTGCAAATATCTATTCAAAGCCATTCCACTCTGAGAAAATGTTTCATTCATGCTTGAATCACAAAGGAAGATCTGAAGGTTTTTCTTGTAGTCTGTTTCATTCATTTTATTTTACTACCACTTCTCCAAGGAATTAATACCAAGCCTCAGCGGCCTCAGACCTCTGCAAATCTAAGTGTGGCAGGGGTCTTCAGTATCACTAATTACCGTAACATGGTGGGAATTTTACAGTCTGGTTGTGGGAACCTCCACAGGTCCCCTTTTTATTTCACGAAACAGTGACAGGGTGACAGCATCAGCTTTTGGGGTAGAATTTCAATCTAGAGCAGCACCTCAGGGGGATGACTGGGGACCTTGTTCATTCCATTGTAATTGGGCTGCAGCAGATTCAGCCTGTGGAGTGGGAGTGAGGCTGCAGTAGGGTCACTGAGATTTGGTTACTGATATCAGTGGTGCTGCAGCTGTGAACCCCATGCTCTTGGATTTCACAATGATATACAGTAGTCGAATATATTTAGCTTACCAGTTAAGGTTATATAGGTGCAGCATAAGAATCTGCCCTCACTGAACTTTCAATTTCTTTAGGGAAACAAGACCCAGAGCCTTAAGTAATAGGGGAAGACAGTAGGTGATATATATGAAGATGAACAGTAGGAACCTCAATGGGCAGGAACAGCTGGAGAAAATTGCTTAAGTAGGATTGAGAGAGGTCCCGAAAGCTGGGAAGGATAAGTGAGAAGGTCAAGGGCATGGATTTTGGGTAGGGGAACAGTTAAGCAAAGGTATGGGGATGGGAAAGAGGATGTGCATTTTGGGGATCATGAGGAGACTATTAACTAGAGCATTTGGTTCCTAGGGCTGCTGTAATGAATTACCACAAACTTGACAGTTCAAAGCAACAGAAATGTATCCTTTCACATTCTGGAGGCTAGGAGTCTGAGGTCAAGGCGTTGGCAGAATTGGTTCCTTCCAGAGGCTCTGAGAGAGAAGCCATTCCGTGCCCCTCTCCTAGTTTCTGCTGGCCGTCAGCAGTCTTTGGTGTTCCTTGGGTCATGATGCGTACTCTAGTCTTTGTCTCTGTCTTCACATGCCTTCTCCAATGTGTCTCCATGCCTTATTCCTTTCTTTTCTCTCATAAGGATACAAGTCATTGGATTTAGGGCTTATCCTAAATCTAGAGTAATCATATCTAAAGATCTTTAACTCAATAACATCTATAAAGATTCTTTTTCCAGATGAGGTCACATTCACAGGTACCAGGGGTTAGGTCTTAGACATATCTGCTGGGGAACATGGTCACCAACTTTAGATAGTAAAGGGGGATGTTTGGATAGAGGGCAAAGGTCTGGTTGTGGCAGGTCCTACATTTTTAAAATGTTGTAGTGGGGATTCCAGTGTAAACACTTCAGTTATCAGTCAAAAATGAACATTTTGGGGGAAAATTGTGTGTCAGGCTCATGTGGGGTCATTTGCATTGGGGACTGAGGAGAAATCATTAAGAAGGAAAGAAGAGGTACACGTGATGGTTAATTTTGTGTCAACTTGACTGCACCATGGGGTGCCCAGATTAAACATTATTTCTGGATGTGTCTGTGAGGGTGTTTCTGGATAAGATCAGCAATTGAATTGGTGGACTCAGTAGCCTGCCCTCCCCAGTGTGGGTGGATATCGTTATTCAATCTGTTGAGGGCCTGAATAGAAGAAAACATAGAGGAAGGAGGAATTCATCCCTTTTTCTTTCTTTCTGCTTCTCGAGCTGGGATTTTGGTCTCCTGCTCTTGGACCGGGTTTTATACCACTGGCATTCTGGGTCTCCAGCTTGGAAACTGTAGACTGTGGGACTTCTCAGCGTTTTCAGTTGTATAAGCCAATTCCTCATAATGAATCTCCTACTGGTTCTGTTTCTCTGGAGATCCTGGCTGATACAGTGCACAAGTTTGGTTCAAGGACTCTAAGTTGTCATCAGTGGGAAGGGGCGATTTGAGTACATCCTCAAGTGATTTTCTCAGATTGGCCTCTGGCTTAATCCTCCCGGTCCCGTACCAAAGTCCTCAGAGTCAGGGCGAAATCTGTATAAAACTGAAGTCACGAGGCAGCACTATGTTACCTTCTAGCATGATGTAGGTGGGTGGGGTCATGATCATTTTTCAAAGCACCCAGTAGTGGAATACAGTGTTTGGGAAGCCACGGGGATGAAGATTTCCTCTCACTTACCTGAGAGTTAGGATCAGGGAGGACCTGGAATCAATATGCAAACTCCAGGAGCAAACAAGGTTGGCCAAGCCATGGATGTGCAACCACACAGTATGCTAAGCCAGGAGACACCATTCCATGTCCTTCCTGATGCCTACTTCTTCCTGCCTAAAAGTTTTTGTGTATATATCTTGCCTTCCCAACTGTGTTTCAGTCTCCTTGAGGACAATGTTTTAGGCTTATATCAATTTAGTACAATGTTGAGCACACAGCATATTCTTAATAAATGCTTGCTAGATGGATGGAAACAGACCACCAATTTTCCATGTCATCTACCAGCCTCCTTATTTTTTTCAGAACTATAAACAAATATACACAAACATAGCTCTATACATCAACAATGGTGATGGGGGTTTTGTTCTAATGTGGAAGAATGACATGCTGCTATAGGGCTTTTTATTGCCTCATAAATTTCTTGACCTTAACTTCTGACCACATAAACCATGGTTGACTTGTTGGAGTCAGGAAGGTGGGTAGGAAGGCAAGACCAAATGAGAATATCAAAACTCACAGACTAAAGGGCATTGCCCAGAGGTATTTCTATTCTTCTCAGAAGCAACTAGAAAATGGTGGGTATATAGACTGGTGAGCTGTGGCTCTAAGTTCATTAGAGCTGAGGCTTGGCATGAGGTTTTTGCATGGAGCTCTTAACATTTATATTCATTTAGAGTTTCAACCTTGAAAATACCACTATGCTCAGTGAAATAAGCCAAGCAGAGAAAGACAAATACCATATGATTTCACTTATTTGCTGAATTTAATTACAAAACAAAAGAGAATGAACAAAACGTCAGTAGACTCATAGACATTGAGAAGCGACTGGTGGTTATCATGGGGGAGGTGCTGGGGTGGATGGGTGGGGAGCATGAAGGGGATAAAGGGGCACAAAAAATGTCAATCATAATATAAGTTGGTCATAGGGATAGTAGTACAGAATGGAGAATATAGTCATTGATTCTGTAACATCTTTCTATATTGACAGATAGAAACTGCACCAGAGGGGATGAGGATTTAATAATATGGGTAACTATTGAACCACTGTGTTGTATACTTGAAACCAATATAAGATTGTATATCAATAATACTTCAATTAAAAAAAGTACCACCAAAATTTGACTGCTTCTTTCTCAAAAATGATAAATTTCATACTACTGCAACAATGGAATAAAATGAATGACACTTTCAGAAATATTATGAAAAATATTTGCCCATATTGTGCCACATTTAGTGGTGTTTAATATCACCACTAAAGCAGAGAGGTTCTGCACAGCAAAGGAAAACCATCAACAAAATGAAAAGGCAATCTATGGAATGGGAGATGATGTTTGAAAATTATATATCTAAGGGATTAATATCCATAATATATAAATAACTCATATAACTCAATAGCAAGAAAAAAATCTTATTAAAAATGGACAGAGAATCTGAATATTTTTCCAAAGAAGACATACAGATGGTCAAGAAATATATAAAAAGGTGCTAATCATCGGGGAAATGCACATGAAAGCACAATGAGATATCACCTCATACCTGTTAGAATGGCTATTATCAAAAAAGATAAAAAATTACAAGTTTTGACAAGGATGTGGAGAAAAGGGAACACTTGTGAACTGTTGGTGGAGATGTAAATTGATGCAGTCATTATGGAAAACAGCATGGAGGTTTCTCAAAAAATAAAAAATAGAACTATCACAGGATTCAGCAATTCCACTTTTGGGTATTTATCTGAAGAAAATGAAAACACTAACTTGAAAAGATATATGCACCCCCAGATCATTGCCACATTATTTATAATAGCCAAGACACAGAAGAAACCCGTGTCCATCTTTGGATGACTAGATAAAGAAAATGTGATACATGCAGTGGAATATTATTCACCCATAAAAAAGAATAAAATCCTGCCATTTGCAACAACACAAATGGACCTTGAAGGCATTTTGCTAAGTGACATAAGTCAGACAGAGAAAACAAATACTTATATGATCTCACTTATATTTGGAATCTAAAAAACAAACAACACAAAACTGGACTCATAGCTACAGAGAACAAAATGGTAGTTGCCCAAGGTGTGGGGTGTAGGATGGGAAAAATGGTCAAAAGGTACAAACTTTCAGTTGTGAAATAACTAAGTCCTGGGGATATAATATTCAGCACTGTAACTATTGTTAATAATAATGTACTGCATATTTGAAAGTTTCTAGGAGAGTAGATCTTAAAAGTTTTCATCACAGGAAAAAACATTTGTAGCTATGTAGTGATGGATGTTAACTAGACTTACTGTGATGATCATTTCACAATATCATTTCACAAATATTGAATCATGTGTACACATAAGCTAATAAAATTTTATATGTCAATTATATCTTTAATGGACCACTATCTTATATCTTTAAAAAATAGCCCAAAGTATATTGGGGAAGTAGTTTAGCAGGAGTGATAGTTTCCTTGAGGACAATGTTTTAGGCTTATATCCCTTTAGTACAATGTTGGGCACAGCATATTCTTAATAAATGCTTGATGGATGGAAACAGACCACCAATTTTCCATGTCATCTACCAGCCTTCTTATTTTTTTCAGAACTATAAACAAACAAACATGAACAAAATGGTTCATTGTTTCTTATGTCTGTTGTCTTTCTTGAGATAGAAGAACATATAAATTGTTAACTTTTTATGTTTTACATGAATTGTTATAAAAGTTTCTGTGTATATTGAATTTAGTTTTTTTTAACTACCATAAATTTCAAAGAGAGGGGAGGAATTATTCAAAGATTTATTTCAAGAGTGACTTTTATTAATTAAATATTGTTAGCAATAGTTCAGTACATAAAGCAAATAACTTCTGTAATATAGCCATTTGTCAAATATAGATTCCATCCCATCTACCTAAGTAATCAATTCTGTTTTCCTCTCAGTTCCAGTTAGTCAGGGTTATGGACAAGCACAGATTTTTCTCTGTCTTAGGTTTGTAAAATAACTTCTTGCAGTCTGCTTAATATGCATTTATACATATGAAAATAAGTAAAAATGTGTTACAGAGCTTTATTCTTATGTATGAACTATATGAAATTTAATTGCCAATCGTCAAAATATTTACTATATGAGTTACTATATGAGCTAGCAATTCTATTCCTACATATATATACCCAAAAGAACTGAAAACATGTTCATACAAAAAGTGTCCACAAGTGTTCATAGCAGCGTTATTCATAATAGCCCCAAATTGGAAACAACCCAAATGCCTGTCAACTAATGAATACATAAATAAAATGTAATGTATCTGGATGATGGAATATTACTGGATTGTATTATGGACTAAATGTTTATGCTTCCCCCAAATTCATATGTTGAAGCCCTTACCCCCAGTGTGATAATGTGATGAGATGAGGAGCTGGGGCGTTTAGAAAGTAAGTAGGTTTAGATGAGGACATGATGGGATTAATGCCCTTATAAGAAAAAGAAGAGACATTTGTCTCTCCTCCATGTGCAGACACAGTGAGCAGTGGCTGTTTGCAAGCCAGAAGGAAAGCCTACACCAAGAACCAAATCAGCCAGCACCTTGACTCTGGGCTTCACAACCTCCAGTATCATGAGAAATAAGTGTGTGTTGTTTAAGCCACCCGGTCTATAGAGTGTTGTTATAGCAGCCTGAGCTGACCAAGACAGGGCAGGAAAAGGAATGAAGAACCGATACGTGCTATACATGGATGAACCTCGAAAACACTAGGTTAAGTGAAAAGCAAGACAGAAGAGGCCACCATTGAAAAAGATGAAGAAAGAAGGAGAAGAAGGAGGAGGAGGAGAAGGAGGAGAAGGAGAAGGAGAAGAAGAAGGAAAGAAAGAAAGAAACATGGGGCAGAAAGAGGATAACTCCATTAAAACCACCCCAAATCAGCTGACAGAGATTTGATTGGGTGTCAGCACTGCCAGTCATTTCTGCCGTGGGAGAGATTATAAGAGAGGTCAGAGCATCTCCCCTGGAAGCAGACAACTGTTTGCACACACAGCACCACCCCGTGGCTTTCCCTCACACGCTGGGTTGGTAGCACCCGCTTAGACATGTGAACCAGGTAGAAATCTCAGTAAGCAGAGGCTCGAACTGGTGTGATGGTAATACCTGAATGTTGTGAGCATTGCAATTTTTTTTAACTGGCAAGCAATCTTGTCTTTACTTAAAGACTTTAGTTAGCGAGAAAAAGAATGCAAGTAAGTAGACTTCATCCAATGTACTAGCTTCTTAGTTCAAACGCAGTTTTATTTTGGCGGGGATGATAGCAATTCCTAATTATTGGAATCCCTTGTTCCATAAATGAGTAATGGCAAGTGTCATGAGGCATAAAAATATTTTTAAATTTATTTCTTTTTTTTGTGGTGACACACACAGCCTAAAACTTACCATTTTAATCATTTTTAAGTCACAGTTCAGTAGCATTAACTGCATTCACCTTGTGGTGTATGAGGCTACAATTTGAAATTTATCTTTTACTTCGTCACTTTTTTCCTTGAAAATATAAATGTTAACACTCCCATCCCAGCACATCCAGTTCAGTGAGGCCAATATTCTTATAGTGAGAACTCTGACATCAGTAAGATAATTTTGAATTATTTCATCTATTACTTCTTAGATAGGGTACGTGAAGTCTAGATTAGCAAATTCTGGATGAAAAAAGATTTCAGGTCCCAAGGGTCTGTCATAACCAACGTTAATGGAAAATTCTTTCTTGGAGATTGCCTTCATTCCAGTATACTATTCAATCCACCTGGCCCTTCTGTATCATGCTTGTTAAGTTCCTTTACTAAATCTGGGCAGACATAACTATAGCACTCCTTTACTTCCATAGCTATTCCAGGGATTGCTCTGGATGAATTCCTACGTCTCGGCCTCTTAGCAGCTGCTGAATGAAAGATGTTACAGGTTGCCTTGGAATGTGCTCTGTGCAGCTGCCAGCCACACGTCCTTCAGGCACGGGAGGGACAGGAGGACACCGTCTCCACTCTCTAGCACCATGCCTATCACTATCGGCTTCCCTCCTTGTTTTGGTGCTCAGGACGCTGTTAGTGTGAGAACAACCTGCACGTCTGGGCTGTGTACAAGCCTGGAGTTTTGGAGGATTCAAACATTACTTCACTGTATATTTTGTTTTCTGGAGCATTTAGTGGAGGTTTAATCAAAAGAAATAACGACCTTCCAGTTCTGCATTAAGTATTTAAAGGGCACTCATTCCATAGACCTTTGCATCAAAGGAGGGTCTTTCCTAATTCCCCATGCCCAACGGCAAAGTCTAGGGCACCAGCGCTTCTCATCACCCTCTTTTGAATTTGGCTGCCTACTTGTGCTGAGTCCTGGATAGCCGTGCGTAGAGGGCTAGTGAGACATGTTCCTGTTTGCTGGCTTGGAGTCACCGTCTCCCACAGCAACCAGGAGCTGCCCTGCCATCTGCCTTCTCTCCTGCTCCTGCTGTTGCTGTTGGCTCTGTGCTGGTTTGGTCCTTTGGTCCTGAAACTGATGCCAGGGCACGGGGGCTATCTGACCCTCCATGGCTGGGGTGCCCTGTCCTACAACTTCTTCTCATGCTGCCTTTTCCCAGGAAGTCAAGATGGCCAGGGATGCTCTCACCACAGTCAGACCCAGCCTATTCTATATAATTGTTTTGAATGGAGGTTAAAGGGGCAGCAGGATAACAGTTTGATTTCTAAATTATTGTTTGGCCTCATTGCTTATTTCAAAATATCTGAAGGTCAAGCCTAGCCTAGGCAAGGGTGTCACTCTTGATTTTGACAAGAGTCGAATATAAGTAGGCTAGAAATAAAGGATGAAAAGAGTCAAATAGAGGCAGTGCCTAGGCTAATCACTTAGGAAAATAAAAGGGATGGTGATGCGTGAGATCATGAATGATGCAACCTAAGTGTGGTCAGAAATCAAATGTTTAGGCTGAATAGTTTGATAGAAGGTTTATCTAGAGGAAGACTAAGAAAGATGCATGTGAAGGAGAATTGAGTTGGGTAGAGGTTACTGCAGTAAGTATATTTCAACTGATTAGCTCTCTGGGCAATGCTTCTAAGCTCAGATGCATGTGTGAATGACACATAGGGTTAAAACAAACAGTTGTCTGGGTTCCCCTAAGGCCTATTGAACCACTCTCCAGGAGTGGCATTTGTACTTTCATTAAGCTTTATAGGTGATGGGTTTAGGAAGCAGTATTTGAACTAGGGGAATCATTTTGCAATGCGTCAGAAACTAGTTTCTACCTCTTACTAGCAGGAAGGTGGCCGGAAGAGTTAATAGCCTCACTCACAAAGAAGGCAGGAATTGTTGTTTTCCGTTCATCAATCAAGACAAAATGTGAACTCAAGAAGGTAGTTCTGCATTGCTAGGGATGTTTAAGAACATGCAAATCAGAGAAGCCATGTGATGAAATGGGGCCAGAGAGCAGTGCTTTGAGGACACTGAGCAGTTCAGAGGCAGTGAGGTGGCGGGTTCCTGCCACTGGGCTGCTGTTGTGGGGCAGCTTCTCAGGGAAGAACGATGGCTCTCCAGGGAGGGGAATGGGGGCTGGTGCCACGACAGCACAGCCCAGTACAGAGTAAGACCGAGTAGAAGCCAGAACAGGCACAGAGGCTGCCTCAAGCCTGACACCGGCTGAAGGCACCACCTTTGTTAGGTAGCAAAAGAGGGTTGGTGAGCAAAGTGAGGGTCACAGCTGGGTACTAAGGTTTTAGACTGAGTTGTAGGTGCATTTAGGCTGACTGCTTTATAAGTTTGGGCGTCAATGTATTCATAGTATTTTATTTTAATTATATTAAAATGATAGTGTGAAACTGCATGAAGTCAGAGGCTTTGTCTTTTTTGTGTGCTGCTGTATTCCCCGCAGCCAGGTAAGTGCCTGGCACATAGCAGATGCTTGTAGATGCTCAATAAATGTTGAATGAATCTATTGTTTCAAAGATGAAATTAAGAACAGCAGACCTGCCTGAACCCAGCTGCGCCCACCACCAGGCACATGGGGGCTGCAATCTTCTTCCCCATTACAGCGGCACATGTAAAACTGATGCTGAAGTTTGGGCTCAAGTTAGTTGTTTATCTTCTCATTTATCCTCCTGTTCTTTCCTGTTGACAGTGTCTTCGTTCTTTTTTTATTTTCAGTTAAAGCCAATTCTCATATCCTTCATTCATACTAAGTGTAAATCGTGTCAAGCACTTGATGGTATTACTCTTCCAAGGGCATTTACATTTTCTGAATTGAAGGGATGGTGGCTTAGGATGGCATTTGAATAATTATTTTCATAATGGGGAAAGATTTCTTTTTCAATAATAGATGGTGTCTGCTGTGAAATTCTTATTGACATTCAAAATTTTGAGAAATAATGTGCAAGGTGACAACAAACATTGGAACTCTGGAGGGAGAATGGAACTGAGCAGAAAAGAGAAGCTATCTACGGGCTTACACCAGATTGAATCTGTTTCTCTTTTTCTTTTTCAAAGAAGTGGCAGTGGGTGATTCCTTTTTCACCCTGGCTCTGAAAATAAGGAGCATGGGTTGGCAACAGTTCCCCTCACTGTTACACTAATAGTAACCCGGATCTCATAGCATCCTTATCATTTGATTTGATTGTGAGGAGAGTAAACCAGGTACCACCCCACAGCCAAACAACAAACAACAGCATTTATAGTGTTTGCCTGCCTCTCTGGGGGCAAGGTCAGCCATAAATTCCAGATAAGACCACCCGCCCAGAGAGCTCCGATGGGGCACCCACAGGCACAGGAAACCACCACTGATAGACAATTACTCAGGATCGGGCTGGTGACGGTCACCAGCCTCTGGTGGCTTTGGCAAGAGCATCAGTTATCATTTCCAACTGTGGGGGTTTGCTTTGAGTCCAGAGCCCGCATCAAACCTGTTGCTGCTATTAAGCAGATTGTCTGTCACAGTAAGTTTCATGGAAATGTTTTCTTGCACTTCTCTCATGCAGATAAATGAGGTAAAAATCTTATTTTAGAGCCAAACTGTAAAGATCATAAAAGACTGCTGTGATCATAACATAGCATCTCTTGAAAACACAGTCTCTAGCTTAAACCAAATCATTTTCTTTCCATGAGTGAATTATCTAGCATGAATATCTGAAAAGGCTGTACGACCAGGTTTATGTCTTCCTCTGTTGTTTTTATCTTGAAGTTGTTGGGACACTTACTCCCTACTTTCCTTTCAAATGGGAAAATTGGTGAATATACTTTGTAAGCTGTGATGTGCCATTCAAGTTTAAACTGCCATGACTTCTAAGGTTTAGAAAATTGCACTTGGCACTACTTACAAAAAGGGTTTTGTTTTGTTTTTAGTGCTTATTGATTATGTTTCTGGTTGTATTGCACCCAGCAGATATCTCCTGTCTGGGGCATAGCTGTGAGAAACAAATTATCCCTCCTGCTTGCAATGCCACTTGCTTTGAAGAAGGGGTTCTGTGACTATCAGCAGAGGCCAGAGCTGCATCTGTGATTCACATGATGCCAAAGGCACTTCTGCATAGATAATTATATGAAGCCAGGAGGGATTAATTAGGGACACTCTATACTCACGACTGAGGCACCAGCTTTAGTTCCATCCCCGTGGCTCCCTGGCACTGCTGTTAATCTCAGAACTGTAGTAGAGTCCAGATTTACCACTACCATCAAGGAGTTGCTTCACTAGGAGGCACAGAGTGAGTGATGGTGAAGGGGCCGAGTGTCTGCAAAGAGGTGAGGTTGGGGTGGCTACAGCCGCTGCCATGAGTTCTGAGGCTTTGGGAGTTTTATACAGCTTCTCCTCCTGCATTTGCGGGAGAACTGGCCCTCCGATCCAGCCTCAGGTCTTGAGGAGTGGAACCTGGATGGAATGGGCTAAGGCCAAACCAAGGATTTGGGGCAAAGAGCAATTTATGTTTCTGCTAAAGGCAAGCTTGACTGGGATGCAAAGAAATGTCTGAACCTTGCAGTCTAAGTGGGGAGGCGGAAAGCAAGAACTCTGATATGGAAGGTTAGCAACAGAGAATAGGAGCTAGGCAGTCCCTGGAGAGCCCTTCCGAGGCAGAGATGCATCTATCCCTTCAGTTCCTTTTGGCCTGAAATATGATTGATAGGAAAGCAATTTTCCTTTTACTTTAGGTTTTCATTGCCTATAGGTCCTTACATTTGAAGTGTTGTATCTGAGAACTTCTGAGCTGTATGAGGACTTAGAGACATCCAAAGGGAGCTTGTCTTTTCTTCCTCACCATCACTAGGGGATATTTTGATGCACTTTTTGGGGGGAGTGGTCCTAATACAGAGGTCTAAGACATCAAGCTTTAGGAGTAGAAAGCTTCATGGAAATATCATACCAGATTTGTACATCAAATGATTATTTCTAAAGACAAGAACATGCATATTAGTTCACCTGTACAATAGGAATAATTGGTCAATGAGGAGGAAGAAGTTAATGCAGCTGGACTGTGACCAGTTTTCCTTGACTACAGAGGATGTTCCATGTGGAATAAGGGAAAGAAGGCAAGGACCCTATCTAATCGCCTGGTCAATATGATTCTGGGCCCCCAGGTAAATACACTAATGCTATTGGCTAGAAAGAGGGTCATTTTAATTTAATGCTTTTTATAGGATGTCCTTGAAAATTGACATGAAAGCTGGGTTGAAAAATAGAGATATAAATGAGATGATCCTGTACTGTGTGAGATAACCCCATCAATCCTCCATTTGACACCTCATCTATCACTCTGGCCAGAGAGCATGTGCTAATTGTGAGAAGAAAGGACCTGGGAGCAGCCCTTAATGTCCCAGTTATTTCTGCTTTGTTTCAGCTCCTGGATTACCTGAGTCTTTTACATTGTTACAAAAGACTGATAAGCTTTTGATAAATCTTGATTTGTGTGAGCCTGATCGTTTGTATTAGCTCAGGCAACAATCAAATGAAGAAAAGAAAACAAAGAAAATGGTGCCCATTTTCTAAGATCCACTTTGTATTCTTAGCTTTCTTTTCTTTTGATAATTGTCCACATTTATGGGGAAGAATAAAAGAGGGAAGTTTTAAAGTAGGCTCTTTAACTATTCAATGAATTAATCTTTTCTATTTTTTATTGTGCTAAATATATATATAACAAAATTTACCATTTTAACCATTTTTTATGTGTACAATTTAGTGGCATTAAAAACATTCACATTATTATGAAACCATCATCACTATCCATTTCCAGAACTTTTTCATCATCTCAGACAGAAAATGTACCCATTAAATAATTACTCCACATCTTTCCTCCCCTAACCCCTGGTAACTTCTATTTTATTTTTTGTCTCCATGAATTTGCCTATTCTAGGTACCTCACATAAGTGGAATCTTACAATGTTTTGTCCTTTTGTGTCTGGCTTATTCTTTTAGCATATGTTTGCAAGGTTCATTCATATTGTGGTATGTATCAGCATTTCATTCCTTTTCAAGGGTCCGTGAGGGTCAATGATATTCCGTTGTATGCATATACCACATTTTGTTTATCCGTTCATCTGTTCATGGGCATTTGGGCTGTTTCCAAGTTTTAGCTATTGTGAGTATTGCTGCCCATGAACACTGGTGCATCCAGAATCTGTTTGGGTCCTTGTTTTCAATTCTTTTGGGCATTGTGGGTAAAGTGGGGTTCCTATGGCCAGGATCCTCACTGAATTTAAATGTAACTGGCCTGTTGCTATGCTACCGCTTCCACACCTTTAGGCAATAAGCCATTATTGTGTTAATGTAAGGAGTTCTGCCCAGTGCTTTGCCGGAGACTGGGTGGCGGGTGGCGGGGCTACAAGGCTGTAGGGAGGCTGGAGTGGTGGCAGCGCCGAGGGACTGACCTGCCACCTCGAAATAAAGTTGGGTATAACCTTTTCACCCCAAGAACCATTTGCTGTAAATTTCTTTGGTCACAGTGAATCTATAGCTAACTTGCCTGGGGCTGAAACTCATTTGCAAAACAGGCATATACCTGTAACTCCGGGAAGAGGAAATCCGAGGCAAAATCCCTAGCTGAGACCAAAATCAGTCAAGGGGAGAAATAAAGTTTAAAACCCATTTATTGCTTACAAATTGGGGTGTGGGGAACACCTCTCTCCTGCTCCAGCAGCAGCAACCGAAGCCTCCCCGCAACCTCCCAGATTCAGTTAAGCCCTTGGTCACCCAGGTAATTACCCACTGATATGGAGATGAACTACCTTTCTCCACCCCTTAGGAATGCCTGTTGATATGCAGATGCACTAAAGCCAGGCAAGAGATTCTGGAATATTACAATTTTACCCACAACACCCAAAAGTGAAATTGCTGGATCATATGGTAATTATACTTAACTTTTTGAGGAACCACCATACTCATATTGTTTTTCACCACAGTGATACCATTTCACATTCCCATCAGCAGTATAATGTCCAAGGATTCCAATTTCTCCACATCTTTGCAGACACTTGATATTTTCTGTTTGTGTTTGTTTTTGATGATTGCCATCCTAATGGGTGTCTTAACTATTTTTTGCTAATTCTCATTTTTAAATAATAATGAGGTTAATAATATTTTACCACTTACAAGCTTGTTTCTGTGTAACTTGCTGGCCAGCCTTGCTGGAGGCACAGCCTTGCTCCTGGGGCAAAACAGACAAGACTGAGCTGCTTAGCTACCTCTTAGGTAATCTTTGTTGATGTCATTCCATTCTTGTCACCTGCAGCCAACTTTTCTGGGAAACTGATAGGTAAATAACAGAGAAGCTTGTTGGAGAGTTTGGAACCACCAGTATAACTTCACTGAACAGAAAGAGTTAAGGAGCAATACATTCACACCAACTGTCTTTACAGGCTCTTCCTCCAGTGTGCTCTCTTACTCAGCTTGGACTCTCCATGCAGGTGAAGAGGGATGTGAGGTGTTTTGCCTGACCCCATTGCTCTATTCATTGTTCTGTTCTTTTTGGGATGGTTTGCCTTCTAGACAGTTGAAAGGTGTATTTGTTTAGTGAAAGTGATTTTTGTGTATCAATGTGATTATTGATATTTTGAATTTATATAGGATTTACTAAGTTATCACCGAGGAAATTATATTACTGATTGCTTAAGCTATCATTGCCTTAAAAGTGCAGGCACATTCTGAATGTCACAGATTGGGTTTTGGTGGTGGCTGTTAGTAAATGTAATGTCTGCTCCCTTGAGAACTTTGGGGCCTGTTGGCTTCTGTAAGCCCAAACATTCAGACTGCAGTTGACACTACAGAGTTGTGATGCCAGGCTGGGGCCTGCTCTCCCTTCTAGATTGTTGATAAAGCTGTCAGCCAGGTTGTGGGGCAGAATTTTGGCAAGACTACTGTTCAGGATTTCTTAAGCTTAGCCAACTGGCAATGGATGTCATCCAGACAATGAATGTGATACCCTAACTCCCTGTTATGTAAAAGTACACACACATAACCTTCATTTTAGTCTTTCTGTGATATACTGTGCATTATAGAAATCCCCAAATATGATCAATTGGAAGAAGCTGAATACAATATTCTTTACTTACTTACTTTTTTAAATAGGAAAACTGCTAAAGGTGTTAGGTCTGCCTTTCTGGCACTTTACACAAGGACCCTGTTTTACAAAATAAATGTGATAGTGTTGGAAATTCCTCACTTGAGGCAGTATGATCTTGAGAGTTTCTATGGATACTGGTGAGATCATGAGACGCTGTAGTGTTTTGTCAGCTGCTGGGAGTCCTCTAGGATCCTGGCACTTAAAGTGTGGTTGGTCGGCCTGCAGGAGCATTACCATCACAGGGGCACTTGTTGGAAAGAGGCAATCTCAGGTCTCCCCCAGACCTGTGCGATGAAGAACCTGCATTTAACAAGGTCCCTAAGTGCTCTGTAAGCACGTTACAACTTATAGAAGTGCTTATCTAGAAGAGTATTTCTATTTAAATTTAGAGGAAGGTTTCCTTTAAATCAAGTTGCAGACTGTTTGAAATGCCCAAGGTGCTACTTCTCCTCTTAACACCTAATTGAGTAAATGGAAAATAACCTGAAGATGCATACTCTGCCTTTATTAAGTGGCTATTAATGAATTTTGGCAGTATCTTAATTGACGTACTATTTCCAAAGGCTTCTAAATTTCTCTATAATATACTTTTCAAGCATATAATCCATTTCATGAAGGTTTGAGGTGGATTATAAATTGATATATGCCCTTCTGGATTGTAACCTAATTTCTGTTCCTCCACAGCCTCTGGAAAGAGACTGGGGAAGGTTATGAAACATATTAAGAGGTTATTGCAACAACTTTTCTTAACTACTTTAACAAATTAAGGATTTTCCTGATTCTATTTATTTATTATTTTTTTAGGTTTTATTTTTAGATTTTACTGATTCACTCATTTATTTACAAAATATTTATTAAGGGCTGGAAGATTTTTTTTCCTGTAAGATTGTTTTTCCTATTCTAGAAGTGTCTTAGAATTCAATACAAGTACATTTTGAGTAAAATAACAGCAATGGAGAATATAAAATATATATTTCATTACTTATCCATTACTTCTCAATGCTGTGTTTCATATAGAATTGCTGTATGAAACAATCATATAGTGAAGCATACCTATCAAGCAAGGTAATATTTAATATATCTCTTAAATTTTGGAATGAGAATTGGCATTTCACAATATTTAGAATTTTCACCATTAGGTACACGTATATGATTTATTGCATATAATATAAAATATATTTCATTTTCCTTTCACAGCTTTGATAAATAGCTATGACATTAGAACAAAGGTTTGAGTCCATGTGTAAAGTTTGGCAATCCTGGGCTTGACTTTTCCAATGAATTTTTCCCACTAGAAGCATTTAAGGATGTTGAGTTACTGAAATATCTTTACTACTTTTTGTTGCAAAATGTTTCATAGTATGCTTTGCAGAGCAATTACCACATCTTAGGAGGAGTTTATTAGCTCAGCAGGGAATGTAAAGTTCTAACACAGAGTTGCTTTGATTTTTGACAAGAAGGTCAGCAGTGAAACTGAGCACCACATTCTGTTCCTCATCTTTTTTTTGGTAGTGGTCACCACATTTAGCAAACTGAAGACATCTCAGACTGTTTCAGGTGCTGATAGCCTGACCTGGAGCTCTAGACATGTGCACATGCTTCTGTCCTCTTCTCAGAAATAGAGAAGAGGATGTGAGGTCATTGGTGATGAACAGTCTGGTCCCAGATTATTCTGAAGTGTTTACGGACAAAATTCACAGTCACAAAGTCATTTAGCCACCACTACATCTGTGTGTGAGCTGCTTTTAAGAAAATATTCATGTGAAATTGGTAATGATTTTAGGACATTTTCATTGTTTCGTGCAATGTACAGAGTCTGATGTGCACTGTAATTTTTGTGCTTATAAAAAGGAATAGTTCTTAAACATTCCCAAGTAGAATATTATGATTTTATTAATTCTTATCACTTTTCCTAGTATCTCTTTCCTGGGAAAAATGAGACACCCAGACAAGCATAAATAAATTACTCAATTTCATAATGTTAGACATTACAAAATTAGAAAACAAATTAATAAGCTTTCAGTTCTCACTGTTTTTAACTACTTAATATTTAGCCTGTTCAATGACCCTGGAATCCAGCTTCTTCTAACCCAGTGGGGCTCAATGCAGGGTATGAGGAGGTCCAAAATATCAGGAGGCATGGAGAAACTCTGTCTTACATACACCTCAACACTTCTTCTATCATCTTATGAGGATGCACTGTAATTAATACCAACTACAATTAATACCATAATGCCACATATAAATGTAAATATATACCCTTATATGGTATATAATACCATATAATCATACACCAGTAATGGTATGATGAATTACCATCTTGAGTAATAATGAAATTATTGAGCACAACTTCCTTGACTCTACACATTCCCAAGACTTGCTGGGGTGGAGGTTATCAAGGCCTGACAAGGCATCAAACAAGAACTATCAGTTCTCAACTGTCATTCACCTATAACTCAAGGTTGTTCATCTGTACCTAGCACATTAATATTACCACCATGTCAAATTATTGTATAGCTCCAAACAAGTTTATTGTTCATTTCTCTGCAGGGCCCTCAACATGAGTGTGAGACACCAGAGAATCAACAGGCATTTTCTTTATTGTATTTAAAAAATCACATTTCTTTTGAAGATACATACATTTCTGATATGAATTCCAGAAGTGCAAAACAATAGCTTGGAAAGTCAAACACATTAAAGACAGTCAATAAGATACCTCAGTATATCTCGTCCTTTTAGGAACATTGCCACTTTCCTTTCAAATCCAATTCTTTAAAGTTAAGACAGTTTAAAAATTGAGACTTGGGTAGGACTAGTTGGCAATTGATAGTTAAGTACATATAATGAAGCTGGAAAAAACCCTAAGAAAGACAATCACGTTGCTTTATTTCATGGAACAACATCTGGGATGCTCATTTGCTTTCTTTTTCAGGCTAATAAAATTTATTCTAAAACAGCCTTCCAAATACCACAAGGAAAGCCAAGAGTTTTTTTTTTTTTTTTGTCTAGAATCAAATAACTTCTTGTAATAGTATTTTATGGAATCTGCTGATTATTTTACCATTTGGGAATAGAGATAGAGTCTCAACAGCTGTAGAAATTCAACTATACAAAATTCAAATCACCCCTTATGCTATGCTGCTGAAAACATGTAATTTCAAATACATCTTCATTTGTTCACTAAAATCAGTGCATAATTATTTAGAAAGTGATGGTCAAGTGACAGTTTGGTGTTTTGCCTGGTTTGGGGTATTCATTCTCTGCCCATATTTACCACTGATTGTTTTGATGCCGCATATTCCCCTCTTACCTTTTCATTTTTCCCTAAGAGGCTGTTGGTGGAGGGAGGAGAAGGTGCCAGGCCAACAGTTGATGTATTAATTAGCCCACCCAAGGTCTGATGGAGAATAGGATGAAAATGTTAGAAAAATTAAGAGTTAAAAGAGCTCTCCTTGGAGATGAGACAAAAAGTCATACATTACCTTTTATAAATTAAGATATTTGGAACCTTCACCAGATGAATCTGATGGGTACAGATCTGGATTTTATTACTTTTGTTTGGGTCTTTATGATTATGTGTGCAAATATTCCCAATGAAAGTATGAATTATAACATCTGTCTTCTTTATATCACTGATTTCAGTTGTGCTCCTCTCTTTTATATCTTTTCATTAACTTAAACAATAATAATGATAATAGTGAAGACTAGTATTTTTTTTGAGTGTGCATATTCTGGCCATTATTCCCATATATTCCATATACATGTGTAATATACTTCAGATATTGACAATAGTGGGGAAAACGAAGGTAGCTACTATTATTATCCTTTTTGGGGAGGTGAGGAAACCCCTGCACAGATAAATTTAGTCATTTTCCCAAGGTTATGCAGCTAGTAAGAGGCATAGTCAGGATTTAAATCCAGAACCTGCTCCCTCCACCTCTATCTTACATAAACATCTGCTCATGGTCAGAGCACACAGTGTCCGCCATCCTGGCTGGTGTGGGTATTGCCTGCCGGCATACCATGGAGAATCACAGTGAGTGCGTATTACCAGGAGGATGCTGATAAGTAGACTCAATTTCCTGCATGATATTCTTGAAATGGAGGTAATGAGAAACTGTCAACAGGGTCACATGGTGACCTCAGCTCCTCTTATCCCTCTTACAGACTCTCAGCTCGTGGCAGGTGAGTCACAGGTAAGCTGTCTGTGACTAATGGCATGTGCATGGATAGTTCTGGTCCACACTTGGACAGTGTGCTAAAGATAAAAAGATAAAGATACACCATGACTCAGTGCTAGCCAGTCCTTCAGATTTTATTTGGAAAAGTACCAGGAGGATAGAACAAAAATTTTGAAATAAAAATAGTGAAAAAAAATGGAATTGGCTCTTGTCTTTAACTTTTTTGCTTGGATATTCACTTTTCTTTTGCCAATCAGTACCTCTAGGGTAGACTCTGTGGTGTAAATGTATTTAGAATTTGTTCAATTAAGAATGATAAACTTTTATTTTAATAGAATATTGCTCCCTTTCCCCCAGTCATATTCTTCCTCTAGACTGACTCTTTAGAGTTCAATTCAACAAAAGGTAACTAGCCAATGTTTAGTATAAGCAAAGTTCTGTGTTACGAAGGGTGAGGCACAGTCCTGTCTTCAGGTGCACAAATAAGTATACTGCAGAACAGCTTGTGATGGGAGATGCAGTAAACATAAAATGAAGTAGCATAGTAACTAGATGAAAGAGATTATTTCTAACTTGGGAGTAGGGGATCAGAGCTTCAGGGAGAGAGCAGAATTTGAAAACATTGAGGGGAAAAAGAGACATTCTGTGTGGAGGAGACGGTGTAAGCAACAGTGGAAAACTGCAGTGCATTTTCAGCAGTGGTACGGGTGAGGCTAGAGAAGAGAAGGAAGAGGAGAAGCAGGAGAGTGATAGGAGGGACTGAGACAGGAGACCTTAAGCCTAATTTTTGAAGGCTTTAATGTTTATGGTAGAGTTTGGATTTTGTCTGGTGGGCAACAGACATTATTCTAGGAGGTGAGCAAAGAATGGGTTTTGGGGATCTAACTAACCCAACCCTACAGGCTGGATTTTAGGAGTAGCTCTCTCTGAAGGATGGCTTGCAGAAGGTAAAGATCAGAAGCAGAGACTAGCAGGGAGGGTTTTTTTTAAGACAGTTCAGGGGAGAGGGGTAACCAGGACGTGTAATCTGGAGTACCGTGGGAATGGAAAAGAAGGCGTGGAGAGGTCAACTGAATGTGTGCAATTGGCTGTGCTGGGGGTGGGAGGGTAAATGAAAGAGAGTAGTCAATGTTTCTCACTTCTGAGATTTCCAATTCTGATGGGTGAAGTTATATGATGCAATTGACTGAAATAGGAAGGAACAGGGATGAACTTGTTTTGACTTTGTTTCTTTTGCAGTGGTTGATCACAGGGTGACTAGGCAAGAGATTATTTCTTACAGTGATCTGATACATTTTCCAGCTCTCTATATAATATTTCTTGAAAGAGTAAACTAGAAAAACAGTCTGTAAAACATCAGAATAATAAAATTAGTAGCGTATACAAAGATAAAGGGATTCTTGGAAATGTATTTGTTTTCCTTATGAAGGAAAAAAAACCTAGGCAGTTCAACTGTGTAACTATAATAAGTAGTACTGTGGGTGAATTTATAATTGAATTCCTTTATCTCTTTGGATCACCCAGAAGTTTCATTAATTTAATCTTGTCTGTAAAAACAGTTTGGGCCTGCATAATTGAAGCAACTTTCTGATGTTTTTTCAGCATTTTTCTGTCTTTTTCTAAATGAGGATAGAGACATGCACGTTTGAAAGCATGAGCATTCCTTCATTCATGAATATATTTCATGAATAATAGTCTTAAAGGAAGACTCTGGCTTAGTTCTTTTTTGTCTTTATGTTAAACATGATGTTTATTCTAAACAAGTTAAAAATATAGCTTTCCATTAATGTAAATTTGGCCAAATATCTCATTGTGGTTTTGCTGAGGAAGTGAGTACTGGTGAGTAGAAAGAAGAGTATAGTAGTAGTTGAAAACAGAACAACCCCACACACTTTAAATTTATATTTCAATTTTCTTTTTGCTTATATGAAAAACAGAACCATTGAAGAAGGGAATACATTATTATTGAGAATTCCGCTAATTTTCACCTCATTATCCCCAAACCAAATTTGACATATAGTCATATAAAAATATGTTTAAGAAACTCATGAATATTTATTTGTTTTTATTGAAGTATAAATGATATACAATATTATATTTGTTTCAAGTATACAACATAGTAGTGGTCCAGTAGTTATCTACATTATTAAATGCTCACCCCTATAAGTGTAGTTACTATCTGCCAACATAGAAAGATGTTACAGTATTATTGACTATATTCTCTATGCTATACTTTCATCCCCATGACTAATTTATAGTATAGTTGAGATTTTGTGCCTCTTCATCTCCTTTACTTATTTCATACACCCACCCCAAACCATCCCTCATGGAAACCAGAAGTCTCTTCTCTGTTTTGTTCATTTATTATGTTTGGTTTATATAAATGGAATCATATGGTATTTGTCTTTCTCTGCCTGGCTTATTTCACTTAGTATAATACTCCCTAGGTCCATCCATGTTGTTGCAAATGGCAAGATTTCTTCCTTTTTATGGCTGAATAATATTCCATTCTGTATATGTACCACCTCTTCTTTATCCATTCATCTACTGATGGACACTTGGGTTGCTTCCATTTCTTGGCTGTTGTAAATAATATGGCAATAAACATAGGGGTGCATATATCTTTTCAAGTCAAGGATTTAGTTTTCTTTGGGTAAATTCCCAGAAGTGGAATTGCTAGGTCATATGGTATTTCTATTTTTAATTTTCTGAGGAACCTCCATACTGCTTTCCACTGTGGCTGCACCATTTTATATTCCCACCAGTGTACAAAGGTTCCCTTTTCTCCATATCCTTGTCAAAACTTGCTCTTTCTTACCTTTGGATAGTAGCCATTCTGACTGGTGTGAGGGGATATCTCTTTGTGGCTTTGATTTGCATTTTCCTGCTTATTAGTGATATGGAGCATATTTTCATGTGCCTGCTGGCCATCTGTGTGTATTCTTTGGAAAAATGGCTACTCAGGTCCTCTGCCCATTTTTTAATTGTGGTATTTGGGGGTTTTTTTGTGTTGAGTTGTACGGATTCTTTATATATTTTGGATATTAGCCCCTTCTCAGATATAACATTTGTAAATATATTCTCTCATACAGTAGGCTTCCTTTTCATTTTGTTGATGGTTTCCTTTGCTGTGCAGAAACTTTTTAGTTTGATGTAGTCCCACTTGTTTATTTTCACTTTGTTTCGCTTACCCAGGGAGATGTATCCAGAAAAAAATTACTCATTCTGATGTTGAAGAGATTCTTGCCTATGTTTTCTTCTAAGGAAACTTGTATTTAATTACTCTCTAACTAGTCATCTCCAATTTGTTGGCATAGACTTGCTGCCTTCCAGTCAGGCAATTAAATTCTTCCTCTCTTAAGCTCTCCTCTCAAGAGTTTCATCTTCACACATTCTAGTTACTGATTAAGATCAGTTTATTTGAATATATATTTCATATCTACCGAGTCATATGTATGTACACATTTCTTTCTTACCCAAGGAACTTATTAATTAAGGCAAAAGGACTGTTTCTAGGGTAAATGATTTCTTTGTTGGAGGAAAATAGACTGATTATTTTAGTAAATCAATAAAACCTCTTTTATAAAATACAAGAAATACAGAACAATAAGTGTCTGAGATTTTTCACTTTTCAATTAGTGTTGGTATAACTAATTATATTGAAAATTTATACATGTTTTCTGATTATATAGCATGTTAGTAAACAGGCTACTACTGGCAATTCCTAGATTTAGATCTCTTTTGTCCAAGAGAGTGAATGATCTTCTGGTTCTAAGAAAGGACTCTTATACGTCAAGTGTGGTATCTGGTGACCAAAGATGATCTCCCAGTGAGCCATGCCTCCTGGTATTCACACCTGTATTAGCTTCTTATTGTTGTTATAACAAGTTGCCACAGAGTTTGTGGCTTAAACAATACAAACTTATTACCTTACAGTCCTGTAAGTCACAAGTCTAACATGGCAGGGGGGCTAATATCAGTATGGCAGCAGGACTGCCCTCCTTTCTGGAGACTCTAGGGGGGAGTCCATTTTCTTGCCTTTTCCCACTTCTAGTGGCCACCTGCATTCCCTGGCTCATGGCTCCCTGCCTCCATCTGCAGGCTAGTAATGACAGGCCAACTCCTCATACTGCCATCTCTCTGGTTCTCTGGAGCCAAGTCTCTCCATTTTGAAGTACTCATATAATTACATTAGGAGCATCTGGGTAATATAGGATGATCTCCCTGTGTCAAAGGTCCATACCCTTAATCACATCTGCTGAGTCCCTTTTGCTATATAATGTAACACATTCACAGGCTCCAGGGGTTAGAATAAGGACATCCCTGGAGGGCTGTTTTTGTGCTTACCATAATGAGTATGAGCTGTCTCTGTGACTCCATATTGAATAGGAATGATGTATGACTTTTGAAACCTTGATTCTTTCACTTGGGCCTCTTTTAGGGCCTCAATTCTAGTTCTTGGATGCTATTAGAACTCAGCCACTGATCTGTGAGAAGCTCACCCCACATGGAGATGCCATATGTAGGTGCTCCGGTTGACAGCCTGAGCTGAGCTCCCGTTGACCGCCAGCAACAACTACCAGGCATGTGAGTGACCATCTGAGACATGTAGCTGGGTCAGGCCTTCAGACGAGTGCAGCCCAGTTGATAAGTTACTCCAAGTGCATGAGTGAGGTCAGGTGACACTTCATAGCTGAGGCCGGCAACCCAGTGACATTGAGAGGTAATAAGTTATTGTTTTAGGCCACTGGATGTTGTTATACAAAATCCAATAACCAGATAGTCAAGCTGAGGTGAGGTTTCCATCCTTTGACAAATTAACTTTGGCCAGAGGTTAAGGTCATTTTATCTTTCAGGTGTCCTAACTGCAAAGAATGGAAAGTGACTGGTTAATTCAAGCAGAGAAATACTTTCTCAGCCACCTGCTTGTTAATTTCTGCAGTTTGGTTTGGCTCCAATTAAAAACGTTGTGACAATTATATGCTTTTATGACAATTCGGTGCTTTTCAGTCTCTACTTCCAATTTAACATTCCAATATACAAATGAAACTGGGCACCTTCCAGACCTGTGATGAGGGCCGGAGGGCCGGGCTCAGAGGCCGAGCAGCCAAGAGCAATGCCCCCAGATTTTGTCCCAGAAAGAGGCCCAGTGAGAATATCACTCTGTCAGCGATAGGGCCAAATTCTAAACAATAAGTCTTTGCTGGCACATCAAAGGTGCTGACTCTGGATGTCTAAACCAGTACTGCTATTTCTCCTACCCCAGAATGTCTAGTTTGCTTCAACTGCCCCCCCACTGCAAATAACCCCCAATGGATCTTATTATCTTGTGTTACTAGCTCTTAACCCAAAGTCCATAGTGGGTGCATCTGATTTGCAGAATGAAGCCAACCCTTACCTGCAAGAAATACCCCTACCCTTAAAGTTTTGTTGAAATCATTTGGAATTTCAGTTTTGATTTTAAAAAATATTGTGCTTTCTATTTTTTTGGAATTGTTTCTTATTTGTATTGAAATTACAATAATATTATCAACGATTATTTAGAATTCAGTATTTTTTTTTCCCGCCAGTTTAATTGCTTTCTGCTATTTCCTATACACCATTGTACCTTTCTTAAACTTCTTGGAAATGTTAAACCATTTTTCTGGTAGATACCCTTAAGAAATAGTTTTCAGTAAGGATAGGTGAGTAGTAGATGTTTTGAGTTCTTGCACACAAAAATGTTTCTCTTTTATCCTCACATTTAAATGACAATTTCATTCTACATTGAGTTCTAGGAGCATAATCCTTTAATGAATCCTTTAGAAATTGTACTATTTTTGCCTTCTACTAAGTTTATAAATAACTGCTTTCAGTTTATTTTTTCCTGTCAGGAAATGAGTTTATGCTTCTTTTCACTTTTCATATTTCTCTCCTTCATGCAAAATTCAGAAATCTCACTAGGACATATTCTAAATATATATTGTTCAATATGTCTTCTGAATACCAGTGTGCTCTGTCACTCTGAAGAGTAAAGTTACTTCAGCTCAGAAAAAAAACTATTTTTTCCTGTGATTTCCTTTACAAGTGTTTCTCTTCCACCCACTCAGTCATCCCCAGACTCCTGAAAATGTGGTGTCCAAAGTGTGGTCCCTTCAAGCATCACTGGGGAACCTGTTAGAAATGGGAATTGTTGATGTCCCTGAGATCTGCTGAATCAGCATTTTAAAGGATGGGGCTCGGAAATTTGGGTTTTAGCAAGCTCTCTAAAAGATTCTGATTACTGAATTTTGAGTCTAATGACCCACTGAACATTGAGAGATCATATTTATGGCTGTGAGGTGAAATAGCCAGTCTAAGCTGTCCATCAGCTCTATCTCTAACTGTACAGGTATGATAACAGTTTTTTCTTCTGCTCCCACATGTTCCAGGCTTAGCACTCTCTCTTTTATTTTCTTCCTTATCTGCTTTCTGTTGCTTTAAATTAGTTTTCATTTTATAGAATTTTATATAAGTGTAAGGAATCTATCAGTGTATACTTGTTTTTGATCTGGTTTCATATGATTATATAATGGTTATTAATATATAATATAATTATTTTTAAATTCCTTCAGGTTTTTGCCTGTTTTAAAAATGAATTCACTTTTATTGCTGAGGAGTACTTCATTATATGGATATACTATAGTTTCTTTATCATTTATCTGCTGATGGATATTTGGATTGTTTCTAGTTGTTGGTTATTATAACTAAATCTGCTATGAACATACTTGTATTCAAGTCTTTGTATGAATATTTTTCTTAGGAAAATACCTAGGATTGGAATGTCTGAGTCTATTAGCAGGTATGTGTAATATTTTAAGAACTGCTACATTGTTTTCCAAAGTGATGTGGCATCTTTATTCTGATAACACAGTAGTAGTATATCAGAATTCCAGTTCCTCCAAATCCTCACTTTTGATACTTTTAAATACTCTTTTAAATACTTTACAGACTTTTAAATACCTCTTACAATACTTTGTAAGGTCAATTTAAAAAATTTTTAGCCATTCTATTAGTTGGGTAGCAGTGTGTCATTATACTTTTAACTTGCATTTGCTTAGTGACTAATGACACTGAACAGTCTTCCATGTGCTTATTTGCTATTCATATATGTTGCTGAAGGGCCCCCTTGGCCAGCGCACAGTTCTCCTGAACTACATTTGATGTGGGAGATGGGAAATATTTGGGTAGCTGGTCTAACACATGCAATTTTGAAAGTCGTGTATAGGTAGATTTTAAAAGAGACTATGTTTTCATTAATTTATTCCAAAATGTCTAAATTAATCACACATAAGTAGAAATGCAGTGTATTGACCAACTTTGATTCTTGGTAATATTGATAATATTGCCAGAAGGCTTTTTATAATGTTCCCCACAGAAGGTAAATGGGGAGAGAGTCCAAAAGGTTTTTAAATTCTTGACTTTATCAATACTCTAATAAATGAGTATACCAACATTAGCTTTGAGTTATTAAATAGGATGAGTAATTAACACGATGAGCATTCATTTCCCATGTGGAGGAAAGGAGGGTATGAGCTGTGGGTCAAGGTAGCTTGTATTTTAGCTCTGCTACTTGCTAGCTGCATGTTAATGACATTTCCTCCAAATCTGTTTCCTCCTTTGTAACATGAGACTAGTAGTACCTATCTTGCCAGGAAGTTTATTAAGATTAAATATGACATTTTATAGAGAGCAGTATAACAGAGTGGAGACTCTGTAGCTAAATGTAGGTTTGAATCTAGCTCTTCCACTTAGTAACTAGGAAAACCTAAGAAACATTCTTAATCTCTGTATTAGTCAGGATGGACTAGGCTATATTAAAGTAACAAGCAATCTCCAAATCACAGAGACTTAACATAATAAGCGTTATTTCTCACTCATAATACGAGTCAGGATGACTGTGTCCCACATAGTCAATCAGGCTGATGCAGTCTCCACCATCTTGCAGCAGCGTCTGGAAAGTGGAGGCTCCACACTTCTGGTAGTTGGGGAAGAGAGAAGCTAGAGAACTGTGTGTAGTCTTTTTACTGCCTTACCCTTGAAGTAACCCATGTCAGTTTCACTTATATTTCATTATCCAGACTAGTAGTATTGTTTGGTCAAATGGTATTTATATTTAATCTTAATACATGTTATGAAATTGCTCTTTTTATTTCTACATAACAATATGCCACTGTAACAAGATGTTTGGAAGGACCTACTCTTAATAATTACAATAACCTTTTAGGAAAGATGGATTAAAGGAGACTTTCACTTTTTCCTAACACATTTCTATATTGTTTGAATGGTCTCAAAAACAAGATTGATTATGTAATAAAGGACATAGAATTCAGTAAATAAAACACAAATGGCTCAAATTTTTGTGTACTGTATTGTAACCTTTTCCCAGTTAATCTTGTCATTATGCTGCTTAAGTGAAAGGAGATAGGGAAATGCAGGGAGCAAATGGAATATATGGTGAACTTTACTGTCTGGGCCACTCTGGGTGCTGATTCCTCATAGGTTAGATGGGTCTAGTAATGGTATCTACCCCTCTTACCTCAGTCTGGAACAATTTCACCCTCGGTTCTTTCAGGCTCTGCTAAAATGTCTTCTGTTCAGAGAGGCCTTTCCTACCACCTAACGGAAGTGCCCCTCGCCCACCAACATATCATCATTGTCTTTCTTACTTTCCTTCATTTTCTACACTCCATGACTTGCCATCAGGTACATTACAGATTTACTTGTCTATTTGTTCATGGCTGTATCTCCAGATCAAGCACAGGAACTGAAATATAGTAGATACTCATAAATATCTATGTCTTTTTGTTTGTTGTTTACAAAATTCACAGTGTTTTAAATAATTTACATAATTTAGATGTATACGGAGACAAAGTAAAATATTTGTTGAATAGCCCCATATGGTTATTACAAGGATGAAATCAGTAAGTATATAAAACCTTTAGCATAATACCTTGCACATAGCAAGTGCTCAATGATTACCTTTAAAAATTAATAATTATTTTTATTTTTATTAGAAAATTATTAATTTTACATTATTTTTACTGGTTATTTTAACTAAAATCCAGAGATAATCCTGGGATTCAATAAATGTTAGCTCTGGTTTTGAATAAGAATCCATCCATGCATAGCATAAAGCCCAAAATAACAGGTGCTCAGTTAATGGTAGTTGATAATTACTGAGTCCTGTCATCTCCCCACAAACTCTCCCTCTCTCCTGAAAATTGGTTCTCTCTAGGCCAGCCGTATTTTTAGACTCTCTCCTCAAACTCTCTATTGCTTCTATACACTCTCTCCCCAGTCATTTCCAAATGACAGGAACAGTAACCTGCTAATTAGTCTTTTGAATAGTTTTTAAAAAATATGTATTAGTTATCTTGTGTGCATACTATAGTCTTTCAAACTCAGTGGCTCAGGCAAAGAAAGCATTTTTTTTTGTAGTATATCTTATCAGATATAGTTAGAGCTGATACTTTATCAAACCACCTGTATCCTCAATTAAAGAAACAACAGAGCATCTCTTTGCTGTTGCCTCTACCCTCTGGTGTGTTATTGCTAAGAGCTACTCTTCAGTTTCTGCAACTAGTTTAGGTCATGCTCTTAGTTCCAAGCAACACAAGTGTTTGCCATTCCCTGTTCCATTTTTTTTGTCCATCTGATTTTATTATTTCTTGTTCATAGATTTTGGCAGTTCCTTTTCCAACTTGTCTTCATTTATTCTCTGACTTAGAGGTTTTCAGATTTCACAGCCTTTGAATTCCTGTTCAAAAGAATTGTTTTGTGGAAGCCCTATATATAAACAAATAAAAACTGAATTCTTCTGGTCAAAGATGCACAGTGGAAATACAAAGCCCTGCATTTCCCTGTTAGTGGATTCAATTAGTCTCAGACATTATTGTCTTCTCTATTATTTCACAGCTCCTACTTTTTTTCTGGACAGCATATGTTAGATACCCCTTCTTCTATGGCTTTGATAGCATTCTATGCATATCCATGCCAATATTCTTGCCACGTTGAATTTTAATTTGATTTGTCTGGTTTTCCCACTAGATGTGATGTCCTTAGGCGGGGATATCTGTATCCCCAGTGCCTAGTAACACTTAGTCCACATTCAATCAAAGTGGGTTCACTGACTGACTCATTGACCATGTCCAAGGTCAGGTGTCAAATCAGACATGGCGGATTGATAAAACAGGGGACTAGATGATGGATAGCTGGTGAAGGAGCCAAAAGGTAAGCTGTCATCAAAAAGATGATGCTTGTCTGAAGGTATAAGAGGCCCAGAGAGGACGTGTATCAGTTAGGACCCCAACAAGAAAGAGATGGAACACTCAAATTAGGACATTTCTGGCAAGATTCATTTATGAAGGGAGTATCAGTGGAGATGAATGTTCTGGGGTGTAGGGCTCTGCAGGAGATGTTGCAATAACCTGGAATTAGTGGCAACTGGATTATTAACATGCTAGGCCCAAAGAGGCAAGAAAGGGAACTGTTCCCAGAACCCAGAAAGAGTCATGTAGCAGAGACCTTCCTGAGAGAAGTGACCCTTGGTCAGGGGACATAGCCAGGCAGGGAGGGAATAAGTGCCCTGTCCTCATTCTCCTCCCTCCCAGCAATCTATTTTTGTGGCTCCCCACTGGTAGATCCCAACTGGAATTCCGAGAGAAGGGAGCCTGTTGATGCAGTTCGTCCAGGCCAGAAAGCAGGATGGAGAAGGAAGGAGAGAGGACCTGGGGTGGGGGGTGGGGGGTGTGTGTGCAAATAAAAGATGTCCAGCACAAGATAGTGGTGTGGGACTAAGGCCAAAAATGAGGATGAAGATAGTTATTTGTCAGATGAGAGGGACATGGGGCAGGGAGTTATTCTTTCATTACATTATTGCTGCATTGCAAACAACCATAAAATCTAAGTGGCCTACAACAAGAAGCATTTATTTAAGTGTCTGGATATTTTCTAGGTGTGGCCCAGTTGGGGTGGTCTAGCTGAGCAGCTTGTTCCATGTGTCTCTCTTCCTCCTGAGACCATCAAGCTCACACCTGGATGCTCTTTTGAGAGTGAAGGCAAAAATGCAAGGGAGCAAAGCTAGGTGCTCTTCAAGCTTTTGGCCATGTCATACCCTGTAACATTCTATTGGCCTAAACACGTCACAGGGCCAAGTGTTGGGTAGAGAGAGCATGTGGCTGCTTCTGAGCAATAGTCTGTCATACCCACCAAAGATGCTCCTGCATTTTTCCTCCTGCTATCTTTTAAATACTGGTTAAGGGAAATGTTGACAAATGGCAGAGGAGTCTCTGATGGATCTTGTGGAATTCTCTTTAATACTGTCTTTCCTCAAAGTTATAAAGTTACCTACTTAAAATAAACCCCAAACTCAGAATGTATTACTAGTAGATTCTGCTGCTAACTGCTACACATTTGGAATCTCCATAGAACCTAAATTAAGATATAATTCAACACTAGGAAGGAGAGCAGTTTTTTTTCTGCATTATTCTTGGAAATGTCTATACCACAAGGATGCATATAATATTTTATAATTGGAAAATAAGCCTGCTAGCACTGGTGTCAAAAAAGAGGAAAAGAACCTTTTAGGAAGGTACATGACATTTTGGCTTGCATATGTGGCTTATTTTCAAATATAATTTGGCAGATCCATTGGATTTTAAAAATGTGGAAATGAGTAGCTTTGGGTTCCTGGTTGAGAATGAAACCCACAGGTGAAAATATTTGAAGTTTTGTCATTTTCAAAGGCTAGAATGTAATATTATAAATTGGCGTGTATAATTCCATTCACTTATTCACTTTTTATTACCACTCAGTGAGTTGACTTTTACTGGGCATCTAATAAATTTAAAACAATATTACTAGATCAATCAATGGCAGTTCAAAATATTAATGAGACATGATTTCTACCATCAAGAAATTTATAATCTTGCTAGGGAAATAAAATGTAAACAAAAAATATAGGTAAGAATAACATAAAGACTAGAGTATGTTATATGTTTTCTTTATAGCTCACTGTAAGCTTTCTGGGAATAGGATGGGCAGCATGGTATCGCACACATAGCATTAGGTATTTAATAAAAGTTGAGTGTGAACAAGAAGTGATTCATTCCAGTTTGAAGGCTTATGATAAATTATGTGGAGGAAATGATATTTGGCTGAACTGTTAAAGATGGGTAAAATTTCAACAAGCAAAAAGGATGGGTAAGCTAATAAGGGCATTCTGTTGAGGGAACCACATCATCAAAGTATGGATGTGTGAACTTTCCCAGCATGTTTGGTTAATGGTGAATAGTTGGATATGGCACAACACAGGTACATAGAGAGATGTAGCAGAAGATGGGGCCAAGGGGGAAGTTTGAAAAGGTTGTGTGGAAACCTGAAATTGAGGCTGAGGAGTTTACATTTTGCCTGTGCACACTGGGGAGCCCCTGAAGGCATATAAACAGGGAGTATAAGCATCGCCATTACTGTACCCAAGTGGCTACTTCAAAGTCGGAGTGGAGAGCAAGTGTGGAAGCTGGAACTAGTTAGGAAACTCAGGCAACACACCAGACGAATGATTATTGTCAAGAGCTGGTTGGGGCAGTGGCAGACGCAGGGGAGAGGAGGAGATGGGTAAGGCATTATCACTGATGCATAGTTGAAAGGGCTTTGGCAACCGAATCTGTGTGGGTTAAGGAGAATTTCTGTGACTCTAGTGGTTGAAGCTTGAGTGACTGTAAGGATGCTGGTGCCATTACTGAGCAAGAGAGGAAGCTTGTCTGTCTGTCTTCAATTTGGCAAATGTTGAACTAGAAGTCCAGAGGACACATCTATGTGGTAATGGCCATCAGGCAGTTTGAAATTTGAGTCTGGCACACCGGAGAGATGGTATGACAGGTTGTGGCCTCAAAATCTTGCCTGGTCTAGATTGGGAGTGACCAGATTATTTCTGAGTGACAAAACTGCATACATTTTAAAGACTTTCTCAGCAATAGTAAAATTTTTGTTACTGTATAACACTAAATATTTTCATTTGATTCTTTTGTGCCATTTTATTTAAATCCTTTCCTTCTCCTTTTCTTCTTTCTGAAGATTGTTAACCAAGGAAGGAATGCTTTTATTTCTGAGGCTCCTACCCAATTCGGTGAGATCCAAAGGACCAATATGTTAAGTACAATTTGAAAAGTTTTGCTCTGCTCTTGAGCAAGATCTAAAGGTCCAGCACTATGTATCTCTCAGGTATATGCCTCTGCTCACTAGGCCCTCTGTGAGGTGTTTACTACTGTCTAATATGTCCACTGTGACTAGTGCCTCTAAATTGGGACAGCCACATGGTTTGCACAGTCAGCTTCCAACAAAAGCACATTTTGAATATAAAACCCTGATTTCAAAAACAGTTCTGGGCACGGTCCCTTCCCTGCAGCCTCTGCTCTGAGCCAATGTCTGCTCTAATCCTGACTGTTTTTGGGCTTTGCTTTCTATTTTTGTCCTCACTAAAACATTTTTGATCTATTAGCACACTTAGCTTTCCTGTTTTATTTTGTTTTTTAATCGTGATAAAAAATGCATAACATAAAATTTACCATCCTAACTATTTTTAAGTGTGCCACTCAGCTGTGATAAGTACAGTCATGTTGTTGTGCAGCCAGTCTGAGATGAACCCTCTTCATCTGGCAGAACTGAAACTCTGTACGCATTAAACAATAGCTTCCCCATCCGTCCATGCCCCAGCCCCCAGCAGTCACCTTTCTATTTTATTTCTTTATGAATTAGACACTGCTGGGTACCTCATATAAATGGGATCGTACAGTATTGTCTGTTTGTGATGATTTCTTGGTTTTGATCCATCTCCTTGGGTGGGATATGAGCTCACCTTAGGCTTTGGCACTTTGTGTACCTATTGACAGGACAAAGGCCTGGACCCCAGAACCCACTGCCACTGTGCTCTGCGTATGCTACTCCTGCCAAGGGAAAATCAGATGCCATGTGAGAATGGTTTAGCCACATGTAATTCGTCATACCCATTCTACTCCTCATCGAATGATGAAGCTGGAAGAAATCCTGAAACTTAGAGTATTCAGACTCCTGCCTTATGGCAAAATGGGTCTCCACCCCCCAACTCTGTGGACAAATTATATGCCAATGGCAAGAATGCAATATCCTGCAAATCAGAGGAGATGAAAACAGCAATTCAAAGAGTCAGAATACAGACAATAAGGAGATGACCACACTAGAAGTTTGGCATTTATATTGTATTTTTCCTCTGAAAACAGTAACATGCTCACCAGATATTATCTTAACAGTGATGCAAGTTCTTAAGAAAATTGCAGTCTGACAAATTAAACTCTCCTAATGTCCCACTGGGCAACTTTGATTTGAAACTGAAGATGTCACCCTTGAAAACTTGGAAAGGGTCTTGGTTATTGATGCTGATATACAGTATCAGAAGAGTCTTTTAAAATCAGTGCTGTGGTGGATCTGGGCGTGAGGGTGTGTGGGTGCTTCAGAATCATAGCTCCAGGAAGAATTGAAGGGTTAATGTGCTCACCCAGCTCAAGCCCACACTGGGAGTGAGAGACTATATCCTATTTTTAGAGCTCTCTGGATAAAGTCTTTACAACCTGGGCAACTCATCATGTCTGACTGGTTCTGTGTTCTACCCCCAGCTCTTATCACAATGCCTAACACACAGCAGGAATTCAGTAAATATTTTCTGAATAAAGAAGAAGAACACAAAGAAGGTCAATTTTAATTTTTAAAAGCCCAAATCTGTCATTTCTCAACCTATTTGAGCCCATTACTGTCATCATTAACATTTAGGAAAGAAGTTTAGTACATGTAAATAAATAGTATTTTCAAGATTTTGAGGAGATTGAGGTGGTGCAATAGGGCCTGGGACCTGTATCCCCCATCTGAGTAACTTGGGCTGTTAGGTCCCTGAAATGTCTTGTGGTCTCCCAATTTAAGTTTCTTCTATTGCTTAAGAAAATGTACTTTGGAAAACTTGTATAGCATTTTAGTTGTAGGAAGAGAGAGAGAAGGAACTCCCCTCCCCCCACCAGCCTTATCTTTTTTCTGTTTAATGGAAATACCAGAAATTGTCAACATATTGGGGCTAGATGAATACTAGATTCAAGGAACTGGCTAATATAGAAAGTAATGCCTTTGCAGGGAGCCAGAACCCTGTTTCACTTTGTGGGTAAAATTGCAATATTTCCATAATCTCTCACCTGGCTTAGTGCATCTCCATCCATATCAATAGGTGTTTCTGAGGAGTGGAGAGAAGTAGTTCATCTCCATATCAATATGTGATTACATGGGGGAGAGGGGGCACAGCTGGACCTCAGAGGTTGGGTGGGGTCCCTTTCTGCAGCTGGGTCATAAGAGACAGGGGTGAGCAGGAGTGGACAACTGCTTGTAGGCAATAAACAGGTTTCTCCCACTTTATTTCTCCCTTTGATTTCAGCTCAAAGGTCTATTTGCTCCCCCTGGGAACCTATTTTCTCCTAGGAGTTATACACTTTCAACTATGATATTCTCAGTACAGTTCAATCCCTAATATGTGGGCAAAGTAAATCCCCAAGAGCGACATGGTATGAGATTGGAAGCTCTGCGGAGACAGGCAGAAGTGTGACCTGGCTTCCTGGACGCTGGCCTGGAGCCAGTCCTCTGCTCCTTTTCAAAGATGCAACTGAGGCAAAGAGGAGCTCAGAGAGAAAAAAGAACCTTATTATATTGTTTCTCAGACTTAGTGCTGGCTGATGTTGGTGGCTTTTGGAGGGTAGTGTTGCCGCATACCATCTAAGCAGTGTTGAGTCATGAAGATTGTATTATGGGTTGTATAGTAGAACGAACACTGTTCACCACAATCTCACTCACTTTTTCCCGTAGTCAAGTGCCCTTCCCTGCAGGGTGTTTGGAGTCACTTTCTACATCTTCATCATGAGTCTTCCTTGTTTTTTGATGACATGTTATTCTAAGACATATCAGGAAACCCTCCTCGGGGAAGTAGGTATAGGTATAGAGCTTTAAGAAAACTCTTTTTGTTTCAAGTTACTGTTTTTGTTAAAAAAAATTGATATAATCTCCACTGTGACTGGTTTTGGGTGGTGGGGTTGTAAGGAGCTGAAATCATGCCTATGATTTTCTCAAGATACAGTGCCTAGTACAAAGTTATTTATTGGGTGTCAATGAGCAAGGATTCCCAAAGAAGAAATGACGTGGTCTTTGCCCAGAAGGAGTTTTCAGTGTAGTTAGAGAAATAAAACAGGTAAACATATGACAATTAGTAAATAAATTAGCTCTATGACATGAGCTAATCATTTGGTATTAACCACAAGTGCATCAAGCAAACAAACAAAACCATTTGGGTTGGAATTCCACTGAGGAAGGAAAATATGATTGGGTCCCAAAAGATGTGTAGGTGTGGAGAGTACCATTGTGGTGTCTATGCAACATTTGCTCCCTCTTATGATAGTAATTTTCTGATTTTTGCCCTGGGGAAATTCACTGCCCTTTTGCCACTTTCAGCCCATGTGTTTCAAGTGAACTTGACTCCACTTTTGGATCCATGGGCAGGATACGACCTTAATGCTAAGCCATCAGTGAATGCCACTTTTCTGGCCAAAGCTGGTTCAGGGATGAACTGAGGACCTAGTTCAGGTCAATCAGAGCTAATAAGATTCAACACAAAAGCTTTCTGAATTGTCAGGCCTCTCTTGACTGCAGTCATTTTGCCTTCATGGAGGAGAAGCATGACTGAGAATGGAGCCCATCTAGTATAGGGAAGAGCTGAGAGGTAGAGAGAAGCTGGACCAGGAGACATTGTTTGAGTCACTGAATCCAGCTGTGCTTGAAACAGTATTACTCTGTATATTTTAAGTACATGAATCAGTAACTTCTCTCTTTTACTTAAAACATTTGGATTGGGTTTCTGTCACCAGCAACCAAGAGATCCAACTTGAACAATAGGACTGGGAGAGACAGAAGGACAAAAATAATTTAGTAGAAAAAGTGGTATGAGTAAAGTTAAAGAGGTACAAGGAATTATTATGTACTGTAGTAGTAATACTGAGGCTTTCATGCTAGGAGCAGAGGCCAATGCGAGGAAATAACCTTGGACATTTAAAGTAGGGTCAATTCATAAAATGTCTGGGAAGTCAGACACAGAAGTTTAGAGTCAGTGTGAAGATGGTGGGAGACAGTAAGGTTTGGATATGATGTATAGTTCCACTTTTGGTTGACATAGTTTTTTTCAGGGCTCCCGGGAATATCTGGAATATGGAATAGACACTCATCATAGATTTATGCTAATCAATATAAGTGTGATTAATTAGTGTTTCAAATAGTTAAACACTGCAATCAACAATGCCATTTGACTTCCTTGGACTCACTTGTTGACACTGAATGGGTGATAGGCTTAGTTTATGAGGTAGATATGCATAAGTTAGCTTTCAGTGGAGGTTTCTTGATACCAAGGTATGATTTTTCACTCTCATCCTTTGAGCTGTTTCGTTCAAATGCAGGGATCCGGAAACTTTACTGCAATTGCTAGCAATCACAGGGCAGTTTTGTCAAGGCCTGCTTTGTATATGTTGCCTCCTGTGGGACACATGCAGTCCTGTCCACTCAGAGCGAGTCTGCAGAGAGTAAGCCGGTCTCTGCCTCTGGGCCTCTCCTCCCCTGCATCTGTCTCAGCCCCTGTCCTTGGCACTGCCACCACTCCAGCCTCTGCTCTTCTGCAGCTGTGCAGCCCAGAGCACTGGGCAAAGCTCTTTATAGAGAGTCAATAACAACGTATTGCCCACATGTGTGTAGTGAGCAAGCTGACCAGGGCCAGGTGAGATTCCTGGCCATAGTAACTTTCATTTTCTCTACATGCATCTAAGAATATTTTGACTCTTTAATTGATTATATGCTCCCTCTGTTCATCCTAATGTCTCCCATGCTTCTGGCTTGCCTCTAATAGACAAGGAGGGCCTTGCATGTTGAGGTGACAGACTTGTCGCTGCCTACTTGTGGTCAGGCAGGTGTAAACCAAGGCTTAGCCCTTCCCTGAGGTATTTCCACTTCAGCTTAGTCTCAGCCTTTATTAGTATTTCGAGTTCCTAATATCATCATAGGAAGTCTTGGCTAGATCTCAGAGGCCTCAGATTTATTTTATAGCTGCCTGGCACAGGCTTGGTCCAAGTCCAGGTTAGAGATTTATGCCAGTGCTGCATAAATCTGCGCTGAAGGAAAATAGAGGTTCAGTGCTTGTGTGCTTCCAAGGGAATTTCTGAACAATCATTGAAAGGGTGAGATGTTGGTCTTTCCTTCTTTCCTAAGGTGCTTGTTAGAAGGCCAGTTTGGAGTTCAGATTAGAGTCCCAAAAGTGAAGTTAATACCTATGCCTACTTCAATACATTTCCAGTTAATTATCATCCAGCCAAATGCATAGGCTTACACTAGGTGTTTCCAAGGAGCCAGTCAAGATAAAGATGGGTGGGAAGGGTGAAGGTGGGCTATCAGTGAGCTCTTGTCCCCTTGTTTTCCAGAAGGGTGTGGCTATTTGCCTCATGGGGCTTTCTCCCTGTAGGAGGAGGACTCAGCTGAGGTCTGATATAGGAACGACACAGCCGGCATCAGATAGATCCATGGCTTTGCCCCACCCCACCCCACCACACCCATTTTGGAGCTCCAAGTCTCTGCTTTTAAGTGCTTCAGCTCCCAGCTCCCGAGAACACACGTTCCTTTACTTTTCTCGCAATCATGTTCTTGTGGGGCTCTTTCTGCAGCAAGAGCTCAATACCGTAGGATCAGTCTTACGCTGATAACGTCTCTTTCTTTTGCTCTTCTCTCTTGAGTTAAATGAATAGAGTAGGTGGTATCCCTTGGTGAAACCTGGTATAACCTGGTCTAGATTTAAGTCAGATGTGATCTAGCTCTCAGCCTCTACCAGGCTTCAATTCTTTCTCTTCTTTTTTTGTAGCTTTTTCTTCTCAGAGGCTTTAAATACCAGTCTGACTTATTTCTCTGTAAAGCTGTCATTTCTTACACCTGTCCATTAGAAGTGGATATATATTTTTTGGTCCTAACCAAAAAAACAACATCAACTCTTTCAGAAATACCCAGGCAGCAAATAAACAAACACCTTCCCAGCCCCCAGCCCCATAAAGACACCAAATTAGAAGAGCAAGGAAGAGGCCTCCAGGTGATTATGATTACACTGCACAGCACTGAAATACCTGTGTCTTCAAGGCATTTGGAGCTTGCCTTGGGCCAGGCTTGTCTTCGAGTGGGTGAATCAAGCTCATAGAAGGTTTCCAGGAGATGGCGAAGCCGCCCCGGGAGCAGAGGTGGCCTGCAGTGCTGTGGTGGGGTGAGGTGGGTGACCCTGATTTGTCAGCTGTGCCCTGTCCTAGTCATTTCCCACAGTCCAACAGCTTTAAGGTGGAGGCAGGAAACCCTGCTGAGCCCACATGTTCCCAGCACTGCCTGAATCAGCTCTGAATGTCCTGACCTTTCCAGTGACCTTGCTGGCCAGACAAGTCAAAGTCAGGAAGCAGGTAAGCACCCCGCCTTCCTGTGCTGGCGAATGTATATATATATTTTGATAAAGCCTCTGGCATATTTGGTAGAGTGTGGTTAATTACTGGAACTCCATTTCACTCACTGGGACTCCATAGTTGCTTTTGGAATGATAAAAAGGTTTTTGGAGTCTTTCTTGCCTTGATCTTTGTGTGTGGTTGATTTTAATAAAACGCTTCGGGAGACAGCTATTCTAGAGGGAAACCTGTTGTAGGAACTAACTCATGTTTGCTTAAAAATGGATGTCCTTCAGGGGTTTAGATTTAAAATGTGACCATTACCTTAAAGAATGTATCTACTAAACCAGGAATTGCATTTCACATAAAACTGTCATATGGGAAAGGTATGTTTTGGAATATGAAAAACTAAAGTCCATTCTTTAATATGGATACTTCAGGCAGGATTAGGGCCAGGCATACAGTAGGTGCTCATAAATGATTGTTGTGGAAGGAGTGGGATTTGAAGAAGGCTGGAGTACCTGTTGGCTGAGAAACAGCTTTGTGTTCAGTGAAAACAATAAAAATGTCTTTTTATCATCTGATGTTTATGTTGTACAATATTTCCTGATGGTGCTGAAGCAGTAACCGGTGTTTATTGCCTGACCTATTTTAAACACATTATATTTTGTTTTGTGTCAGTAATTGAATATAAAAATGATTATCGTTGCCTGGGCAGCAGCTGTGGTTTTATTCCCCCAAAAGGATGCTTTGCTTAGATTGATATCTTTTGGAGCATCAGCAGGCACTGTCCATAGATGACAAACAGAAGCAATTCCTCTTTTAATGATTTGGAAAGTTATGAGTCTGAGAATAAAGGTTTAAAGTTGTTCATTAGGCAAACTAAACTTTCTGACTTCTTTTTGTTCTGTATGGATGGCTGATTTTCCAAAGGCTAACCTTCAAGATTCTTGAAGCTGCTGAAGTTTCAACACAGTGAAGTCTTTGAATGAGAAATTAATGCTTTTTATCCATTTTTTTTTTGAATAATGTGTTCATGAAAGGAAATAGAGCTTAACAGTGTATTATCTTAGCTAGAAGAAAAAGTGCATGTTGTCACTGAGAGGGTCTGGGGCCTCTCTAGGAGGTCCTGAGAAAAGTCTCCAGGAACTGTGGGCAAAGTGCCCCTAAGACTTCCCAGGGCTTCTTGCCCCTCTAAGCACCTCTGGGGACAACTTGACCTCCAATTATCCATTCTCCTCTTTGCTGATTTGATTGAGCCTGTATGACCTGCTCTTACTGGAGATGGGTTCTTGGTCTTGTGGGTAAAATTGCAATATTTCCAGAATCTCTCACCTAGCTTTAGGGCATAGGCATATCAACAGGTGTTTCCAAGGGGTGGAGAGAAGTACATATCTTATACCTTAGTACATAGGTAATCACAAGGGCGTGTGAGGGTTTATCTGGACCAGAGAGGTTGGGTGGAGCTCTCTTCTGCTGCAGCCTGGTCAAGAGAGAGATGTGGACGACTGCTTGTAAGAAATAAATGGGTTTCTTAACTGTATTTCTCCCTTTGACTGATTTCTGTTTCAAAGGTGTTTGCCCTGGGATTTTCCCCCACATCTCGAGAAACAATTCAAGGATGGACACAAAAGTGGTTGAGTTTTAGGAGTTTATTGGAAAATAAGAGTTTAAAGAAAAGAGAAAGTACATGCTCAAGAGTTGAGTGCAGGCAGACTTGCAAATGAATTACACTAAGGACACAGGCTTTTTTATGTAAAGGTAGATGAATATCTACTAAGTGGGAAAAGGTCTTAAAGGGAACCCATGGGGTCGTCTCGGAGCACTGGGCTTGCTCCACCCCACCCAGGGAGGTGGCGGTTCTGGCTGTGTTCACTTCTCCCCAAGACCTGGCGTGGCACTGAGAGCGAGCTACTCACTGTGTTAAAGAGTGTATAATGTATTTTGGGGTGAAGTTTGGGCCAGCTTCTCCATGTGGGAATGAGCCAGTTTTGGCTGCTCTGTTATCTACATTCACACTCCCCTCATCCCTGAACACAGTTTACAGGGACCGAATAGAATGTAAACAAGGCTGGCTGAAGCTGCCTCCCCGGCTCACGTCTGGCTCTCCACCTACCTACCACTGCCACCACCTCTGTCACCGCCCCAGGAGGTGCTGCCGCCCCTTTCCCAGGCTCCACACCGGTTGTGGACCAAGGGGAGGAAAACAGGGATTAGAAAGGCCATCTGAGCAAGGTGTTCGTCCCTGTCGGGGAGACAGCGGGGGTAAAGACGTCCCAGGACAGGAGGACAGGCATTGGTGTGCTTTTTAGGTTAAGGTTATTCTCAAGAAACGAGTTCTAAGTTATACTGACAGAAGTGTACATTGATCATGTAAATGAGAGGGACTCTTCAAGGTAGAGAGTGAAATTGCTTTCAGACACTTAGAAATAAACAAGTTCTAGCTGGAGTGGAAGCCTTTCTCTTCCCACTTCATCCCTCCATCTCTGTCCCCTGCCTTCCTCCATCCATCAAACCGGAGCAAATAGCCCTCCTCATCATAGTTTTCTGCTGGACACCAACCACACAGAAGAGGTTGAAAGAGAGCTAAAACCCTGAGACCAAAGCTTACCCCTCCACTTAGTATAAATTTGGTAAAGGAAACAAAAAAGCTGTCAGCTGAGGCTGTGAAAATGTCATAACACAAGATAGGACCTAGGGGAATTAAATTCTATAAGAACTTCATAATTTAACCAAGTCTGGTTGGTTATATATATATCTCATATATATTATATATATAATATATAACATAATTATATATTATATATAAAGTAAAAATACAACTATAAAATATATTAAATAAAATTATAATAAAAATATACAATAATATATAATTTAAAAATTCTGGTAAATTTTAAATTGAAATTGCATTAGATTTATAGATTAGTTTTAGAGAATTTGGATTTCTATGACATTGTTTTGTCTATCCAAGAACAGCACACATCTTATTTTGTGTCTTTAAATAAGATGTAAAATTTTCTTCATACAGATCTTTCTTCATATAGAATTCTTGTTAAATTTATTTCTGGTGTTTTTTTCTTGTTATTCTCACTAAGAACAGAAGTGCTTTCCCTTTTCCATATCTCAGTGACGATTGCTAAACAGGGAAAATTTATTGATTAAAAAAATTATCAGGTACCTAGCCACCCGACAGATTCATATAAATTCTCTCATTTCTTTGTTTTTTTTTTTAAAAAAATATAGTCTTGTCAGCAAGGGGATTAACCTTGTTTTTCCAATGATTTTTACATGGTATTTAATTTCTCTAAAACGTATGTGGTGTTTGTCGGCATCTGTAAAACAGTAAATAACGAGCGTGGTAGCTCTCATCTCTGTCTAGTTCTTGGTATAAAGGAAAAATGGCTTCAGTTTTTCATTATTTAATGATATCTGCTGTTGGTTTTTGATAAATAACTTATATATATAAGTAATTTCCATTTTACTCATATAGTCATTAGAGGTGGTCTAATTTTGAGTCTTCTTTCCTACATTCCTTGATATCACATGACATCTCTCCCACAATTTCTTGGTATACTAAATTCAGATACTGAACCTCCCTTCTCTTCCTGGCATAAGTTCTGTTTGGTCGTATGTATTATTTTCATGCATTGATTGATCCTATTTGATAATATATATTTTAGAGAACTACATAAAATTGGTCTAAAATAAATATTTTCAAATAAACCAGGTTAGAACCTCTTTGTCAGCTTTACATGTAAACATGTATCTATATAAGCTGTGCCTGCGATGGCTTTCTTCCCCACAGCCACTGGTGAAACGTCGTCCATTCCTCAAGGCACCTCAGTGCCACTTCATCCGTAAAACCTTTCCTTTGTCTTGGCCTCTACTGCATGACGTCACTGCTTATATCAAACTTTTACAACATGTTGTAGAGTTCAGGCATAACTATCGAAAGCTTAACATGATACGTAAGTGCATGGTGAGCACTTGTCAACTACTAATTTATCTCATTAATTAAGGATCCAGCAGGGTGATAAATTGGTTCAAAGGGCTTTGATCAACAGAATTCTATAGTTTGTTGGGGAAGCATGCTAAAATACGTTGGCTAAGTTAAAGACAGACTGGTCACTGTACTACAGGGCAATATGGGTTTATTTTTTTCTACTGAACAGAAATCATTTGCATCTCTACTGGACAAAAGTCTACAAGTTTTTACATAATCTCATAGAATCTATATTAAATAGCAAGTCAAAGAAAGGTACATTCTCCCAGAGAAATAAATAATCCTTGAATGGGCCTGTTAGATGATGTTCATGTATGACATTGAAAGGATATGCAACTATCTTTCTGCCAGATTTCTGTTTTGGATACTTTTTTCATAATAGTAGTAAATACCTCAAAAGATACAATTTACTTTCTTTCAATTATTTGCATGTCTGACCTGTGTCAACATGGTGCAGGGGAAAAGGCATGGGTTTTGAATATGTCCCATAATCTAAGGTTTGAATTTTGATTGCACACCGACCCTTACCCATACATGGTTTGTGCTGTTGGAGAAGGGGTTTGGGACAGCTGGAAGGCATATAATATTCATGGATTTAGGGCTTGGGAGCATAAGGAGAAAGCATACTTATTATCTCTCTGGCATTCTTATATGGTAAAAATTCAATATGACTGTAACCCTGGTGGGAATATCCTGGGGCAAAATACCTTTGAAACCGAAATCAGTCAAAGGGAGAAATAAAGTTTAAGAAACCCATTTATTTCTTACAAGTAGTCATCCTGTCTCTTTCTTGACCAGGCTGCAGCAGGAGAGCCTCCACCCAACCTCTCTGGTCCAGATAAACCCTCGCATGCCCTTGTGATAACCTACTGATATGTAGATGAACTACTTCTCTCCACCCCTTGAAAACACCTATTGATATGCAGATGAACTAAAGCCAGGCAACAGATTCTGGAAATATTACAATTTTACCCACAATGACCATATTTCACCAGCCTGAGGATACAAATGGGGTCGCAAGGATATCAGTGAACACAGGTTCCTTGTTTTGTCTCCAGTTGCCTATGTAGGATTTTTCATACCCTTCCAAAGGGGCCCTCTCTCCTAATATTTCTGGGCGTTCCCCTGAGGAGTTGCCCTTTGACCACAAATCAATATGACACCTGCTGGGCCCCAGCTTATTCCCTTTCTGGGCCTTGGGCTGCTTCCTGTAGGGTGTTTGCTACTCCCAATAGCCTTGCAGGCCCCTGTGGCAATGGTGAGTGCTGGAAAATGGAGAAACCAAGGGAGCTGCCCTTCAATGTCCCCAAAGTCACTAAGCTGCCTTTTCTACCACTTCCTGCTGCCTGTCCCCCTTTCCTCCCATAACTGAATATATTAGCAGGGCAGGTCTTTCTGACAGAGTCTGGGGAGACTTCCTTTACGCAAGGATTGTGAGCTTAGCTTCACGTGTGTGAGTTCTTGCTTTAGTGTGAAGGGCAAGATTTTAAACAATTGTTATTCAGTTATTTGAGTGCTAATTGGTACCACTTGCTATGGCTGAAGACACAAAGGAACATTCCTGGCCCTTAAGAAGCTAGCTCTTACTACCTAGGTTAAATAGGATAAACATACTAAAAGGTCAAATAATTGTACAAAAATCAAGAAGTTGAACAAAACACCACAGGGTAAGCCCAGCCCAAGGCATTTGCTGTGAGGCTTTCAGTGGTGATTAGGGAATCACATTCTTAAATCATCAGAGGCAACACCCAAATTGAGGGATATTGTTCTCTCCAGGGAGAGAGCTCAGTAGGGTTCTTAATACTCAGTGTGAAGATGTTTTTGTGTTTATGTCTGAAATGTTGCCTGTCTGGCAGGGTTTTCTTTTCTTTTTCTTTTTCTTTGTTTGCCTGGCAAACATACTGACTTGGAAAAACAGTTCAAGAGCTTTGTTGTGCCAACATGAGTGTGTGCCATGTGCCTTGCTGATCTTGTAAGTCCTTTACCCATGTCTTCAAAAATATAAACAGTTTCTTTAGCCAATTAGTTATTGCATCACACTCTTTCATTACAAGAACAATAGATTTACAATGATAAGGGTTAAGTATGAAGTTATAGGGAGGCGAAGATGTTGACGTGTAAGAGGTTTTTAGCATGCAGGGGGACTCAAAAATTGTAGCTTTTTGAAGTAAGTACTAACAAAAACCAGATATGTCCTGAAGGAAGGTGTTTCTCTTCTTTCAGAATCTTTGAGTAGGACTATTCAGGTGAGAAGAAAGACTGTGTATCTTTGAGACAGTAAATCACCATTACTTTTTAAAAGCTTTTCTATGATACAGATTTTCTTCTGAGTTATATATCACATACCTTTTGTTTTATGATGAAATACTATATAACTGGGGAAATAAGAAAAGGGGTGGGGGACCCTGGGCCTCACTTGAGGTGAATGGAATGAGACTCTGGGGTAGCGCCTGCATTTCCTCCAGGTGAGTCAGCTAGGGTGGTGAGTCACTGCCTATTCCCACTACACTGTGAGGTGATACTCTGCTCACTCGTCTTGGAAGCAATTAGGGTGTTGTGTTGCTAGCTCTTCATCACAGCATCTCGTGGTGTGTTCATGGCGTGTTGTTATTGCAGCCTGAGCTGACAAAGACACACACTGCCTCAAATGCAGCTGTCATGACTGCTCTGTCTCAGAGCAGAGGCTCTAACCACATCCGCTCACTTTTAGCGTGGTGTCTGACACTTAGCTGGGGACTCTACTGTGTGTCCCCAAACCCAAGGGGACATGTCCAGCTCTCCAAGTGGCCTTCTTAAAGTTCATGAGGTTTGAGGAGAGTTAAGGACCCATTTCCCTAGGCTCATAAGACCATCAATAGTTCCTGCTAAAGAAATTTTCTCACCAAAGAAGTTTTCTCACCATGTACCTACCTATTCTTTTCTAAAAGTCTGGAGATGTTTGGTAAGCCAAGGGTTACAAAACTGCTTTCTTGTTCTCTTTCAGAAGCCCTGCACAACCTGCATATCACTTAGTGATAGTAGAGACCTGTCTCTGTGAGGTCTCAGCCAAATCAGACATAGGAGTCCTATTGTGATATCCTGTCTGTAGAGAAAATGGAAGTTTCATGGCCAAGGTTCTCACCTGACCCTGGTCCGCTTGCCCACTGCACACTTGCAGTGCTTGCAGCCTCGGGCTTGCACACACTTGGGCAATGGGCTATTACTGATTCTATCTAAAGAGCCCCTCCCAGTGCTCTAGGGGTGTGAGGCAGAGAGGCCCACAGGCAGAGACTGGCTTGCTGCATGCAGACTTGCCCTGAAGTGGACGGGATTCTACTGCTTGACCAGCCACCTGGAGAATAAGGCTGGGTATAAACTCTTTTACCCACAATGTTCCCTTGTCATTTTTCAGTCTCCCCAAATCCAGAGTGAACTTGCCAGGGGCTGAAACCCTCAGGTGAGACACTGTCCCACAAAAGAGTATTTGTTATATTACTTTGTATTAGGTATTTGAGTAAGGATAGCCTAGAAGATAAGAAAAGGGCTAGTCAGGGACAGCTTGGACATTGGCTTTGCAGCTCCGAACTAATTCAGTATAATCTTAATAATCTGCACCACATCAAAATATGATGGCAAAACTGGACAGCTACATGTAAGAGAATGAAACTGGATTATTGTCTACATACACACAAAAGTAAACTCGAAATGGATCAAAGGCCTGAATGTAAGTCATGAAACCATAAAACTCTTAGAAAAAAACATAGGCAAAAATCTCTTGAATATAAACACGAGCAACTTTTTCCTGAAAGCATCTCCTCTGGCAAGGGAAACAAAATAAAAAACGAACAAATGGGACTACATCAAGCTAAAAAGCCTCTGTATGGCAAAGGACACCATCAGTAGAACAAAAAGGCATCCTACAGTATGGGAGAATATATTCATAAATGACATATCCGATAAGGGGTTGACATCCAAAATATATAAAGAATGCACATGCCTCAACACCCAAAAAGCAAATAATCCAATTAAAAAATGGGCAGAGGAGCTGAACAGACACTTCTCCAAAGAAGAAATTCAGGTGGTCAACAGGCACATGAAAAGATGCTCCACATCGCTAATCATCAGAGAAATGCAAATTAAAACCACAACAAGATATCACCTCATACCAGTTAGGATGGCCACCATCCAAAAGACAAACAACAACAAATGTTGGTGAGGATGCGGTGAAAGTGAAAGCCTCCTACACTGCTGGTGGGAATGTAAATTAGGTCAACCATTGTGGAAAGCAGTCTGGAAGTTCCTCAAAAACTAAAAATAGAAGTACCATTGGACCCGGGAATTCCACTTCTAGATGTTTACCCAAAGAAAACAAGATCACAGATTCAAAAAGACATATGTACCCCTATGTTTATCGCAGCACTATTTATAATAGCCAAGATATGGAAGCAACCTAAGTGTCCATCAGTAGATGAATGGGCAAAGAAGATGTGGTACACAATGGAATATTATTCAGCCATAAGAAGAAAAGGAATCCTACCCTTTGCAACAACCTGGATGGAGCTAGAGGGTATTATGCCCTGTGAAATAAGCCAGGTGGAGAAAGACAAGTACCAAATGATTTCCCTCATTTGTGGAGTATAACAACAAAGCAAAATTGAAGGAACAAAGCAGTGGACTCACAGATTCCAAGAAGGGACTAGCGGTTACCAGAGGGAAGGGGGTGGGGATGGTGGGTGGGAGGATTGAGGGGCATTATGATTAACACACATAATGTAGGGGGGTCATGGGGAAGGCAATATAGCGCAGAGAAGACAAGTAGTGACTCTATAGCCTCTTATTGCGCTGATGGACAGTGACTGCAATGGGGTGTGGAGGGTACTCAGTAATATGGGGTGAATTAGAACCACAATGCTGCTCATGTGAAACCTTCATAAGATTGAATATAAATGATACCTAATAAAAAAATCTGATGGTTTAAGCCTACACTAGCTTTGTTTTGACCAACCACAGCCTTTTCACTCCTATTAGTTTTGTCTGAAATTTTTTGAAAATCTCTGTAAACTTCATGAAATAATTTCATTTTCATTCTGGTGAGATTTCTGCTTAGTCATGTAGCTTATTTTACCTGTTACTTAAATCTAGGTTTTCAAAGTGCTTTCTTGAGTAGTGTTCTTGAGAGAGAAGCCACAAAGACAATGTTACGTAATTCCGGGGAGCCCAAGAAAGTTGCCTGCATGCTAGATCTGTCTTTTGGTGACAATGCATAAAACAGATCAAAGGGTTGGAGAGATCCTGCAGTAAAGAAATGGATTTAACTTTTTAAAGCCAAGCACTTAGAAAACTTACTTAACTGCAGACTGGTATCACTTCTGTTCATCTGGAGGAACTTGTGTTCACCATATAATAGCCTTTGGAAATGCTGATTTGTACTATACCACTTTGCTGCTTAGGGCTTTGTTCTGACATACGGCATTCCATGCGAACTCAAAGGGAAGTCAGGGAAGACTGAGTAACTATCACCCTCTTGTCAATTTATCCCATTAGATTGCTGAACTTTCTTTCACATTGTACGCCACTGATCTTTCCTTGTAAATATTCTTTCATAATTTCCATTTTAGAATTTTATTAATCATAGAAACTTCCCATATTTCTGATTGTATCAGTTATGTTTTCAGAATGATAATTTCCCGATTTTAACTTTATTTAATGTCTGATTATTCATCCTTATAGGAAAAAAATTTTAAATCATGCTTGTAGTAGATAAGTAGTATATATTAATTTTAGAAAAATTGAAATACAGATAAGCAAAATAGTAAATGATCACTCATAATCTCATCTGACTTAGACATAACTGTTTACTTTTTGGGATGTATGTTTCCAGATTATTTTCTGTGTACACAGAAGCCCACTCTGTACCTATTATTTTAATATATGGGTGTGTTTAATATATAAGACTTTTATAATGGCATGATATTCTATTAGAGTCTATAATTTAACTGATTCCCTAATTACATATTGCTTTCCAACCTTTCATTATTATTGACAACTCTGGTGGGGATTTTTGTGCCTATATTTTTGCAAACATCTTTCATTTATTTTCTTATGTTACTCTTAGTTAAAGAGAGTGCACAAAACTGTGAGTTTTTGCTATGCATAACTAAAACATCCTTTGTAGAAGACAATGCAATTTACTGTCCCATTTAAATAATATTAACACATTTAGAATTTTTTGGTTTTAATGTATATCAAATATGAACAGTGTTTTCTTAAATTGTTAGCTCTTGGGTAAAGGATGGTGATGGAGGAACACATAATTCCACAGATTTGGGATAAAATCAGTCTGTGTGACTTAGGATAATGTATTTAACCTCTCCAGGCTGCAGTTTCTTTGTCAGTAAAAGCAGGATAAAAGTTTCATATAGGGTTGCTGGGAGATTAAATTTTGCACACAAAATGTCCAATTAAATGCTTTATACATACATAGATCACTTACGGAATGCCTTCATGTTCCAACTATATGCCATATTTTCTCCTATTTAATTACTGAAACCAAAGGAAGAATTATTATCTCCATGTCACTCAGACAAAAAAGAGGACAGGCACTCATTGAGTGCTTTCACTGTCAGAGACAGGCAAAATAATGCTTACCAGGAAGAACTCTAGCATGAGAACTATCAGTCATGGGGATAACGGCAGCATTGCTGACACTTGGATTCTGGGTGCCTCCTGTGATGTTATGATATAACAAGAAATATATACTCAGTCCTTGTCTGCAGTTCCTGGCCCAGATCTTCTAAAACCCTTACTTCCTGAGTAGTAAGGGTGAGAAGACCATCTTTGGTTATTCGTAAGTCATTGGCCTTATCTAATGAGGTGATCCTTGGAAGATGGGGGCTGGCTGCCCGAGGATCCAAGCCTGTGATTAGAGGGTTGGAACTTTCAGCCCCACCCTCCACCTCGAGAGAGGGAGAGGGTGGGGAGATTGAGGTAATAACCAATGGCCAGTGATTTAATCAGTCATGCCTATGTAATGGACTCTTCATAAAAGCCCTAAAGAAAAGGAGAGCTTCTGGGTGGGCGACACACAGGAAGGCCAGAAGGTGGCGTGCCTGGAGAGGGCATGGGGCTTTGCACTGCCCAGCCCCTATACCTGCCCTGTGCATCTTTTCCACCTGGCTCTTCCTGAGTTATATCCTTTATAATAAACCAATAATAGTAAGTAAAGCGGTTTGCCAGAGTTCTGTGAGCCATTCTAGCAAACTATTGAACCCAAGGAAAGGGATATAGAACCTCTGATTTATATCAGTCATTCAGAGGTAGGGGAGGCCCAGACTTGCAATTGGTGTCTGAAGGAGAGGCCTTCTTGGGGGACTGAGCCCTTAACCTGTGGATCTGAGCAAACTCTGGGTAGTTAGTGTCAGAATCAAATTAAATTGTGGGATATCCAGTTGGTTTCTGCAGAGAATTGGGGAATTTCTTGGTGTAAAATCCATATTTGGTGTCAGAAGTGTTGTGAGTAGGGGAGTTTATTCTTTTACCTTCTATCTGGCTTCAAGCCTGATATGCTTCATGGTTTGGTTAGACCTTGCTCACAGATTAAGCATGTAAATACAACAAATCACCAGAATAGATCAATGAATGACTGAATAGATCCTATGAAAACTCCCCTTGAAGGAAGATGAAAATTTCTTTGCACATTGTGCAGTTAGCCATGAGTAAAATAAACTGGAATATAAAAAGGTTACATTAGGTAACAGATTTGTAACTAGAAATCAAGGCATCCCTAAGTGCAAAGAATAACACAGTATCTATGAAGAATAACCTTCACAGGTACTGTGAATTCCTACAGATTTCCAGAGAGGGAATATATGGTCTACCAGGAAGATAATCATCATGTGTGTAGGTACTGGGGAACCTTGGTTGTGACCTGGTATCCTTTTAGACGAGGTCTGGATATGGCCCCCAAAATAGCTGCAGAGTCATTTCAAAGACAGGAGAATTCTGGTCAGCTAAGACCCATCATTTATTCTTCGGTAAAATGGGGATGTTTTCTTATTTGTGGAGCTATCTTGTCATATTCTCCATATTGTCTGAGATTGTCCTTGACAGGACAACATTAGGGATGTTTGGTGGAGTAGTTCAAAATCTAACATTACTATAAGTCCTTTTTCTAATTGTGATGAAATATACATAATATAAAATTTACCATTCCAGCCATTTTGAAATGTACCATTCAGCAGCTTTATGTACATTCACACTGCTGTGCAACTGTCACCACCATTCATCTCCAAAACTTTTTCACCATTTTCAACTGAAACCATAAATCTGTTAAGCAATAACTCCCCAATATCCCTCTCTCCAGCCCCTGGGAACTTCTGTTCAGCTTTGTCTCTATGAATTTGACTACTCTGGGTACCTCATACCTGGAATCATAACCATTTGTCCTTTTGTGTTTGACTGATTGCACTCAGAATAATGTCTTCAAGATTCATCCAGGTCGTAGCATGTGTCAGAATTTCATTCCTTCTTTGGGTTGAATAATATTCTATTGAATGTATGTACACTGCATCTTGTTTGGCCATAACTCTACCCATAGACCTTTCTGTTGTTTCATATTTTGGCTTTGTGAATTATGCACTAGGAACATGGGTATACAAGTATCTGACTGAGTCCTCATGCTGTGGGATGAATTATGTGCCCCCAAATTCATATGTTGAAGCTCTAATCTGAAATGTGACTGTATTTGGAGATAGGGTCTTTAGGAGACAACTAAAGGTAAATTAGGATAGGAAGGTGGGGCCCTAATGGGGCTCCCTGAGAGAACTGTGGCTTTGTAAAAAGATAGCCCTCACTCTGCCATGAGTGGACAAAGCAAGAAGGTGGACAGGACATCTGCAAGCCAAGAAGAGAGTTCTTTCCAGAAACCTGCAGGCCCTGATCTGCGTTTCCAGCCTCCAGAGCTGTGAGAAAGTAGATTTCCATCATGTAAGCCATAATGTAATCTATGGTATTTTGCTATGGCAGGCTGAGCCCACTGAGACATCCTGCTTCAGTTCTTCTGGGTGTATACTCAGAAGTGGAAGTGCTAGATTGTACGGGAGTTCTATGTTTGATTTTTTGAGGAACTGCCACACTGTTTTGCATAGCAGCTGCACCATTTACATTCCAACCAGCAATGCACAAGGGTTCCAATTTCCTCACATCTTTGCCAATTAATTTTTTTTTCTTTGATAAATAACCATCCTAATGGGTATTAGGTAGTATTTCATAATGGTTTTGATTTGCATTTCCCTAACGGTTAGTGCTGTCAGACATCTTTTCATGTGCTTATTGGTCATCACTGTATCTTGGGAGAATGTTTATTCAAGTCCTTTGCCCATTTTTTATTTGGGTTGGTATTTTTTGAGATGCTCTAAGTCATTTTTAAAAGAGTGACATTGAATACAAAGTAACTTTTTAGACAAAGTTCCCAGTTTCTGTGTAATACTGATTTTCTGGAATTTCCTTGCTATGCTTAAATGTCATTTTTTTCCTGTTAGGATTTATTCACTGGATTTTCATGGTTACAGGGATTGGGATTTTTTTCTTAACATCTGCATTACGAAATACTGAGGACTGTACTTTCTGGCATGTGTTCTCATTTAGTTGCTAGCTGGACAACCCATTTTGGCAAGTTGGCCAAACCGTATTTTAAAAAGTTGACATTGTAGCAGTTAAAATCCATGTTTTTTGCCTACTTTCTCTAAGTATTTAAATTGTGGTGTACTCTAAGTTCTTATAACACACCAAATCTGTTTCTTACCAAATTCAATGTGAGAAAAGTAACAAAAGATGACCACCCTCAACTGAGAAATATTTCATAATCACTTGAGATTATTTATTCACTTATATTTTTGTCTAAGATGACTTAATAGACTAAATTTATTGACAAAATAGGATTGAGTATTGACCTATGGATCAGTTTCCTTTGGCTGCTGTAACAAGTTATGACAACCTTGGTTTCAAGCAGCACAGATTTATTTTCTCTCAGTCCTGGAGGCTCAAGAAGCCCCACATCACAGTCACTGTGCTGAAATCAAGGTGTCAGTAGGACCATGCTGCCTCTGGAGGCCCTGGGGGAGAATCTGTTTCCTTCCCTTTCCCAGCTTCTGGGGCAGCATTTCTTGCATTCCTTGTTGGGTATCCTCTTCCTCCACCTTTATAACCAGCAGCATGGCAGCTTGCTGCACTTGGGGTGGTGTTTTCTTGTTCTGAGTGTGTGGAATTTCCTTCTGCCTCCCTCCTAGAAGGATCCGTGTAACTGCATTTAGCAGGTACTGGGTAATTACTCTGCATTTCCTGGGTAATCTAGGTTGCTTTCCCCAAGTCCAGATCCTTAAATAAATCACCTAAGTAAAGACCCTTTTTTTGCCATATAAGGTAACATGTTAAGGTTTCAAGGATTAGGATGTGGATATCTCTTGAGGGTCTATTTCCCAGCCTATATATGGAAATTTTGAAAAGAAAAAGAAAATTGTACACATCATAGATGTCATTGAATCCTAGTTCTGTAAACAAAGTTTAATATCCGTTCAATGCATTCTCCTATTTTAATCATTTAACTGCCTCCCTTTTGCTTTTCCTATTTTGTTCTTAACCACTTGGAATTCGGCTTCTGTTCCATGCTACTGATGGAATGCTTTTAAGTTTACCAGTGACTCTTAAGCCCAGTGCTGGAGCATCCATCCCTCTTTGGTTTTCATCCTCCTCATTCTCTGGGAAGCATTCAGCACAGACCACCTACTCATAAATGACCCTCTTCATTCTTTAAATGCCTGCATCACTCACTCATCTACTGGCTCCTCTTCTTCCATTAGAAGCATTGTCACTCCTTCTTCTCTCTTCTTTGGTGTCTTTCATTGTCCTAACCCATGAAATTGAAATTCTTGGAGGGTCTGTGCATCGCTTCTTTTTCCCCCATAACTCAGTCTTTATCCTCTCTTTAGTTTAGCTACTATATTAATAAGACTTGTAAATCTTCACCTTTAAATATGAATTCTAACTCTATGCCTGTGGCAGTCATCTATTTCCTGCTATCTTACAAGTAAGGTACACAAAGATATTTTGATGTCATCTCCAACACAGCATTTACAAAAACAAAATTCATCTCTTCTAAGCAGTTTTTTTCTTTCTTCTTGATTCTTAGTGAATAACCTACTTTTGGTTTTACTGTTTCCATCTCTGCAGTCTAGAGCAGTGCTGCTAAGAGAGCGGTCCTCGGAGCAATAGCATAAACACTATCTTGGAAGCCTGATAGAAATGAAATTCTTGGTCCTATCTCAGAGCTTCTGAATTACAATCTGTATTTTAACTGTTTTAGCAAGCTCTCTAGGGGATTCTAATGCAGGGTGGCATTCTACAACCACTGGACTAGAGTCGAGTCTACACTGGCATTGCCCCATGCTTAGATTAATCTTTTTAAGAAATGAGTCTTCCTATTTCCAGTCAAATATCTTATGGACAGTTATTTTCTTGTTTGATTCCTATTCTCTCTGTCAATCTTATTTCATATCTTACAGCATTATGTATTTCAAGTGAGTGAAATGTGTGGAATATTGCCTGGAGGATATGTTTAAAGGGAACAGACATCTAGAACAGGGTAATGGACCTCCAGTTTTTCATACCTGTTTTTAGTGACAGGCTGTGTCAGTATTTTTTTTTTCTTCTCCTTTCCTTCTTTGCTTTTTTAATGCTCCCATTTCACTGGACTGAGCGCCTTCCATAGTAAACTTCAAATAGAAGTCTTGCTCCTTCTGTAAAGATTGGTGACAGGAGGGAAACTAGGAGAGAGGAGAGGCAGAGGTCTGACAACCAAAATCTAAATTTAGATTGCAAATATGAGTAGGAATGTTAGCATTGAATGCATTGTTGAGGTTTGTTGTAGATTAGCAGTTCTGTGTTTTTGTTTTTGTATTTTTAAGGAAAATAATTTAAATTTTCCAAGCCTTTTAACTTCCTATTAGATTTCCTCATGCAGCTAGATTTCATGGCAGTGGTTTATCTGAGATAGTGTCCTTTTCTATTTTTCAACATTAGTTAAAACCAAGCATCCTAGGAGCTCCTTGTGTTGGTGTGATATAAAGAGTTATAAGAAATATACATTTGGTCATTCAGATGATCAAATATATATTTCCCAGGTATATTATAGTCTTTATCCACAGTTCCCAAAAACACTCCAGAGCCTTAAAGGTGAAATGGGTGTCTTGTTATGTTAATGAGAGGCTTTTGGACCCACCCAAGGTGGCGAGGCTGGAGGTTAAATCAGCCAATGGCCAATGAGTTAGTCAATCATGACCATGGGACAAAGCCCTCACAAAAACCCATGAGAAGAGAATCTCGCTGTGTTTTTTGCACCCTGCTTCTCTGTTAGAGAGAGCTTCCATGCTTCAGGAACCAAAATGCTTCCATGAGCCACTGAGCGATGCCCCAAATTCCAGGGGGATAGAAGCTCCTTTATTTGGGAGCTTGCCCTATGTTGCTCTTCATCTGGCTGTTAATTTGTATCCTTTATGGTATCCTTTTTTAAACTGGTAAACACAAGTGTTTTCCTGAGTTCTGTGAACGGCTGTAGCAAATTAATTGAAATTAAGGGGGAGGTTGTGGGAACCTCCAATCTGTAGCCAGTTGGTCAGAAGCACAGGTAACTGCCTGGGGCTTGCAACAGGTGTCTGGAGTAGAGGGTGGAGGGCAGTCGTGTAGGATGGAACCCTTAACCTGGGGTGTCGGGGGCTGCCTCAAAGCAGATAGTGTCAGAATTGAGTTCTCAGACAACCTCCTGGTGTTCAAGAATTGCATGGGGTCAAGGGTTGAAAGACTCTGCTGTCCCACGCACATACACCGGAATCGGGTCTGGGAACCTGAAAGAAGTACGGAGGGACTTTAGTTGGATTATTGGTATTTGGAAAGAATTTGGAAAGATGGAAGAGTCTCCAAAAAAATCTAATTACACACTTAGCATCTGTCCCATCACTCCTGAATATATTGATTTAAAATTTAGAGTTCCATGACCACCTTAAAAAAAAAAAGAATTGAACATATGTCAGAGTTGATATAAATGCTGGGAACAAAACACAGTGATGTTTCAGAGGTACTCATATTGCTCACGGCTTAATGTGGTAGACAGACTAATAAATAGATACTTAAAATATAGCCCACATCAGTGTAATTGGCCCAAGACCCCTCTCCTTTTAGGATGTCAGGGAAGCTCTTCATTCTGTCACACGGATAAGAGAAGTTTAGCAGTGGAATGACTGTCCTCAGAACAGCACGTCTTTTGTTCTGGAAGAGCAGAGCAATAGTCGCAGAACCATTTGTGCTGGAAAAAGGGCAGAATCAAAGGTCCCTGAGATTGTTTTCAGTTATAAACCTTATTGACTTATTCTAGGAGAAAAACAAATAGGAGCAGGATTCTTACCAAATCATGACTATTTAATTCCCCATGATTAGAAGTTAAATTTGTTTCAGCAGTGTGTCCAAGATAAGGGAGTTGAAGTGATGGGTTAACTTATTCACTCATATGGTAATTTAAGAGTCACTTTGAACTGAGATATAGTTGTTAAAGGGTGTACTGATGTGATTCATATCTTTGGTGTTTGAGGATTAAATGCTCTTTAAACTTGTGAACTTTCTTGAGGTTTCTTGATGAATTAAACTGATGATTTCTTCTTTTTCAAAGAAGCAGCTGGTAAGTGCCAAACGAAATCATTTATCCCTTAATGAATAAAACTATTGGTTTCACATTGTCTATTCAACAACCAATAAGAGTTTTGCACTTTGCCATCATTTGGCATAAAACCATTGAGAATAATATACAAAATTGAATATCTATGATCTAAAGAGAGTATAAAATGTTCTTTAAATAGTTCAAATTCATTTTTTTAGATGTCTTCCTGCCTTCCTTCTTGCCTCTCTTTATTATTGTTAAAGTGGGGAGTAAGGATTATCCATTACAAATTTCTGATAAATTCAACTTGTTTAAGTATTCGTTTACCTTAAAGATTTCTTGGCCATTTCTAGGAAAATATGGTACCGAACCAACTTATATCACGTATTTCACATTTGGCAGCAATGCACTTAATGAGGCATTTAAAAAATTATCTCCTGTGCCTATATCAGTAGAATCACATTTCAAGTGTATCTCCCACTGACTTTAGTTACTGTATAAATCACTAACATTTGTAAAGAGGTTAGTATACAGAGCGCAATCCTAGGCACAGTGTATGTGATCAGAAGACAGTTTTTCCCCTAAATTCCTAATGTTCTTGAGAAATCTAAACCAACATGCAAAATCATGAAGAGCATACACTGCTGTCTGAAAGTAGAAACAATAAATGCGCAGAAAAATGAACAAAGTTATCCTCAGTTGTGAAGGCTTGCGAATAAAAGTCCTTTCCTAGTTTGCTCTTTTGAATATCCACCAGCTCTGTACAGGCTGGTAGAGTTCCAGACTGATGCTCATATGAAGTTGTGTTTATATGACATTTAGGAAACACTGGCAAGTATCTCTTTGAAGTTTACTGTAAGCAGCATAAATCAAATCAAATCTTGTAATAAATTGTGGCAGCTTTCTACTTTTGCTGGGACATTTTAAAAGCTCCCTTTTGCCTCTCTCAATATAGAACCTCTGGAAATCAGAGGGTGGTAAGTGGAGTTACATGACATCTTAGGGTATCATTTCAACTCTATTTAATCTCATCCTTAACCCTACTTCATAGCAATGATCTGCCTTGACATATCCTCTTAGAATTTTTTGAAGTACATTAACCTTTCAAAAAACCTAGTTTCTGCTAATATAGTGTTTTATAACCTCTCTTAACTTTTGTCCCATTGTGATAAATCTTATGTACTTCTTGAATGTTATTTGAAATTTTAAAATAAAATACTGTCACACACACTGTTAATAATAACCAAATAGTTTTGCATTTCTCTACATTTCCATCTCCTTAGGTTTGGGTCTTGTGACTATTTCAGGCAATAAACTATATATGTAAATATTAAAAAAATATTAAAGCGATAATTTCTGGGTCAGGGTAGTTAAGGGCCAGTGTGCCTCTACTATCCATATTCTCTCTTCTACCTGTGAACTGAAGTAGAGCAACCCAGGATAGTGGAGTTGCAAGACTGACAATGCTAGCCTGCTCAGACATTGTGTGGTCCCCTGACATGCATTGGATTGATGTGACTGAAAAATAAACCCTTGTAGTTAAGCCACTAAGATTTCAAGATTTATTTGTTATTGAGGCATAATCAAGAATTATTTAAATAATGCCAGTATCTTAAATAAAATATGAGTCAGAGAAATGGGATAAATGGCCACTTCAGGTGCCTCTTTCACAATCTCTGGAGAGGGTTTGGGTTTAAATCAGTGAGTTTCAGAGCAGCACCCCAGGAGTACTCCAGAACAACGAAGTATTTTCTGCTTGGTGATGAGGATTTAAACTGACTAAGGAAGCTATTCCCCAGTTCTTTGAAAAAATGTATTAGGATTCCGTAATATTGATGCCCCAAAGCATTTGTTATTAAAAAATAATTTAACTATTGGGTTAAATGACAGAATGTTATTCTTTCCAAAGATTTTACACAATTTTTTTTTCTGATTGTGAAAGCAGCCGATGCTCATTGGGGGAGAAAAACTTTAATAAATATATACAGTGAATAAAAATTCCCCAAATATCTCTAGTCTTACACAGCAAGAGAATTATACTAATATTGTTGGGTAATGCTTCCTTTTGATCTTTATAGTTTGTGTATGTAAGTACATATTCTTATTTTGAAGATTTGCATGATATTGTTTCCTCTTGGTTTCTCAGTTAATTATAGCATATACTCTTCTCCATGTTATTTAAATAGTTTTTGTAAATATTGTTTTATTTCTTTTTTTTTTTCATTTTAACTAGGGCTTCCTTGAAATAGGTTTCCTTTTGGTTAAGACAATAACTTTGCAGAAAGTTTCAATCCACTTATTTGTTGGATTGGTTGTGATAGCCATATGGAACTTATGAGAACAAAGGTGTGGAATTAAAGCTGTATGTGTACATATATACACACATACATGCACCAAATGGATTAACTAGACTGACAATTCTAGCTACCATCCATTTAAAAAAAATTGACTTTTATTTTAGGAATAGAGTAACTTGAAGTGCAGTATGGGGTCTGTTATTTCAAATAAAGAAGGATTTACTGAGCACCAACTTATCCAAGGTACTGTACATTGCTAGAGATAAGATGGTCATTCCTGCCCTGAGAGGACATAGCTGTAGATTAATTTTTAAATAAATAGGTTCTTGGTTGCATGTTTGCTGGATTTGAGGAAACACCAGGCATGAGATGCACTTATCTGAGTGATACAAAATAAAATTAGTACAGTTAGGTGACTCAGCAGAGATCCACAATATTTTCCAAGAAGACATAAACCTTGTTCCATGGCAGGAAGCACCTGTGAACACACAGTTGTAGATGGTAAATTCTGAGTGTGTGAGGGTTCACTGTACTGTCTGGCAGCATCACTCTCCAATATGTTCCATTCTTCTTTATGATATTGAATTAGGCTAGAGACCATCATATCTGGGAAAGGTCACCTTCATGGGTGTGTGACTGGTACAGCTGCTCAGGACCCACACTCAGAAGGGGACTCTGCACTTGGGGTTTAATACTCTGTTACCACCTTAAGATTCTTAATAGTTTATCTTTGCATTTGTGTTTCATAAGAAAAGTCTGATGGGCAGCAGAACATGCACTGGGATCTTGGAGTTTTGACACATGGGGCGTCCCATGTCCCGCCACCTCCCTGCTTCCCCAGACTGGGCTCCAGCCACCTGCTTCCCTGCCCCATTCAGTAATTACTGTGCCATCCACCACTGGTGGGTGCCTGAGCATGGGGTAGCTGCACCCAGTCCCAGGGCAGGCACCCAGGTACAGTGATACCCCACAAACACCGTTTGTCCAAGGGACAGTAACAATAAGTAGCAAAAACCACCATGGCAGTTCAATTCAGAAAATATTTATTTTTTTGTCTTGCTTTTTCCTCAGGGGGCCTGAATTTTCATGTTTCCCTGGGCTTTACAAGTTGTGTTGCTGGCTCTGCATCTGGGCCAGGGGTGGTTCATCATTTTTGAAGTTATAAAGGATTTGGTTGTCAGACTAAAATCTACTTAAGTCACAATGAGCATTTTACTCTTTAAAAGCACTCTTTTCCCTCCTACAGCCCCAGGCTAAAAAGGCCTCTCCTGAAATACTCTCCTGAATTCTATGAGGCAGAACCAGAGCAAGATCAGTAAATTGACTCACATGTCTCTGAATGTCTTATGAACTCCTTATCTAGTTTTAGGATCTATGTGGCATTATCTAAAATATCTGACATGAAATATCCTATATTCATGTCATTACTAGCCTCTGTTAGTTTGATATTAAGATAATAGCTTCATGGGTACTGTAACATTTAAGTTCTGTGAAAAATATGACTGTAGATGCATAAAAAAGAACATTTTGATTGAAGTATAGTTGCTATACAATATTATTTGGTTTCAAGTGTGCAACATAGTGATTTGACATTTATCTACATTATTAAGTGCTCACCCCAACTAGTGTAGTTAGTATCTGTAAAAAAAAAAAAAAGAAAATAAGACAAAGTAGAACATATTTTAAGCTAAAAATTGGGAAAAATCAGATCTGAATTGGCAAGAGGGATTGGCTTATGAGCCATATACTTACTTTTAAGCCAGATCTGCTGCTTATTCATGCATGCATTCATTCATTCAATAAATAATTATTGAGTACCCTGTAGGCAGGAGCTTTGCTAGGAACTGGAGACAGGATGGCAAACAAGTAAAGATGTGGCTCCTGATTTATGGAGCTTACAGACTAATGGGCAAGAAGGGCTTTCCTAAAGTAACCGCCTGATTGAATGTGCAATTACAAACTGAGATAAATGCTCTGAAAGAAAGGAACAGCCTTTGAGAGCAGATAACAAAGGAATCCAACGTTGCCTAAAAAGTCAAGAAAGGCTTCCCTGTAAAGGCAGTGGTCGAGCAAAGCTGAAGAATCAGTAGGTAAAGCTGGGTGAACAGGGCTGGGGAGGGGCTGGCATGACCAAAAGCTCTGTAGTGGTTGGGGGATGAGGGGAGCATGACCCATTTAAAGAATTAGGATGTCAGTGTGGCCGAGCTTAAAGAGACGGAGCAGAGTTCTGTGAAATGAGCCTGAAGAGTGGGCGGGGCCAGACCAAGCGGAGCCTGGGAGACCCTGTCCGGTAGCCTAGGAACAATGGGGAGACCCTGAAGGAGTTGAAGCAGGTGCTTGGTAGAAGTGGGGTTGTGTGCAAGATCAGATTTTTGATTTGTAAAAGATGCTTCTGCTTGCAGTGGGGAAAACAGTTTGGAAGGAGTTCCAGGGGAACGTGGCGAGACCTATTAGTAGGCTGCTTTAGTAGTTTAGGTAACAGATCATGGCAGCCTGGACTAATGGGTGGGAGTGGAAACATAGGGTTGTATGGATTCAAGAGACATTTATAGTGCAAAATCAATAATGTGTTGAATATAAAAGGCATTGGAGGAGATGTCAAAGGCAATTTCAAGGTTTTTGGTTTGCATTCTTGGGTAGATGGTGCACCCGTTCATTGAGATAGGAAACAATAAAGACCGTGTTCAGAGGTTAATATCTTGAGATCAGTTTTGAGATGCCCCAAATGTTTGTTAGTGTTAAGGAAATACTTGAACGGGGGTGAAATTTTTATTGTATTGGGTTTATAGGTGGGTGACTGAAACCTGGGAGATGGTTATGTTCTTGCAAGGGAGACAGAAAAGTGCTGTATCTTGGAAACAAGGGGAAGAAAGTGTTTCAGGACTGAAGGACTGGTTTAGGGTACTGAATGTAGCTTAATAGATGGAATAGAAAGAGCACTGAAACACTAGGGTCTTTGTTCATATTAGCAAGAGGGGCTTGGATGGAGTGCTGGGATAGAGGCAAATCGAAGGGCTGGAAGTAAGAACATGGAGACCACTTCGGGCAGCTCTTACCATGTGTGGCCATTATAGAGGAGAGAGAAGGCTGTAGCTGGAGGGGAAGGTACATGGTGAAGCTGAGATTAATGAATCTAGCATAGAGGGTTTGATATTATCACTGAGGAACAAGAATATATATATATATATATAATTTATGCATAAGGCCCATTGGTTCCATTTTCAAAAGCACCTTTTCTTCCAACTTGGGATAGCAACTTGAGATCTTTCCCAGAGCAAGCATTCTTTTATTATTAACTCCATGTCACTAATGATTGTATGCCTTCTCTCTGGAGATCCAAGGTGACCATCAAGTTTCTTATAAAAATAAGAAAAATGTGGGTATTTCCAAATTGTTTTTGTAACAATGCTGTCTGATGTAATTCTGAAAGGTTACATCAGGTTTGAAAAAAAATTGGCTTTAACTTTTTAATGATCACATGTACTCTTTCTCCCAAATGGTGTGCTTTTTGAGCAGGTCATAATGGATGAGTAAGATTTAGAATAAAGTCGGCAGAACATTTTTTTTACATGTGTTATGCAGTTAAAATCATAAATAGCTGTACTTTTTTTCAACTGTTATAAGAGAGCCAGTTATAAATAGTGAGGAAAGCCATGGATCAGCTTTCAACTTCCATGAGCCTATTTTAAGTCTTCGTGAATGCCACAGGCACCTTTGTATTTTCTTCTCTTTTTAATTATAATTGATGGAGTCAGTGTTTATAATTGTGGACACATTTTCATGAACACTCTCCTTTCTTGGACCCCATTACACTATGGTATTTCTCTCCCTTTCATTGAATATGCTCTAAGTTTAATTGGGATACTCTAAGACTTTTTCATTTTCCTCTTCAAACTTTTGTTGGTATCAGTTCAACTCTTAGGGTTATGTAAATGCCTCTGAAGTTCATATTTTACCTAAAAAATTTTTCAGGCTTATTTAACTGCTTGTTATATTCTTTTATATCTTCCCTTGTGCCCTTATCTTCTGCTCTCAAACCAGTTACCAATTTCCTGTCTTGGTGTTCTGTTTTTGAGATCAGTTGGGCTCAAATAAGGTCAGCCTTCATTCCTTTTCTTTGCCGCCAGTCCAGTTGTAAAGGTCCTCATTAACTCCTTTTAAAAAACCTAATTCAGATACATGGCATCAGATTAGTAGAGAACAATTTCCAAATAGCAATAGTTTTCCGCTTTTCCCTTCCCCACCCACACTTCCATTCTCAGAGGAAATATACTTTAATATTTTTTGTTCTCTTGGTGGTTACTTTAAAAACTATAAAAACACTGTATTTATTTATTGATCTAGCAACTTCGTGTCTATTGACTCCAGTGTAAAAGATGAGTCAATTCTTTACCTGTCCTCTTCTTCCGATGTTCTGATATTTGTAGTTATAGTTTTAATTCCTTTTTTACTTTTGTTTTGTCTATGTATTTCTTGTCCTTCAACTTTTGATGTTATTTCTTGATCTTGTCTTTGTAAAATGGGAACTTCAGCACCCCTACTCTTTCTTCTGTCTTTATTGTAGTCCTCGGTTACCTTCTGTCTGCAACCACTTTCAAGTGTTTTGTGTTTGGTTATGTCTTAAGTTTTAAAAGCAATAAACGTTGCCTACATTACCATAACATTACTATATATGTATCCACAGCTGGGCCCGGATTACGTTTCTTTCTCCCGATTCAATGTTATTATCTACGTGAGGATCATGTGCTTTGTTTCCAGACCTATTGACTTCTCTCTCTGTATTTTTGCTTGTTCATTAAGGAGAAATGATTATTAAGTAGTTAAAATAATAGTGTATATATTTTTGTATTTAAGAAAGGAAGGTACAGAGATTTTGTATTTATTCTCTGCCCTCATACTTGCAGAGCCTCCCTTAGGACCAGCCTTCTCCACCACAGTATACATATGTTATGATTGATGAAACTACCTTGGCTTGTCATTATCAGCCAACGTCTGTAGTTTACATTACAGTTTACTCTTGGGTTTATACATCCTATGGGTTTGGATAACTGTACAATGACATATTCATCATTACAGCTTACAGAGTAGTTTCACTGCCATAAAAATCTGTTCTCCTTATTCATCCTTCCCTCCTTCCTAACCCCTGGCAATCAATGATATTTTTACTGTCTCCATAGTTTTGCCTTTTCCAGAATGTCGTGTAGTTAACATCTTTCAGTATGTAGGCTTTCAGATAGGCTTCTTTTATTTAGTAGAATGCATTTAAGGCTCCTTTATGACTTTGCATGGCTTGATAGCTCATTTCTTTTTCGTGCTGAACAATATTGTGTTGTCTAGAAGTACCACAATTTGTTTCTCTCTCCACCTACTGAAACACATCTTGGTTGCTTCCAAGGTTTGGCAATGTTGAATAAAGGGCTATACACATCCATGTGCAGGTTTTTGTGTGGACATAAGTTTTTAATTCATTTGGAATAAATACCAAGGAGCATGATCACTGGATTGCATGGTAAGAATATGTTTACTTTTGTAAGAAACTGCTAAACTGTCTTCCAACGTGGCTGTACCACTTTAAATTTCCACTAGTGGAGAAAAGGGAAACCTCATACACTGTTGGTAGGAATGTAAATTGCTGCAGCCACTATGGAAAGCAGTATGGAGATATCTCAAAAAACTAAAAATGGAAATATACCATATAACCTAGGAATTCCACTTTTGGGAATTTACCTGAAGAAAACGAAATCACTGATTGAAAAGATACATATGTATACCACATAATTTCACTTACATGTAGAATTTGAAAAACAAAACCATCAAAACAGAAGTAGATTCATAAACGCAGAGAAAAGGCTGCTGGTTACCATGGTTGGGGGCATGGGTGAAATAGTTTAAGGGGAAAAAGAGGTACAAACTTCAAATTATAAAATAGTCACAGAGATGGAAGTGTAGTGTAGGGAATATAGCCAATAATATTCTAATATCTTTGTATGGTGACAGGTGGTAACTGTACTTATTGTGGTGAGCATTTAGTAATATTTATAATTGCTGAATCACTACATTGTGCATCTGAAAGCAATACTGTATATCAACAAATATCAATAAAAAATTAAAAACAAAATTCCCACTTGCAATGAATGAGAGTTCCTATTGCTGTACATTTGGTGAAGTCAAGTGGATGGTATTGATTTTATAGATTAAGTTGGGGAGAACTGACATTTTAACAATATTCAGCCTTCCTATCCATGAACATGGAATATTCCTCCATTTATTTAGTTATTCTTTGATTTTGTTAATCAGTTCTGTAGTTTTCTTCATAAGATACATATTTTTGTCAGTTTTATACCTAAGTATTTCATTTTTGGGGGTGCTAATACAAATAGCATTGTGTTTTTAATTCCATATTCCACTTGTCCATTGCTGGTATGTAGGAAAGTGATTCACTTTTGTATTTTAATCTTATATTCTGCAGTGGTACTCTAGTCACTTATTCATTCAAGATTTTTTTTTGTCTATTCATTTGGATTATCTACATATTCTATCCTGCCATCTGTGAACAAAGACAGTTTTATTTCTTTTTTCCCAATCTGTATACCTTTTCTTTTCTTATTGCATTAGCTAAGACTTCCAGTACAATGTTGAAAAGGAGTGATGAGAGGGGCATTCTTGCTTTGTTCCTGATCTTGATGGGAAAGCTTTGATTTCTTACCATTAAGTATAATGTTAGATGTGTTTTTTGTGGCTATTCTTTATCAAGTGGAAGTTCCTCTATATTTCTAGTTTACAGAGAATTTTTATCATGAATAGGCAATGAATTTGTCAGTGGTTTTCCTGCATCTATTGATATGAACACGTAATTTTTTTTGGCTTGTTATTGTGATAGATTATATTAATTTTTGAATGTTGAATCACCTTTGCCACACCTGTGATGAACTGCACTTTGTTGTGCTCCATAATCCTTCTTATGCATTGTTGGATTCTATTTGCTAATACATATATATATATTTTTGCATTTACCTTCATGAGATACTGGTCTGTAGTTTTCTTATAATGTCTTCATATATTTTTAGTATTAGGGTAATGGAATGAATAAGGAAGTATTTCCTGTGTTTCTGTCTTCTGAAAGAGATTGTGAAAATTAGTATAATAGAATTCACCAGTGGAAACATCTGGTCCTGGTACTAACTATTTTGGAGGCTTGTTAATTAATGATTCAATTTATTTATAGACATAGGTCCATTAAAACTGTTTGTTCTTCCATGAGTTTTGGAAAATTGTGTCCTTCAAGGAACTAGTCCATTTAATTTAGGTTTATTACATTCGTGGGCACAGAGTTGTTCATAGTATTGTTATATTATCCTTTTAATGTCCACATCATCTATAGTGATGTCACTTCTTTCATTTCTAATATTGGTAATTTGTGTTTTCTTTCTTTTTTTTCTAAGTTTTCCTGGCTATAGGTTTATTGCTTTAATTGATCTTTTCAAAGAATTGACCTTTATTTTCATTGATTTTTCTTTTTTGATTTCTTGTTTTCAATTTCTTTCATTTGTGCTCTAATTCTTATTTCTCTTATTTTTTAACTTTGGGCTTAATTTGCTCTTTTTTTCCTAGTTTAAGTTATTATTTTAAGTTTAGGAAGTTTAGATTATTGATTCCAGATAGGTATCTTTTCTAACATATGCATTCAATGCTATAAATTTCCCTCTAATCACTGATTTCACTACCTCCCACAAATGTGTTTTCATTTTCATTTAGTTCAAAAATATTAAAAATTTTTCTTGATGTTTCTCCTATAACCCACATCTTAGAGTATTATTTAATTTCCATGGACTTTTGGGTTTTCTGTTTATTTTTCTGTTATTGATTTCTAATATAATTCCATTGTTTTCTGAGAGTAGACATTGCATTGTATGATTTCTATTCCAAATTTGTTAAGGTATGTTTTATGGTAATTTAAGGTACGTTTTATGGTCCAAAATGTTGTGTTTCTTGTTGAATGTTCCATGTGAGTCTGAGAACAATGTGTTTCTACTCTTGTTGATGGTTGAAGAATCTAGAGATGATTGATGTGGTGTGGTGGGTTCAACTATGTCCTTACTGATTCTCTGTCTGTTGGATATGTCCATTTCTGATGGAGGGGTATTGAAGTTTCCACCTAAAATAGTGTATTCACCTATTTCTTATTGGAGTTTTGTCAGTTTTTGCCTTGTGTAGTTTGGCTCTCTGTTGTTAGGCTCATATACGTAAAGAACTATATTTTCTTGGAGAATTGACCCTTTTGTCATTATGTAATGCTTCTCTTTATCCCTGAGAACTTTTCTTGCTTTGAAGTCTGTTCTTTATGAAATTAATATAGCTATTTCTGCTTTCTTTTGATTAATGTTAGCGTGATAAATCTTTTTTTATCTGCTTACATTTAATTTATATGTGACTTTATATTTAAAGTAGGTTTTCTTGTAGACCACATATAGTTGGGTCTTTTTGATCCATTGTGACAATCTGTCTTTTAATTGGTTTATTTAGGCCATTGCTATTCAAAGTGATTATTGATATATTGGGACTAATATCTACCATATTAGTTAGTTGTTTCAGTTGTTGCTCTTGCTTTTTTCCTATTTTTGTCTTCCACACTTTCTTTGCCTTTTGTCATTTTAATTAAGGTTGTTAGGTGATTCCATTTTCTTTTCTCTCTTAGCATATCATTGTACTTCCTTTTTAGGTTTGTTCAGTGGCTGCCCTAATGTTTGCAATATATGTTTACCCTTAATCCAAGTCTACTCACAAATAGCAGTATATTGTTTCATGTATAGTGTATTTTATAACAACAAAATAATCTGAATTCCTCCCTCCCATCCCTGTATCCTTGTATCATTCACTACACTTGTTATAAGCATGCTGAAACATACATATTATATATAGATATATATAAACATACATAACTGAATACATTGTTAGTTACCATTGGGCTTTTTTGAAGAAAATTTGTTAGATTAAGAATAAAGATTTTAATTTTACCTCTATTCATTCCTTATTTGATGCTTTTCCTTTATGCTGATCTGAATTTCTGATGTTTAATTTTCCTTCTTCCTGAAGAATTTTTTCAAAACATTTCTTAAAAGGCAGGTCTACTGGCAAAAAATCCCCTCAGTTGTCTGAGAGCATCTATTTCTTCTTCATGTTTAAAGGATAATTTCAGAGTATAAAATGATAGGTTAGTTCTTTTTCTCAACACTTTAAATATTTCCTACATTCTTTATTTGCTTGCATGGTTTCTGAGAAGTTAGACAAAATTCTTATCTTTATTCCTCTATAGGGAAGATTTTTTTCCTCTGGCTTCTTTCAGGATTTTTCTCTTTATCTTTGATTTTCTGTTGTTTGAATATGAAAGGCGAGAGTATAGGTTTTTGCATTTATCCTGCTTGGGGTTGTTTGATCTTCCCAAATCTATGGTTTGGTGTCTGACATTGATTTGAGTAAATGTTTTCATTTCTGTTTCAATATTCCATTCCTTTTTCTCTTTCTTCTCCTTCTGGTATTCCATTATGAATATGTTAAACCTTTTGTAGTTGTCCCATAGTGCTTGGATATTCTATTGTGCTCCTTTCAGTCTTTATTCTCTTTGCTTTTTAGCTTTGACAGTTTCTACTGGTATATCTTCAAGCTTAAAGAGACTTTCCTCCATCATGTCCAGGCTACTACAGAGCCCAACAAAGGCATTCTTCATTTCTTTTAGAGTGTTTTTTGTCTCCAGCTTTTCTTTTAGGTTCTTTCTTAGAATTTCTATGTCTCTGCTTGCATTGTCCTATGTTCTTGCATGCTGTCTACTTTGTACATTAGAGCACTTAGCATAGTAATTGTAGATTTTTTTTATTAAGGTATCATTGATACACAATCTTATGTTCAGGTTTCACATGAGCAACATGTGGTTACTACATTCCCCCCTGTTATCAAGTCCCCACCACATACCCCATTACAATCACTGTCTATCAGCATAGTAAGATGTTATAGAGTCACCACTTGTCTACTGTATGCTATACGTCCTTCTCTGTGCCCCCCCATATTATGTGCCCTAATCATAATGCCCCTTAATCCCCTTATCCCTCCCTTCCCACCCACCCTCCCCAGTGCCTTTCCCTTTGGTAACCATAAGTCCATTCTTGGGTTCTGTGAGTCTGCTGCTGTTTTGTTCCTTCAGTTTTTGATTTGTTGTTATACTCCACAGATGAATGAAATCATTTGGTACTTGTCTTTCTCTGCCTGGCTTATTTCACTGAGCATAATACCCTCTAGCTCCATCCATGTTGTTGCACCTGGTAGGATTTGTTTTCTTCTTATGGCTGAATAATACTCCATTGTGTTTATGTACCACCTCTTCTTTATCCATTCATCTGCTGATAGACACTTAGGTTGCTTCCATTTCTTAGCTACTGTAAATAGTGCTGTGATAAACATAGGGGTGCATATGTCTTTTTGAATCTGTGATCTTGTTTTCTTTGGGTAAATTCCTAGGAGTGGAATTCCTGGGTCAAATCATATTTCTATTTTGAGTTTTTTGAGGAACTTCCATACTGCTTTCCACAATGGTTGAACTAATTTACATTCCCACCAGCAGTGTAGAAGGGTTCCCTTTCTGTACATCCTCACCAACATTTGTTGTTGTTTGTCTTTTGGATGTTGGCCATCCTCACTGGTGTGAGGTGATATCTCATTGTGGTTTTAATCTGCATTTCTCTGATGATTAGCGATGTGGAGCATCTTTTCATGTGCCTGTTGGCCATCTGAATTTCTTCTTTGGAGAAGTGTCTGTTCAGATCTTCTGCCCATTTTTTAATCGGATTATTTGTTTTTTTTTGTTGAGGTGTGTGAGCTGTTTATATATTTTGGATGTTAACCCCTTATCAGATATGTCATTTATGAATATATTCTTCCATACTGTAGGATGTCTTTTTGTTCTACTGATGGTGTCCTTTGCTGTACAGAAGATTTTTAGTTTGGTATAGTTCCACTTGTTCAATTTTGCTTTTGTTTCGCTTGCCCAAGGAGATATGTTCATGAAAAAGTTGCTCATGTTTATATTCAAGAGAATTTTGCCAGTGTTTTATTCTAAGAGTTTTATGGTTTCATGAGTTACATTCAGGTCTTTGATCTATTTAAAGTTTATTTCTGTGTATGGATTTAGACAGTAATCCAGTTTCATTCTCTTACATGTAGCTGTCCAGTTTTTCCAACACTAGCTGTTGAAGAGGCTGTCATTTCTCCATTGTATGTCCATGGCTCCACTATCATGTATTAATTGGCCATGTATGTGTGGGTTTATATCTGGGCTCTCCATTAGGCTCCATTGATCTATGAGTCTGTTCTAGTGCCAGTACCAAATTGTTTTGATTACTGTGGGTTTGTAGTAGAGCTTGAAGTTGGGGAGTGTAATCCCTCCAACTGTATTCTTCCTTCTCAGGATTGCTTTGGCTATTCAAGGTCTTTGTGGCTCCATATGAAGTTTAGAACTATTTGTTCCAGTTCATTGAAGAATGCTGTTGGTATTTTGATAGGGATTGCATTGAATCTGTAGATTGATTTAGGCAGGATGGCCATTTTAACAATATTAATTCTTCCTAGCCAAGAGCATGGGATGTGTTTCCATTTATTTGTATCTTCTTTAATTTCTCTCATGAGTGTCTTGTAGTTTTCAGTGTATAGGTCTTTCACTTCCTTTGTTAGGTTTATTCCTAGGTATTTTATTCTTTTTGATGCAATTGTGAATGTAATTGTTCTCCTGATTTTTCTTTCTGCTAGTTCATCGTTAGTGTATAGGAATGCAAGAGATTTCTGTGTACTAATTTTGTATCCTGAAACTTTGCTGAATTCAGATATTAGGTCCAGTAGACATTTGGAGTGGATTCTTTAGGGAGTTTTACATACAATATCATATCATCTGCAAACAGGGACAGTTTGACTTTTTCCTTAGCAATCTGGATGCCTTTTATTTCTTTGTGTTGTCTGATTGCCATGGTTAGGACCTCCAGTACTATGTTGAATAAAAGTGGGAGAGTGGGCATCCTTGTCTGTTCCCAGTCTTAGAGGAAAAGCTTTCAGCTTTTCACTGTTAAGTATGATGTTGGCTATGGGTTTGTCATATGTAGCCTTTATTATGTTGAGGTACTTGCCCTGTATACCCATTTTGTTGAGAGTTTTTATTATGAATGAATGTTGAATTTTGTCAAATGCGTTTTCAGCATCTTTGGAGATTATCATGTGATTTTTGTTCTTCTTTTTATTGATGCAGTGGATGATGTTGATGGATTTTCAAATGTTGTACCATCCTTGAGTCCCTGGGATGAATCCCTCTTTATCATGATGTATGATCTTCTTGATGTATTTTTGAATTCGATTTGCTAATATTTTTTGAGTATTTTTACATCTATGTTCATCAGGGATATTGGTCTGTAATTTTCTTTTTTTGTCGTGTCTTTTCCTGGTTTTGGTATTAGAGTGATGCTGGCTTTGTAGAATAAATTTGGAAGTCTTCCCTCCTCTTCTATTTTTTGGTAAAATTTAAGGAGAATGGGTATTATGTCTTCTCTAAATGTGTGATATAATTCAGCAGTGAAGCCATTTGGTCAGGGGATTTTGTTCTTGGGTAGTTATTTGAATACCAGTTCAATTTCATTGCTGGTAATTGGTCTGTTCAGATTTTCTGTTTCTTCCTGGGGCAGCCTTGAAAGGTTGTATTTTTCTAGAAAATTGTCCATTTCTTCAAGGTTTCCAGTTTGGTAGCATATAATTTTTCATAGTGTTTTCTAATAATTGTATTTTGGTGTTGTTCTTGGTGATTTTTTTCTTTCTCATTTGTGATTCTGTTTATATGTGTAGATTCTCTTTTTCTCTTGATAAGTCTGGCTAGGGGTTTATATATTTTGTTTATTTTCTCAAAGAGCCAGCTCTTGATTTCATTAATTCTTTCTATTGTTTTATCCTTCTCAATTTTATTTATTTCTTCTCTAATCTTTATTGTGTCCCTCCTTCTACTGATTTTGGGCCTCAATTTTTCTTCTCTTTCCAGTTTCAATAATTGTGAATTTAGACTGTTCATTTGTGATTTTTCTTTTTTCTTTAGATAGGCCTGAATTGCTATATACTTTCCTCTTAGAACTGCCTTCACTGAGTCCTACAGAAGTTGAGGCTTTGAGCTGTTGTTTTCATTTGTCTCCATATATTGCTTGATCTCTGTTTTAATTTGGTCATTTATCCATTCATTATTTATTAGCATGTTGCTAAGCTTCCATGTGTTTGTGAGACTTTTTGTTTTCTTTGTACAATTTATTTCTAGTTTCATACCTTTGGATCTGAGAAGTTGGTTGGTACAATTTCAATCTTTTTGAATTTGCTGAGGCTTTTTTTGTGGCCTAGTATGTGGTCTATTCTGGAATGTGTTCCATGTGCACTTCAGAAGAATGTGTGTTCTGTTGCTCTTGGGTGGAGTGTTCTATAAGTAATTGTAGTTTTTAAAAAATTCCTGGTCTGATAATTCCAACATCCCTGTTATGTTTGTTTCTAATGCTTGTTGTCCAAATTGTAAATTGTATCTTTTAGTGTGTCTTGTAGTTTTATTTTTGAGTAGCCAAACATGATGTACCAGGTAAATGGACTTGCTGTACATAGGCCTTCAATAATATGGTGATGATGTATAGGGGAAGAGGAGGCATCTGTGTCCTATGATTACGTCTAGTTTTTTAGTGACTCTATGCCTGTGGACTGTGAAGTTCTCAAATAATTATTTGTTCCCCCACCTTAGGTAGAACAGGATGGCTTGAGGGATCTAGAGATGAATATTTCCCTACTTTCTCCTGGAAGCCTAGAGTGAGTTGTGTTGTGTATTTCTTTTCTCTTATATGGAAGGCTAGAGATGGCTGGAGTTGTACCTTTCTCTTCTTCCAGGGCAGTTAGACTCTGACAAAACTCTAGTAAATTAGGTTATGGCCAAATAGTTTCTTTTGAAGGTAGACCTTATTAAGAAGAACAGAGTGCTCTGGCATATTTCAAAATGGTATCTTGCACTCTCTCCTACAGGAAGCATAAGGAGATTTTTTTTTTGTCTGATATTTACTGTAAGGACCTGGTCAGTGCCTAGAGAGAAATTTCAGAAAAAATGTGGTTACCCATGACTGGGTCCTCTGGAGTTTTTCACTTTGATTTGTTCACTCTGAGCCTACTGCAGTTCATCAATTATAGTTCTGATATTCCTACCCCAGCACCTGTTAGTGTAGAGATTTCAGTTTTTGGGTGTCTGCTCCAATAAGTTATGATTCTATGAATTCATTTCTTGATCTCTCCAGTTTTGGGGGCAGAAGTGTGCCCTGTGTCTTCACTTCTCTTGTGGCTCTAAGAAGAATTGTTGATTTTTAAAAGTTTATTCTGTTTTTTACTTGTTGTGAAGATATGGTGGTGACTTCCAAGCTCTTTACATGCTGAACTGGACACCAGAAGTTTTGAATTCTCTTTTTTTATGCTATGGCAATTGCTTAACATCATTTCGCATTTCAGTTTGATATATATTTAAAATGTGAGTTTTTTTAGGGAGGGAGACTTGTGATGTTTTGATCACCCCCAAAAGAAACATTTTTAGCAATCATTCTGTAATCTACTCTACACCTTGGTAACTATTAATCTACTTTCTGTATCTGGATTTGTCTATTTTGGACATTTCATATAAATAGAATACACAATATGTGTGCTTTTTTGTCTGGATTTTCTGGTTTACATAGTGTTTTCATCCATATTGTGGCATGTTCACCTATATTGTACCATGAATCAGTATTTCATTCCTTTTTGTAACTAAAAAGGAATAATATTACATTGTATGGATATAACAGATTTTTTTTATTCATCAGTTGGTACATATTTGGACTGTTACCACTTTTTGGCTATTTTGAATATTGCTGCTAGAGTATTTATACTAGCTTTGGTGTGAAAATAGATTTTAATTTCTCTTGGGTATGTGCTCAGGAATGGAAATGGTAAGTCATATGATAACTCTATGTTTAACCTTTGAGTAACTGTTTTCCAAAGCAGCTGCATTGTTTTACATTCCCAGCTGCAGTGTATGGGGATTCTAATTTCTGCACATCTTCATCAACACTTGTTATTGTCTCTTTTTGATTATATCCATGACAGTGGGTGTGAAGTGGTATCTCTTTATGGTTTTGATTAGAATTTCCCTAATGACTAATGACATGGAACATCTTTTTATGCACTTATTGGACATTTGTATATTACTGGAGAAATATCTACTTGAGTCTTTGTCCATTGGTTTAATGGGTTGTCTTGTTGGTGAGTTAAGAGTTTTTATATATATTCTGAATACTAGACTCATCATATATATGATTTGCCATTCTTTGGTCTTTTTACCTTCCTGATAATGTGTTTTGATGCATAAAAGTTTATAATTTTAATGAAGAAGTTCAATTTACCTATTTTTTTCTTTTGTGCCTTTGGTGTAATATCTATAAAACCATTGTCTAATCCAAATTCACAGAAATTACACCTCTTTGTCTAAGAGTTCTATAGGTTTACCTATTTTTTTTAGGTCTTTGATTTATTTTTATTGAGTTACTTTTTGCATATTGTGTGAAATACACATCTGATTTTATTCTTGTGCAAGTGTGCATCCAATTGTCACATTGAATGAGCTCTGAGTCAAAGACATCTTTGTGAATGTGATCGTCCAGGAAATGACTAGATAGTTCAAATAATTAAAATTCTCTGGAAATGAGGAGCCCCATACAGTGGCTGACAGGCTGCTGTTTTCACCATAATCATGTGTTGCTGGTTTTCAAGGCTACTAAAAAGCTGGAGAGTGGGGAATGGAAATAGGTCAAATTAAAATGCCACAAAACTCACTGTACTTACTGGGATCTAGTCACATGTCTTGAATAAATGTTTCCTGGATTACTGCAAGCCTTTGGTTAATTTCCAGAGTTTAAAAAAAGTTGTTTCTGGTGAGTTTGCTTATTGCTTTTATGGAGGAGAGATTTTTTCAGATGACCTTACTCTTCCATTTTCACTGATGTCACCTTTGCACTGTTATCTTTTAAATCACTTATCTTTTCACTCATTTAAATTTACTGTGAAAATTACTTTTCACTGATTTAAATCACTTCCCATTTTCACTGATATCAGCTTTGCACTATTATCTTTTAAATCACTATCTTTAAATCACATTCTCACTATTTTCTCATCTCTCAGCCATATTTTATTGGCTCCCTTGTTCCCTCACTGGAGATCAGAGCCTATGTCTTTCTTATCCAGTCTTTTGATAATCTCCCTGGGCACACAGCATGAGTTTTATCCTAGAACATCCTGGGTTGGATTCATTATTTTCCAGATTAGTTTTTTGTGCTATCTTGCTTTGTCCATCATTTTTTGGGAAGATATTCTCAAGTAATTTCTTGAGAAAATGATATGGGAGAAGAAATAGTATATATTCTTGCATTTGTGAAATGTCTTTTTCTTGCCTTTACTCTTTTTTTAATTGAAGAATAATTGATATGCAGTATTGTATTAGTTTCAGATGTACAAAAAGGTGATTTGGTATTTGTTTACATTGTGATTATTATCATCACAATAAGTCTAATTACCATCTGTCACCAAATACAGTTGTTGCAGTATTATTAATTATATATCCCTGTGTTTCATGTATTTTATAACTGGAAGATAATACCTCTTAATCTCCTTTGCCTCTTTTCCTTCCCCAACAGCCATCAGTTTCTCTGTGTCTGAGATAGTTTCTATTTTATTTATTCATTTATTTTGTTTTTTTAGATCACACATATAAGTGAAGTCATAATGGTATTTGTCTTTCTCTGTCTGACTTATTTTACTCAGCATAATACCCTCTAGGTGCATCCATATTGTCACAGATGGCAAGATTTCATTTTTTTATGGCTGGGTAATATTCCATCGTATATGTACTACTTCTTTATCCATTCACCTATCAGTAGACCCTTAGGTTGTTTTGCTATGCAGAAGCGTTTTCGTTTGAGGTAGTCCCATTTATTTATTTTTGTGTTTGTTCTTGTCTGAGGAGACAGTTCCAAAAAAATATTGCTAAGACCAGTGTGAAAGAGTTTACCATCTTTGTTTTCTTCAAGAAGTTTTATGGTTGCAAGTCTTAAATTTAACTCTTTAATTCATCTTGAGTTTATTTTTGTGTATGATGTAAGAAAGTGGTCCTGCATGTAACCATCCAGTTTTCCCAACACCATTTGTTGAAGAGAATGTCTTTTCTCCATTGCATATTCATGTCTTCTTTTTGTAGATTAATTGACCACATACGCATGAGTTTATTCCTGGGCTCTCTATTCTGTTCCATTCAACCAGTATGTCTGTTTTTATGCTATTACCATACTGTTTTGATTACTAGAGGTTTATAGTATAGTTTGAAATCCTGACATATGATACCTTCATCTTTGTTTTTTCTCAACACTTCTTTGGCTATCTGGGGTCTTTTGTGGTTTCCAACAAGTTTGAGAATTATTTGTTCTAGTTCTGGAAAAATGCCATTGGTATTTTGATAGGGTTTTCATTAATCTGTAGATGGTTAGTGTGGACATTTCAACAATATTCTTCCAATCCATGAGCATGGAATAGCTTTCCATTTATTTGTGTCATCTTCAACTTCTTTTCAACAATGTCTTACAGTTTTCAGAATACAGGTTGATTAACTCTGTTTGTAGGTATTTTATTCTTTCTGATGCTATTGTCAATTGGATTGTTTACTTAATTTCTCTTTCTGATAGTTTGCTTTTACTGTATGGAAGCAAAATAGATTTCTGCATGTTGACTTTGTATCCTACATCTTTCCTGAACTCGTTTATCAGCTCTGATGGCTCTCTGGGGGAGGCTTTGTGGGGTTCTGCCTGCACTCTTGATCAACAGTTTGGCTAAGTATTGAATTTTAGGTCTAAAACTTTCCCTCAAAATTTTGAGGGCATTGATTCTTTGTGTTCCTGTCTGTTATCTGTTTTACAATAATGACGCATTAAAAAGTATTTTAAATGTAGCGGCTTAAACAAATCAAATTATTCATTATTTTTCTCTGTTCCGTGAGTTGTCTGGGAGGTTCTTTTCATCTCCGTTGGGATACTTACGGGTCTGTGATCAGCTAGAACAGCTATGCAGCTGCTGATTTTAACTGAGATCACATATATTTGGAAACGGGCTAGCTGTAGGTTGGTCTATGATGACTTCATCTGGAATGACTTGGATAGTTTCCATGTCACTCTCTTTTCCTCCCAGCAGGCGAGCGTGCATATGTTCTCATGATCCTGGCAGAGATCCAAGGGAAGGTCTAAAAGTACACAAGATTCTTTCCAAATCTCTTTTGCTAACACCCCATTGTTAAAAGCAGTGGCCGAGTGGCTGAGCTCAGATTCAGATGAGAGGTGGCCACAAAGTTAAAGGCAAAGGGTTTGATACAGTGAGACCATTAATTTGGGCCATTAATGCATTTAATTTACCACAGTGTTCAAGCATGTAATGATGTTGATGAGAAATCTGGTGCGAGTCTAATTCTTGTTCTTTGGTTTTTGTTTAGGATTTCATCTTTATCCTTGACATAAAATTTAATGATGGTATATCTAAGTATAATTTCCATATTTTAAAGAAATGATTGTATTTCACTATGCTTGACCTAAAATTTACTGATGGTATATCTAACTATATTTTTCATACTTTAAACAAATGACTTTATCTCATTATTTCAAACTCTTTTAAATACTTTATTTTGGTATCATTAATCTACAATTACATGTGCAATATTATGGTTATTAAACTACCCCCTTCTTCAGGTACCCCCCACCCACCCCATTACAGTCACTGTCCATCAGCGTAGTGAGATGCTGTAGAATCACTACTTGTCTTCTCTGAGTTGTACAGCCCTCCCCGTGCCCCCCCAACATTACATCTGCTAATCGTAATGCCCCTTTCCTCCCCTTATCCCTCCCTTCCCACCCATCCTCCCAGTCCCTTTCCCTTTGGTAACTATTAGTCCGTTCTTGGGTTCTGTGAGTCTGCTGCTGTTTTGTTCCTTCAGGTTTTTTTCTTTCTTCTTATACTCCACATATGAGTGAAATCATTTGATACTTGTCTTTTTCAGCTTTGCTTATTTCACTGAGCATAATACCCTCTAGCACCATCCATGTTGTTGCAAATGGTAGGATTTGTTTCGTCTTATGGCTGAATAATACTCCATGGTGTATATGTGCCACATCTTCTTTATCCATTCATCTACTGATGGACACTTAGGTTCCTTCCATTTCTTGGCTATTGTAAATACTGCTACGATAAACATACGGGTGCATCTGTCTTTTTCAAATTGGGCTCCTGCATTCTTAGGGTAAAGTCTTGGAGTGGGATTCCTGGGTCAAATGGTATTTCTATTTTGAGTTTTTTGAGGAACCTCCATACTGCTTTCTACAATGATTGAACTAATTTGCATTCCCACCAGCAGTGTAGGAGGGTTCCCTTTTCTCCACATCCTCGCCAACATTTGTTGTTGTTTGTGTTTCGGATGTTGGCCGTCCTCACTGGTGTGAGGTGATATCTCATTGTGGTTTTAATCTGCATTTCTCTGATGATTAGCTATGTGGAGCATCTTTTCATGTGCCTGTTGGCCATCTGAATTTGTTCTTTGGAGAAGTGTCTATTCATGTCCTCTGCCCATTTCTTAATTGGATTATTTGCTTTTTGTTTGTTGAGGTGCGTGAGTTCTTTATATATTTTGGATGTCAACCCCTTATCGGATACGTCATTTATGAATATATTCTCCCATACTGTAGGATGTCTTTTTGTTCTACTGATGGTGTCCTTTGCTGTACAGAAGCTTTTCAGCTTGATATAGTCCCACTTGTTCATTTTTGCTTTTGTTTCCCTTGCCCGGGGAGATATGTTCATGGAGAAATTGCTCATGTTTATGTCTAAGAGATTTTTGCCAATGTTTTTTTCTAAGAGTTTTATGGTTTCATGACTTACATTCAGGTATTTGATCCACCTTGAGTTTACCTTTGTGTATGGGGCTAGACAGTAATCCAGTTTCATTCTCTTACATGTAGCTGTCCAATTTTGCCAACACCAGCTGCTGAAGAGGCCGTCATCTTCCCATTGTATATCCAAGGCTCCTTTATTAAATATTAATTGACTGTATATGTTTGGGTTAATGTTTGGATTTTTATTCTGTTCCACTGGTCTGTGGGTCTGTTTTTGTGCCACTACCAAATTGTCTTGATTACTGTGGCTTTGTAGTAGAGCTTGAAGTCAGGGAGCGTAATTCACCGTTTTATTCTTTCTCAGGATTGCTTTGGCTATTCGGGGTCTTTTGTGGTTCCATATGAATTTTAGAATTATTTGTTCCAGTTCATTGAAGAAAGCTGTTGGTAGTTTGATAGGGATTGCATTGAATCTGTAGATTGCTTTAGTAGTATAGCCATTTTGACAATATTTATTCTTCCTAGCCAAGAGCATGGGATGAATTTCCATTTGTTAGTGTCCTCTTTATTTTCTCTTAGGGGTGTCTTGTAGTTTTCAGAGTACAGGTCTTTCACTTCCTTGGTTAGGTTTATTCCTACGTATTTTACTCTTTTTGTTGCAATTATGAATGGAATTGTTTTACTGATTTCTTTCTGTTAGTTCATTATTAGTGTATAGGAAAGCAACAGATTTAATTTTGTATCCTGCCACTTTGCTGAATTCAGATATTAGTTCTAGTAGTTTTGGAGTGGAGTCTTTAGGGTTTTTTATGTACAATATCATGTCATCTGCAAATAGTGACAATTTGACTTCTTCTTTACCAATCAGGATGCCTTGTATTTCTTTGTGTTGTCTGATTGCTGTGGCTAGCACCTCCAGTACTATGTTGAATAACAGTGGAGAGAGTGGGCATCCCTGTCTTGTTCCCGATCTTAGATGAAAAGCTTTCAGCTTCTCGCCGTTAAGTATGATGTTAGCTGTGGGTTTGTCATATATGGCCTTTATGATGTTGAGGTACTTGCCTCTATACCCATTTTGTTGAGAGTTTTAATCATGAATGGATGCTGAATTTTGTCAAATGCTTTTTCAGCATCTATGGAGATGATCATGTGGTTTTTGTTCTTCTTTTTGTTGATGTGCTGGATGATGTTGATGGATTTTCGAATGTTGTACCATCCTTGCATCCCTGGGATGAATCCCACTTGATCATGGTGTATGATCCTCTTGATGTATTTTTGAATTTGGTTTGCTAATATTTTGTTGAGTATTTTTGCATCTACGTTCATCAGGGATATTGGTGTGTAGTTTTCTTTTTTGGTGGGGTCTTTGCCAGGTTTTGGTATTAGAATGATGCTGGCTTCATAGAATGAGTTTGGAAGTATTCCCTCCTCTTCTATTTTTTGGAAAACTTTGAGGAGAATGGGTGTAATTTCTTCTCTATATGTCTGGTAGAATTCAGAGGTGAATGTGTTTGGTCCGGGAGTTTTGTTCCTGGGTAGTTTTTTGAATACTGATTCAATTTCGTTGCTGGTGATTGGTCTGTTTAGTTTTTCTGTTTCTTGTTTGGTCGGTCTTGGAAGGTTGTATTTTTCTAAGAAATTGTCCATTTCTTCTAGGTTTTCCAGCTTGTTAGCACATAGATTCTCATAATATTCTCTTATAATTCTTTGTATTTCTGTGGGGTCTGTCATTGTTTTTCCTTTCTCATTTCTGATTCTGTTTATGTGTGTAGATTCTCTTTTTCTCTTAATGAGTCTGGCTAGGGGTTTATCTATTTTGTTTATTTTTTCAAAGAACCAGCTCTTGGTTTCATTGATTTTTTCTATTGTTTTATTCTTCTCAATTTTATTTATTTCTTCTCTAATCTTTATTATGTCCCTCCTTCTGGTGACTTTGGGCCTCATTTGTTCTTCTTTTTCCAATTTCAGTAATTGTGTCTTTAGACTATTCATTTGGGAATGTTCTTCCTTCTTTAAATAGGCCTGGATTGCCATATGCTTTCCTCTTAGAAGTGCCTTTGCTGCATCCCACGGAAGTTGTGGCTTTGTGTTGTTGTTGTCATTAGTCTCCATATATTCTTTGATTTCTGTTTTGATTTGGTCATTAGCCCATTGCTTAATTAGGAGAATGTTGTTAAGTCTCCATGTATTTGTGAGCCTTTTTGATTTCTTTCTAAAATTTATTTCTAGTTTTATACCTTTGTGATCTGAGAAGTTGGTTGGTAGGATTTCAATATTTTTGAATTTACTGAGGTTCTTTTTGTGGCCTAGTACATGGTCTATTCTGGATAATGTTCCACGTGTAGTTGAGAGGAATGTGTATCCTGTTGCTTTTGGGTGTAGAGTTCTGTAGATGTCTGTTATGTCCATCTGTTCTAGGGTGTTGTTCAGTTGCTCTGTGTCTTTACTTGTTTTCTGTCTGGTTGTTCTGTCCTTTGGAGTGAGTGGTGTGTTGAAGTCTCCTAAAATGAATGCATTTGCTTTCAATTTCCTCCTTTAATTCTGTTAGTATTTGTCTCACATATGCTGGCGCTCCTGTGTTGGGTGCATACATATTTATAATGGTTATATCCTCTTGTTGGACTGACTCCTTTATCATTATGTAATGTCCTTCTTTATCTCTTGCTACTTTCTTCATTTTGAAGTCTATTTTGTCTGATACAAGTACTGCAACACTGGCTTTTTTCTCTTTGTTGTTTGCATGAAATATCTTTTTCCATCCCTTCGCTTTTAGTCTGTGTATATCGTTGGGTTTGAGGTGAGTCTCTTGTAGGCAGCATATAGATGGGTCTTGCTTTTTTATCCATTTTGTTACTCTGTGTCTTTTGATTGGTGCATTCAGTCCATTTACATTTAGGGTGCTTATTGATAGATATGCACTTATTGCCATTGCTGGCTTTAGATTCGTGGTTACCAAAGGTTCAACGGTTGCTTCTTTACTATCTGACAGTCTAAGTTAACTTTCTTGTTAAATTGTTGTAAACACAGTCTGATGTTTCTTTATTTCTGTCCCTTCTTATTCTTCCTCCTCCATTCTTTATATACTAGGTGTTTTATTCTTTGCCTTTAGTTAGTATTTGGATGGTCTGGTTTCTTTGTTATGATTTTATTTTCTCTGGTGACATCTTTTTAGCCTTAGGGGTGCTTCCCTCTAGAGCAGTCCATTTAAGATATCCTGTAGTGGTGGTTTATGGGACGCAAACTCTCTCAGCTTTCGCTTGTCTGGAAATTGTTTAATCCCTCTGTCATATTTAAATGATAATCATGCTGGATACAATATACTTGGTTTGAGGCCCTTCTGTTTCATTATGTTAAATATATCATGCCATTCTCTTCTGGCCTGTAAGGTTTCTGTTGAGAAGTGTGATGATAGTCTGATGGGTTTTCCTTTGTAGGTGGTCTTTTTTCTCTCTCTAGCTGCCTTTAATACTCTGTCCTTATCGTTGATCTTTGCCATTTTAATTATTATGTGTCTTGGTGTTGTCTTCCTTGGGTCCCTTGTGTTGGAGGATCTTTGGGCGTCCGTCGACTGAGAGACTATTTTCCTTCCCCAGCATGGGGAAGTTTTCAGCAATTATTTCTTCAAAGACACTTTCTATCCCTTTTTCTCTCTCTTCTTCTTCTGGTGCTCCTATAATGTGAATATTGTTCAATTTGGATTGGTCACACAATTCTCTTAATATTCTTTCATTCCTAGAGATCCTTTTATCTCTCTCTGCCTCAGCTTCTCTGTATTCCTGTTCTCTGATTTCTATTCCATTAACAGTTTCTTGCATCTCGTTCAGTCTGCTGCTAAGCCCATTGATCACTTGTCTCATTTTTGCATTGTCTCTCCTCACTTCTCTCACCTCCTCCCTCAGCTCTTGCATATTTCTCTGTAGATCCATCAGTATGGTTATCACTTTTGTTCTGAATTCTTTTTCAGGAAGGTTGTGCATTTCCATCCGTTCAGGCTCCCTGTCTGGTGTTGTCTGGGTCTGGGTAAGTTTTGTTTGCACCATATTTCTCTGTCTTTTCATGGTGATAGAAGTGGTTGCTGGTAGGTGCCATGTATGTCAGCTGGGCTCTTTAAGACTTTTAAAAAGAAAAAAAAGGAAAAAGAAAAAAAAAGAAAGAAAAGAAAGAAAAGAAAAGAAAAGAGGAAAAAAAAAACGCCTGCTGGGAGTAGATTCTGTGGGAATGCTGTAGGTGGTGCTGTTGCTACACTATTCCGCAGCCATGGCCACGCTGCTCCGCAGGGCCCTTTGTACCTCTGACTGGGGTGGGAATGAATGGGAGGCTGTTGATCTCTGTGGGAAGTCTCTGTAGGCAACTTTTTCCTATTTGCCAGCTAAGCGTCCAAAATTCCCCGGACTCCCAGCCTGTTGGGCTGAGTGTGCTGGGACAATCCTGCTCCTCCGTTGGGCCTGCTTCTTTAAGACCACTAAAAAAGCGCGCACTTTTCTTTTGTCCTGGGGAGCTGGCTGCAAGGACCCAGTGCATTCCCAGGCTCAGATCCTGCACTCTCTGTCTCTCCAATCTCCGATACACCACGTGATGTGTGTCAGTGCTCCCAGCACAGATCACCAGGGCTGGTTATTTCGCGGGGCTGTACTTCCACTTCCTCCCTGCTCTGAATCCTCTCTTCCTGCCGGTGCACTGGGGTGGGGGAGTGCTCGGGTCCCGTCGGGACACAGCTCCATATCTTACCCACCTCATGGGGTGCTGAGTCCTCTCAGGTGTAGCTGTAGGCTGGGTGCAGTCCTATGTCTTCTGGTCTTTCTTTTAGGAGTAGTTGTATTTGTTGTATTTTCATAAATATATATGGTTTTGGGAGGAGATTTCCATCGCCCTGCTCACACCGCCATCTTCCCGGAAGTCTATTTCATACTTTTAAGAAATAAAACCTTCTTTGAGGTTCCTGTTAAGTGAATCTTGTGGATTGGTTTTCCATTTCTTAAATATCTTCTTTATAGTCCTTGTCTCTGTCTTATTCTGGGAGGTTACTAAATTTTATTTTCCAGTCTTTCTATCAAATATTTATTCTAGCTATTAAAGAATTTCTAAATGCTTTTTCTTAATCTCTTTCTTTTTCATTGCCTTCTTATTGTTACAGTTGTAATTTCTGAGTAAATTTTAAATTTTGTTTTGTCTTTAAATTTTTTTGTATACCTGAACTATTTGTTTCTACCAAGGTTTTTTAATTGTTATTTTTCATTTTTGTTTTTGCTTTTTTTGGGGGTAAAGGAGTCTTTCTTTTTTATAATGTTGTTTTCCCTCATATATATATAATTAGAATCTTGGTTGTTCATTTACATTCATGATTAAAGTATAGGATAACTAGCATATGCCTCTTTTATTATTTTTATGAATATATTTATTTTACAGTTAAATGGCTTTCCCTAATGGAAGTTCTTTTTTTCTTTAAAGATATTATCATACACTTTTTTATTATACTAAAATCAGGCAATGGTCTGACAGGAAAAGACTGCTTATGGAACATTGTTACATTCAACTTATAAGATATTAAGTCATTAGAACTAAGGTTTTCCCAAGAAAAAGAGAAGTGGAAACACCAGTTGCTTTTCAGACTTGATATTTGCTGTTTCAAAAGTTGGTTTTACACAAACACTAAATTAAAAAAAAAAAACTTTAAAGTACAATGAATTGCTTTTATTTTGGTATGCATCCAAACCTCAGCATTTAGTGGTTCACAGAAAAGTGGACAAATGCTCCAATTTGTTTGGAAAATAGCCTGCCAATTTCAGGGATATGCCATGCACACTGGATTGTTTCTCAATCCTTGCTATGGACCATGAGAAGCAGCAGCACCAAAATCAAAGTAGGCACTCAGTTCAAGGTTCTCTTTGATCCAATGGTCAGATTCCAAACTAAACCCAAATGTATTTCAAGGATGACCAAATGAGAGCCCTGTTTAAAACTTCAGTTTTTAAAATCAAAAGCAATTACAAGGAAAGGAAACCATTCAGAGGGATTGTGTGTGGTCACAAGTGTCTTCTGTGATATTCTTCAAGTTTAAACACCAAGACTTTGAGAGCTGGCATGTCTGAGTAACCCTGGTGACTGTTCTTTTCATTTTATCAAAATTTGAACTAAAAAAACACATTAATTGATGATGACAGCAGAGGGTGGCAGGGCTGAGGACCCAGTATTCATTACCCAGGCTTGTGGAGAGTATATAATTGTGGCCCTGAAACTAAATGAGGGAAGTCAGAAACTCTTTCCAGCCTTACCTGTTGGCTTCTGGCCAAAGCAAGGATGTATCTTGGAAAGTGTTGGGTAGTGAGTGTAGTGATGGTACAAAATGGACTTGATGAGAAAGAAGGAAAAAGCAGCATGCCTCAATAAAGGTAGCAGGAGAAGATAGGGGGACAGGCCTCAATTCCTCACCAAGGGCCACTTTTACAGGGGAGCAAAGGGCGTTACAATCTATGCTTTGGCCAAAAGTTATTGTAGTAGAGAGTGGGAAAAAGAAGCTGGCTTTGAAGGGAGGCATAATTTAAGACTTGAGAAAAGAAACCAGGGCTGCAGATGAAGCCTCCCTGACCCTACACGCACACCTAGCAGTGGTCCCACAGACTGTGACCTGAAACCTTCATACCTGCTCTAATGAATCGCCCCAAGCCAGACAGCTTTTACAAGAGGGTGGAAGGTTGGGAGAAGACAGCATAGAACCCAGGCCACAAAATCAGCAGCAAGGTTATTGTGTGAAGTGTCTTTTCACAGTTGAGTTTGAGTGCCAGTTATGATGCAAATCAATTTAAATATACTTCCTTGATGCCAGAAGTTCAACTACATGGATAGTAGTTACATTTGACAGGATGATTTGTTATGACACAACTTACGTATTTCAAATGGGCAAAAAATTAGTATAATTTACAGTATCTTAAGATAAATTGCCTTTGAATGGGAGCCTCCTTTCCAGTACTTAGAGGTCTACAAGATTTGTCTATGAAATTTAATATTGTGGGAAATGAAGACTGCTTAAATCCAATGGGGGAAGGCCTGTTGGTCTTCTTTTTGATTAATTGCTGTAACAGCGTCCTTCAAGCACCTGGGGGGGTTTTCATATTTTTTTGAGACAGCATTAAGCACCAGAGCTCTTGCAGGACTACTTTGATGCTATATGAATTCTACCATTTTGCTAGCACTGATATGGCTCTTGGCTCCACCACTCCATTAGAACTATTAACTGTTCATATTAATTTTTCTTACAAATCTTACCACAGGGGATAGTTATGGGTGTTTAGGTCCACATTTTATTTTCAGGCCTTGTATTCACTTTTCATAATTGTTCTTGGAGGCCCAGTTATCATCTCTGCCTTGTAAGCCTCATGTTTTCATCATCTTCTAGACCCCAGCTAACTGCCAGCTCCTACTCCTTTGCGGCTTTCTTCAAGTTCTTCCAACAGTTGGAAACTGGGTGGGAGTGTGGGTAAAATTGCAACATTTCCAGAATCTCTCACCTGGCCATAGTGCATCACTATATCAACAGGTGTTTCCAAGGGGTGGAGAGGAGTAGTCTACCTCCTTATCAATAGGTGATTACGAGGGGGAGCGAGGGCATATCTGGACTGGAGAGGTTGGGTGGGGTCCCTTTTTCTGCAGCCAGTCCCGAGAGACACAGACAAGCCAAAGTGGATGACTGCTTGTAAGCAATAAACGGGTTTCTCCCTCTTTATTTCTCTCTTTGACTAATTTTGGTTCAAAGGTATTTTGCCCCCAGGCTGGGAAAATATTACTCCCCCCACCCCCACCCCTCGGGGTTACAGGACTTTTACTCCGAAGCCTGTGGTGGCTGCCACCTTGTGTCACTTCTCTTGATGGCTGGCCCTCAATGGAAATTCTTACCAAGAGTCTCTGTGGAGTGCAGATGGAGCCCTCGCCACCTAGCAGTGGTCCCACAGGCTGTGACCTGTAACCTTCACACCCGCTCTAACAAACCACCCCAAGCTAGACAGCTTTTGCAGGGGGAGGGAAAGGAGAAGAAAGCGGAGACCTGAGGCCACTGATCAGCAGTCAGTTGATTTTATTAACCGCCTGGCCTTAATATCAGGGGATGTAAGGGGTAAGTGCTGTTGGATGGAATAGCCCCTACTCAGCACAGAGTGAACCTTATATTGCACGTTTTGGCCCCTATTGTTTGTATGGTGAGGCATTTTGTCTCTTAGATCTTTAACTAGATTATAAGGTAAAGCCTCTATTTATATATATATACTTTTTGTCACAAAAATCCTGCTTTGCATAAGATAGTGCCTTGATAAATTGATTAGTTAACCTGTTATCAGATGACTTTGCTCTTTAAATTTTTAAAGCTTTAGAAAAAGCTTTCTTTTTCTGCTAGAAAATGTTCTGATCTTACTTGGTTAAGAATAAAAAAGCTCCACTTCTAGTTTGCTCTAAATTATTTCCTTACTAGGATCCTCAGATTAGTTTAGATGCTTCCCATTCCAATAAACTAAATTTATCTCTCAACTTCAGAGTTTCCTGGGATTTCCCATACAGTCATAGATATCTGCAGGGTAACCTGGGAAAATTTTTGAAGCCAAGTAAAAGGAATACAAGAACATGTACTGAAATTCTCATTCTTTTTAAGTGTGCTTAGCCTGCTGATGTTTTGTCATTCCTTTTATCTAGATAAGGGGTTTAAGAGAAAGTAGAAATTGAAATTTACTGATTAAAAAGTTAAGTCTGAATCCTCCTGGGATACGTACCCCTGGAAATCTTAAAATCAGTAGTTTCTAAGTTTTGTTTTTTGCTCTTCACTCTTTTTCTATAGTTAATTTTGGAAAATTTCAATAATACAGAAATGTGGAGTATGATCATTAACTTATATATCCATCACTCAGAATTATCAACAGTTCCCAATTTTGTTCCATCTACCCCTTGCTAGTTCTTTTATTAGGGAGTATTTTAAAGCAAATTTTGGGCATCATTTTGATGCCGGGGTTCTTGTTTGCAGAGTCGAAGAATGAACTAAGCAAGCACCCAAGGTAGGAGAGCCAGGGAGAGGCTTTTATTTAGAGATATAGTGAGAGGAGGGAACTCCTGGCTCATGCCAGGAGGGGACAAGAAAGCCCTGGGTGGTGTGTTGTCTAGGGGATTTATAGGCAGTTGAGAGACAAAGGGCTAGGGATGGAGACCTGCTAAATGGTCCCCAAATGTTTATCTTTGAAGAGACACTAAGTTTCTTATCAATCTTCTGGATTATTTTGCAGAGTTAACACAAGAAATTTACTGCTCTGATTCGTTCCCAGAATAGCAGCTTCTTGGTTTGGGAGCACATCACTCAAGACTGCCTGTCCTGCTCTCGAGGTGGGCTGGGTTATTGTCTGTTATGTTAAGAAACCTATTTTTTTCTTTTTGGGTTTTAAAGTGTAATCTTATCTTTAAAATGGAATCTTTCTTGTTTTTACTATGTTGTTTGTGACTGGGCTCGCCTGCTGTATTAATTGCCCATGTTATATACTACCTGATTAGGGGCTGGAGGAGGAAAAGCAGCATCAGGGCAAAGTTAAAGAAGATAAGCTGGGCCTTTTAGCAGGCTAAAGTAAATTTTACAGTAGCCTCATTTAACTGACACAATGAAGAAACAGGCTATGCTGACCTCATTTCCTTGTCTGTGGATATCCAAACATTCCAGGCCAAGTTACTCCTGGCTTTTTAGTTTTAACTAATCTCACTGAAGAATACTTATATTCCTAGTTTGAATTTTTACTTTAGAGAATTAATGTGGCTCTGGCTTTGCTTAACTGTTTAATATGGAATTTTGGTAGGGCTCTTTTTCCAGAGGCCCTCACCCTACTCTGACTACACCCATGGTACCTGTTTCAATTTCATTTCACCTATAAGTTCTTTGTTTCATAATCACTATGCCATTATCAAACCTGACAAAATTTAAATTCTTTAATGTCATTTAATAGTATATAATTAAATTTTCCTATCTCAAAAACACCTTTTTTGATTTGTTAAAATTAGGATTCAAATAAGACACAATCATTGTGTTTGGTTATTGTATCTGTTTCCTGTTTCTTCTAGATAGATGGAGTTCTTCTTCCCTTCTGTTTTCCTTGTCACTGATCTGTTAGAACATAGGTTCTCAGTTTTTCTTGTTGTTGTTATTTGTTGCCTCAGGGCTTTTTTTTGAGCAATAAATTGATTTTATTATTTATTTATTTTAATTAATTAATTAATTTTATTAAGGTATTATTGATATACACTCTTATGAAGGTTTCACATGAAAAAACAATGTGGCTACTACATTCACCCCTGTTATGTGTCCTCCCATATCCCATTGCAGTCACTGCCTATCAGTGTAGTAAGATGCCACAGAATCACTATTTGCCTTCTCTATGCTACACTGTCTTCCCCCTGAACCCCCCACCTGTGTGTGCCAATCATATTACCCTTGAATCCCCTTCTCCCTCCCCCACAACCTGCCCTCCTCCACCCCTCCCCTTTGGTAACCTCTAGTCCCTTCTTGGAGTCTGTGAGTCTGTTGCTGTTTTGTTCCTTCAGTTTTGCCTTTGTTCTTATACTCCACAGATGAATGAAATCATTTGGTACTTGTCTTTCTTCACCTGGCTTATTTCACTGAGCATAATATCCTCCAGCTCCATCCATGTTGTTGCAAATTGTAGAATTTGTTTCTTATGGCTGAGTAGTATTCCACTGTGTATATGTACCACATCTTCTTTATCCATTCATCTACTGATGGACACTTAGGTTGCTTCTGTATCTTAGCTATTGTAAATAGTGCTGCAATAAACATTCAGGGCTTCTTTATATTCTTAGAAACTATGGAGAACTCCAAAGAGCTTTAATTTATGTGGGTTATTTATTAATTTAATTTAAGTTATGTTAATTATGCCTAGATATTTATCATATTAGAAAATTAAGAAATTTAAAATAAAAAGGTTTTAAATAAAATTTATTTCATTTAAAATAATAGCAAACCCATTGTATGCTAATATAAATAAAATGTGTTTATGAAAAGCACTTATTTTCCAAAAAATAACTGATTTAGTAAGAAGTTATAGCATTGTTTTACATTTTGCTAATCTCTAATGTCTGGCTTTGTAAAAGGCATCTAGATTTCCTATCTGTCTGCATTCAAACTATAAAGTATAGGAAGAAAATCCAGCCTCACACAGTTAACAAAAATCCTATAGCTTTTGATCTCCACAGAATTCTTGGCAGACGATAAAAGTACAAAAGGCAAATAATACCTTAGTGTTATTTTAAAAATAGTTTTTACCTTGCAGATCACCTGATTGGGTCTCAGGGACCCTGGGTAGGTTTCTGCTCCCCATGCTGAACCACTATGGCTTCTCCATCACACAGGGATGCCTGTCTTGCTCTGCCCCATCTAATGGCCTGAGAGCTAAAGTGTTGGGGAAGAAGCCAGAGCAGGTCAGTGCAGAAATCTTGAACTTCACTCACAAGTTTTGTGTGAGAGAATATATGAGTAAAAATATTGAGGCTGAGACTGAGTGTTCTCACTGTAGGAAAAAGGAAAAACAAATAGGGCATGGGGAAGGTGAGGAAGAATCTTGTGTTAATGGATTTGAATTGGTGGTATCAGTATGAACCAACCAGTATGAATTTATAATATTTAAAATATGTATTTCTTAATTCTGTCCAAAGAAGGGTTTGGAATAAATGGCACCACAGTAACGTCGAGCTTACCTGGTGCCCAGATCTTGCTTTCTGAATCCTTCTTTGGAGAAATGCCTGATTGCCATTGGGGGAAAGGAGGGCACAGGTGAGCTTTGAGCACCTGTGGTGCCAGCAAGCAAAGGTGTGCTCAATGACAGTAGAGCCCCTAAGTATACGGGAGCTGCCCGGAGGGGCTCCCACTGCATTTAAAGCAATTTTTATTTTCCTATTACATAGGTGTTTTATATTTTTACATATTTATCAACTACTTTTTCTTGTGGCTCTTGTACAACTATAAAAGTAAAACAAATTTACAAATAAAATAATATGCAATCAGATACAATTCAAATGCATTATTTTAGTGTGCATATTTTGTTGAAACTAAATTATCTTTTGTTAGGTGTAATATATTTTGTGTATTTGAACTTGAATTCTATAAAAGCAGACAGTGGCTGCTTCTGTAAGTACATTGTACAGACTATCATTAATAATTTTAAGGCTTTGTTAACTAGTTGACCAATCAGATTTCACCCTTTACCAAAACTCTACCAAGGAATAATCTGCATGCCATTCTTGTAACATATCACTTTAACTAAAAAGCCCATGTTTATCCAAGATAAGGTTATCATTGTGTTGTTATAGAATTCTATATGACAGTGGCATCTAAATTGATTTACTGGAGAATAAAAATATCTGATTTTCAATCTTTTTCTTGATCTTTAACTAGAAATTTTGAACTGTCCAAAACTTTTAGGTAAAGTATTTTTTGTTTTTTGTTTTTTTTTGGTATCATTAATCTACAATTATATGTGTAACATGATGGTTACTAAACTCCCCACTTCATCAGGTCCCCGCCCCCCACTTACCCCATTATAGTCACTGTCCATCAATGTAGTGAGATGCTATAGAATCACTACTTGTCTTCTCTGAGTTGTACAACCATCCCCGTGCCCCCCCTACACTATGTCTGCTAATCATAATGCCGCTTTTTTCCCCTTGTCCCTCCCTTCCCGCCCATCCTCCCCAGTCCCTTTCCCTTTGGTAACTGTTGGTCCATTCTTGGGTTCTGTGAGTCTGCTGTTGTTTTGTTCCTTCAGTTTATTTCTTTTCTCTTATACTCCACATATGAGTGAAATCATTTGATACTTATCTTTTTCCGCCCAGCTTATTTCACTGAGCATAATACCCTCTAGTTTCATCCATGTTGTTGCAAATGGTAGGATTTGTTTTCTTCTTATGGCTGAATAATATTCCCTTGTGTATATGTATCACATCTTCTTTATCCATTCATCTACTGATGGACACTTAGGTTGCTTCCATTTTTTGGCTATTGTAAATCGTGCAGTGATAAACATCAGGGTGCATCTCTCTTTTTCAAACTGGGCTGCTGCATTCTTAGGGTAAATTCCTAGGAGTGGGATTCCTGGGTCAAATGGTATTTCTTTTTTTTTAAATAATTTATTTTGGTATGATTAATCTACAATTGCATGTGCAATATTATGGTTATTAAATTACCCCCTTCATCAGGTACTCCCACCAACACCATGACAGTCACTGTCCATCAGCGTAGTGAGATGCTATAGAATCACTACTTACTTCTCTGAGTTGTACAGCCCTCCCCATGACCCCCCAACATTATGTCTGCTAATCGTAATGCCCCTTTTTCCCTCTTATCCCTCACTTCCCACCCATTTTCCCCAGTCCCTTTCCCTTTGGTAACTATTAGTCCATTCTTGGGTTCGGTGAGTCTGCTGCTGTTTTGTTCCTTCAGTTTTTTTTTCTTTGTTCTTATACTCCACATATGAGTGAAATCATTTGATACTTGTCTTTTTCGGCTTGGCTTATTTCACTGAGCATAATACCCTCTAGCTCCATCCATATTGTTACAAATGGTAGGATTTGTTTTCTTCTTATGGCTGAATAATATTCCATTGTGTATATGTACCACTCTTCTTTATCCATTCATCTACTGATGGACACTTAGGTTGCTTCCATTTCTTGGCTATTGTAAATAGTGCTGCGATAAACATAGGGGTGCATCTGTCTTTTCAAACTGGGCTGCTGCATTCTTAGGGTAAATTCCTTGGAGTGGAATTCCTGGGTCAAATGGTATTTCTATTTTGAGTTTTTTGAGGAACCTCCATACTGCTTTCCACAATGGTTGAACTAATTTGCATTCCCACCAGCAGTGTAGGAGGGTTCCCTTTTCTCCCCATCCTCACCAACATTTGTTGTTGTTTGTGTTTTGTATGCTGGCCATCCTCACTGGTATGAGGTGATATCTCATTGTGGTTTTAATTTGCATTTCTCTGATGATCAGCGATGTGCAGCATCTTTTCATGTGCCTGTTGGCCATCTGAATTTCTTCTTTAGAGAAGTGTCTATTCATGTCCTCTGCCCATTTCTTAATTGGATTATTTGCTTTCTGTTTGTTAAGGTGTGTGAGTTCTTTATATATTTTGGATGTCAACCCCTTATCAGATACGTCATTTATGAATATATTCTCCCATACTGTAGGATGTCTTTTTGTTCTACTGATGGTATGCTTTGCTGTACAGAAGCTTTTCAGCTTGATATACTCCCACTTGTTCATTTTTGCTTTTGTTTCCCTTGCCCAGGGAGACATGTGCATGAAGAAGTCACTCATGTTTATGTCCAAGAGATTTTTGCCAATGTTTTATTCTAAGAGTTTTATGGTTTCATGACTTACATTTAGGTCTTTGATCCACCTTGAGTTTACCTTCGTGTATGGGGCTAGACAGTAGTCTGGTTTCATTCTCTTACATGTAGCTGTCCAGTTTTTCCAACACTAGCTGCTGAAGAGGCCGTCACCTCCCCATTGTATAGCCAAGGCTCCTTTATCAAATATTAATTGACTGTATATGTTTGGGTTAATGTTTGGATTTTGTATTCTGTTCCACTGGTCTGTGGGTCTGTTTTTGTGCCAATACCAAATTGTCTTGGTTACTGTGGCTTTGTAGTAGAGCTTGAAGTCAGGGAGCGTAATACCCCCTGTTTTATTCCTCCTTCTCAGGATTGCTTTGGCTATTCGGGGTCTTTTGTGGTTCCATATGAATTTTAGAACTATTTGTTCCAGTTCATTGAAGAATGTTGTTGGTATTTTGATAGGGATTGCATTGAATCGGTAGATTGCTTTAGGTAGTATAGCCAATTTGACAATATTTATTCTTCCTAGCCAAGAGCATGAGGTGAATTTCCATTTGTTAGGGTCCTCTTTAATTTCTCTTAGGAGTGTCTTGTAGTTCTCAGAGTACAGGTCTTTCACTTCCTTGGTTAGGTTTATTCCTAGGTATTTTATTCTTTTTGATGCAATTGTGAAGAATTGTTTTTCTGATTTCTCTTTCTGTTAGTTCATCATTGGTGTATAGGAGAGCAACAGATTTCTGTGTATTAATTTTGTATCCTGCCACTTTGCTGAATTCAGATATTAGTTCTAGTAGTTTTGGTGTGGAGTCTTTGGGGTTTTTTATGTGCAGTATCATGTCATCTGCAAATAGTGACAATTTGACTTCTTCTTTACCAATCTGGATGCCTTGTATTTCTTTGTTTTGTCTGATTGCCGTGGCTAGGACCTCCAGTACTATGTTGAATAACAGTGGGGAGAGTGGGCATCCCTGTCTTGTCCCCAATCTTAGATGAAAAGCTTTCAGCTTCTCGCTGTTAAGTATGATGTTGGCTGTGGGTTTGTCATATATGGCCTTTATGATGTTGAGGTACTTGCCGTCTATACCCATTTCGTTGAGAATTTTTATCATGAATGGATGTTGAATTTTGTCAAATGCATTTTCAGCATCTATGGAGATGATCATGTGGTTTTTGTTCTTCTTTTTGTTGATGTGGTGGGTTATATTGATGGATTTTCGAATGTTGTACCATCCTTGCATCCCTGGGATGAATCCCACTTGATCACAGTGTGTGATTCTCTTGATATATTTTTGAATTCGATTTGCTAATATTTTGTTGAGTATTTTTGCATCTATGTTCATCAGGGATATTGGTCTGTACTTTTCTTTTCTGGTGGGGTCTTTGCCTGATTTTGGTATTAGAGTGATGCTGGCTTCATAGAATGAGTTTGGAAGTATTCCCTCCTCTTCTGTTTTTTGGAAAACTTTAAGGAGAATGGGTATTATTTATTCTCTGTATGTCTGATAAAACTCAGAGGTGAGTCCATGAGGCCGGGGGTTTTGTTCTTGGGTAGTTTTCTGATTACCGATTCAATTTTGTTGCTGGTAATTGGTCTGTTTAGTTTTTCTGTTTCTTTCTTGGTCAGTCTTGGAAGGTTGTATTTTTTTAAGAAGTTGTCCATTTCTTCTAGGTTTTCCAGCTTGTTAGCATATAGATTTTCATTGTATTCTCTAATAATTCTTTGTATTTCTGTGGGGTCCGTCGTGATTTTTCCTTTCTCATTTCTGATTCTGTTTATGTGTGTAGATTCTCTTTTTCTCTTAATAAGTCTGACTAGGGGTTTTATATTTTGTTTATTTTTTTGAAAAACCAGCCTTGGTTTCATTGATTTTTTTCTATTGTTTTATTCTTCTCAATTTTATTTATTTCTTCTCTGATCTTTATTATGTCTCTCTTTCTGGTGAGTTCAGGCCTCATTTGTTCTTCTTTTTCCAATTTCAGTAATTGTGACTTTAGATGATTCATTTGGGATTGTTCTTCCTTCTTTAAGTAGGCTTGGATTGCGATATACTTTCCTCTTAGAACTGCCTTTCCTGTGTCCCACAGACGTTTCAGCTTTGTGTTGTTGTTGTCATTTGTCTCCATATATTGTTTGATTTCTGTTTTAATTTGGTCGTTGATCCATTGATTATTTAGGAGCATGTTGTTGAGCCTCCATGGATATGTGAGTCTTTTTGTTTTCTTTGTACCAGTTATTTCTAGTTTTATACCTTTGTGATCTGAGAAGTTGGTTGGTAGAATTTCAATATTTTTGAATTTACTGAGGTTCTTTTTGTGTCCTAGTATGTGGTCTGTTCTGGACAATGTTCCATGTGCACTTGAGAGGAATGTGTATTCTGTTGCTTTTGGCTGTAGAGTTCTGTAGATGTCTGTTAGGTCCATCTGTTCTAGTGTGTTGTTCAGTTCCTCTGTGTCTTTACTTGTTTTCTGTCTGGTTGATCTGTCCTTTGGAGTGAGTGGTGGGTTGAAGTCTCCTAAAATGAATGCATTGTTTTCTGTGTCCTCCTCTAATTCTGTTAGTATTTGTTTCACATGTTTTGGCGCTCTGTGTTGGGTGTATATATGTTTAGAATGCTTATATCCTCTTGTTGGACTGACCCCTTTATCATTATGTAATGTCCTTCTTTATCTCTTGCTACTTTCTTCGTTTTGAAGTCTATTTCGTCTAATACAAGTACTGCAACACCTGCTTTTTTCTCCTTGCTGTTTGCAGGAAATATCTTTTTCCATCACTTCACTTTTAGTCTGTGTATGTCTTTGGGTTAAATTGTGTCTCTTGTAGGCAGCATATAGATGGGTCTTGCTTTTTTATCCATTCTATTACTCTGTGTCTTTTGATTGGTGCATTCAGTCATTTATATTTAGGGTGGTTATCGATAAATATGTAGTTATTGGCATTGCCGGCTTCATATTCGTGGTTACCAACGTTCAAGGGTAGCTTCTTTACTATCTAACAGTCTAATTTAACTCTCTTGTTAAGCTAGTATAAAAACAGTCTGATGATTCTTTATTTCTCTCCCTTCTTATTTTTCCTCCTCCATTCTTTATATGTTAGGTGTTTATTCTGTACTCTTTTATGTTTCCTCTTGCTGTTTTTTGTGGATAGTTGGTTTTACTTTTTGCCTTTAGTTAGTACTTGGATGTTCTGCTTTCTTTGCTATGAGTTTATTTTCTCTGGAGACTTCTTTTTAGCCTTAGGAGTGCTTCCATCTAGAGCAGTCCCGTTAAGATATCATGTAGAGGTGGTTTGCGGGAGGCAAATTCCCTCAACTTTCGCTTGTCTGGGAATTGTTTAATCCCTCCCTCAAATTTAAATGATAATCGTGCTGGATACAGTATTCTTGGTTCAAGGCCCTTCTGTTTCATTGCATTAAATATATCATGCCATGCTCTTCTGGCCTGTAAGGTTTCTGTTGAGACGTCTGATGATAGACTGATGGGTTTTCCTTTGTAGGTGATGTTTTTTCTCTCTCTTGCTGCTTTTAATACTCTGTTCTTGTCTTTGATCTTTGTCATTTTAATTATTATGTGTCTTGGTATTGTCCTCCTTGGGTCCCTTGTGTTGGGAGATCTGTGGGCTTCCATGGTTTGAGAAAGTATTTCCTTCCCCAGCTTGGGGAAGTTTTCAGCAATTATTTCTTCAAAGACACTTTCTATCCCTTTTTCTCTCTTCTTCTTCTGGTACTCTTATAATGTGAATATTGTTCCATTTGGATTGGTCACGCAGTTCTCTTAATATTCTTTCATTCCTAGAGATCCTTTTATCTCTCTCTGCCTCAGCTTCTCTGTACTCTTGTTCTCTGAATTCTATTCCATTAACAGTTTCTTGCCCCTTGTCCCATCTGGTCTTCAGCCCAACAATCGCTTGCTCATTTCTGCATTTTTCTCTCCTCACTTCCTCCCTGAGCTCTTGCATATTTGTATGTAGATCCATCATCATGGTTATCACTTTTATTCTGAATTGTTTTTCAGGAAGGTTGTTTATCCCATCAGGCCATCTCCCAGGGGTTGTCTGGGTGATCCTTGTCTGAACCATATTCCTCTGTCTTTTTATGGCAATAGAGGTGGTCACTGGCAGGTGCCACATGTGTCAGCTGGGAGAACAAAGTCCCTTCCTGTTTGCTGTTCTCCTTGCCGTTCTCCAGAGCCTAAGCCGGGTACCTGCACACCGGAGACAGTCTCTGGGATACTCCCCTGAGCTGCCTGTTTGCGGGGCCACCCTCAGCCTAGGCTATGGCACTGTGGGATTTGCACTCACACAGGGTGCGTTCTGCTCCCCTTTGTGCCTTCCAGACCTTGCTCCAGATTCTGGGGCCCTTCCCATTTAACTGCTCGCCAGGAGGAGATTCTGTGTGGTTGCTGTGGGCGGGGCCGCTCTCCTGCTTTTCCGCAGCTGTATTGGATCCGCAGGACCCTTTGCGGTGCTGGCCGGGGGGAAGACTGTCAGGCTGCTTATCCCCATGAGAGGACCTGGCAGCCAGTTAGGGGGTCCAAAATTCCTCCAGGTTACCAGCCTGCTGGGCTGAGTGCGCTGGGATGATTTTGTTCTGCTGTTGGGCCCTTGTCTCTTTAAGACTTTTAAAAAAGCGCCCGCTTTTCTTTTGTCCTTGGGAGCCAGCTGTGAGGACCTGCTCGCAGTCACCATCTCTGATCCTGCCCTTCTGTTTCTCTAATCTCCAGTATACCATGGAATGTGTGTCTGTGCTCCCCATGCAGATCACCAGGGCTGGTTATTTAGCAGTCCCATGCTTCCACTCCCTCCCCACTCTGAATCTTTTCCTCCCGCTGGTGAGCTGGGGTGGGGGGAGTGCTCGGGTCCCACCGGGTCGTGGCTTTGTATCTTACCTGCTTGGTGGGGCACTGAGTTCTCGCAGATGTAGCTGTAGCTTGGCTGTTGTACTATATTTTCTGGTCTCTCTTTTAGGAATAGTTGTATTTGTTGTTTTTTCACAAATATATATGGTTTTGGGAGGAGATTTCTGCCGCCCTGCTCACGCCGCCATCTTCCCAGAATCCTTAAGTAAAGTTTTACTTAAGTTGATAAATATGTGCAAATCTAAAATATAGTAAGTTGGGTGTGATTTGTCCCTTGCTTGGTGTAGGTGCATTTATATATTAAAGTCAACATGCTATTTCTAATGATTTGTGATAATTAGTAAATTTCTCCACTATACCATGTTGTTTTTATATCAAATGGGCTTCAATGTTAATATCTTAAACTGAAGTCTGTTTCTGTGAAAGACATGCCTTTCAACTACAGATTCTTTTGGTAAAAGGGAAATTGTCTTATAACTGGTAAATATAATTCAGCTCAAATACAGCGCAGAACAGGTAAATTAATGTTAGGTGGTACCTGCCTCATAGCTGTTAGTCATGCTTCTTTTCAACACATACAAAGTTAAATTCCGTAACGTTAGGTGTTCATTGGTGTTCCCATGATCCTAATGTTTAGGGAGGCAGGATTCAGCTTTGAGATGGCTTTCCAGATGACAGAAAACATATTCAAATTAATTTTTTAAACTGTTGAATGAAAAATTAAGGTTTACAAACATCCCTGGAGTCCCCATAGACAGTCCATGACATCCTCCACTACACCCACATACACACACACTTTTAGAGATACCAAGTAATGTGAATTTGGAACTATGCTTGGGAAAGGTGTTCATTATGTCTGTTTTCTCATGAGTATAATCCAGACCTCCAAATAATTTGACAGAAGCACTTCTGACTTTAATTCACCAGTTTTCTGGATTTGCTGGTTTTCCTTTCCCTCTTACAACACTCAACAGCATACTCAGCCGGGAGCTCATGTAGCTGTAGGTTACTTTCTACCATATCCATGTTCTTCTGCTACTCCCAAGTAAATTGTTCCAAAACCTGTTTATTCCAGGTGTATTATACAATCCATGTTTATTATATGTTATAATTATATGATCTAATTAGATACTATATAAATCAATGAAATAAACATCAAAATAGAATTATTTCTGTGGAAACTAAAGGGAATGCTTTGAATGTTGATAATAACATGGCACTACGCTTGCTGCCTAGTTATGTGTGCATGAGATAACTGACATTGGAGGGAACATACCATATAGAAAGCATTTTCCCTCAGACTGCTTGACAAGGCACTCTGTGTTCTATCCTGCCTTCAGTTTAATTAGAAATTGAATGTGACATTGTGGTAATTTTCCTTATAACTGAAGATTGCTAAGTAAATATTTATTTACATGTCTTGCTTAAAAGGCTTAAAGTACTAATCAGTTTTTGATTGTTCACATCAACTAGCTTTTACTTTGCACTGTTATCCACTGAGTATATAAGAGGGAATCTAATGTTTCTTCAACCAGTCTCTTCACCTAAATCTTTAGTTCTAGCCAGAAAATAAACAGTGATGCTAAGATAGTTATTCAGTTTTCTCACATAAGCTTTTGTAAGACAGGTCCTAATGTTTGCTTTTTTTTTTTAAGAAGGTGATACATATAATTATTTGGTTCCTGAGAAGGGAAAAGAAGAAATTAGAGAACACTCTACTGCAGTTGTTCTTTACTCACAGTAGATGCATAATAAAGGCTCGGATGGATCCAAATGAGTAGAGCCAAGACATTTGCTCTAAATCTAAGAATGTTTAGTAATTCTTTTTATCTGTTTTTGAGGTTGCTCTTTGAATATTTATATTCTTGTCTCCTCATGTTTTCTAACTTGTGCTGGAGTGACCTATCTGAATGAGAGGTAATCTGGTTATATGCTTATGGCCACAGAGAGATTGAAGCTGTTGTTGGCTAAGGATTTGGACTTGAAAGAAGTGGTATGTGATGCATAGGATTCCCTAATTCCACTTCTGTAGGTCCTATCATTATGCAGGGATTTGAAGATATGCCAACCTGTGACTTTCTTAAGTAACAGAAAGTTTTTCAGACTCATAGCTAAGATCTTTTAATAATTCTGAAACAATACTGGAGAGATTTTATCTCTGAAAAATAAATATAAATATGCATGTGACTCACCATGGGCAAATGCAAGGTACTTTTTCCTCATGTTGGAAATACTAGAGTTTCTCCAGTTCTTTAATTTCCTTGGGCTATAATATCACAGTTTTCAGAATTTCCAGTAACCCAGATTACAGCACAGCTGCATTGTTCAGAAAACAGCTGTTTGAATGGGATGGAACTTCTCAGGCTTATTGGAAAGGATGTTTGTGGTTATTTGACAAAATAAAGAGATTAATCAAGAATAAAGCTATTTATTCTATTTCTCCCTTCTCTATATGCAACATACTATTTTTTATTAGATGACTCATTTTATAGTCATGAAGACTTGGTTAATATTAAAATAAAAATATTTTTATTTTGTTGGACAAAGAGACTATTTCTCGCCACCCCTCATCCCTCGTGAGAGCACTGAAGCAACTAGAAACATGCCCCTTTGCAATCAACATAATTATTTTGTTGAATGCATTTTTTGGTAAGTCATTATGCTCATCTCTGAAAAGTGCCTCAGTAAGAAAGCACTTTTTGTGCAATCTATTTTTTGAAAAAAAATCTAAATTTTAGGTTTACAGCAAAATTGAGCAGAATGTGAATTGCCCTACACACTGCCACACACACACACACACACACACACACACACACACACACACACACACAGCCTCCTTCACTCTCAACAACCTGCATCAGATTTGTTACAATTGATTAACCTATGTTGACAGTTATCACCCAAAGTGCCATAGTCTTGGTGCTGTACATTATATGAATTTGGGCAAATGTATAATGACATGTATCTACCATTGTAGTATCATGCAGGATATTTTCACAGCTCAAAAATATCCCGTGTTCTGCCTATTCATCCTTCCATCACCACTCCTTCCAGCAACCATTGATATTTTTACTGTCTCCATAGTTTTGCCTTTTCCAGAAAGTCATGTAGCTGGAATCATACAGTATGGACCCTTTTCTGGTTGGCTTCTCTTACTTAGTAGTATGCATTCAAGCTTCTTGCATGTCTTTATGTGATTTGATAGCTCATTTCTTATTAGCATTAAATAATATTCCATTGTCTGGATGGGCCGTGGTTATTTATCCATCCACCTACTGAAGAACATGTTGGTTGCTTCCAGGTTTTGGCAATGATGAATCATCTGCTGTGAACATTGAGGTGCAGGTTTCTGGCTGGGCGTAAATTTTCACTTCCTTTGGGTAAATGCCAAGGAAAGAGATTCTGTATCATATGGTAAGAGTATGCTTAGTTTATAAGAAACTACTAAGCTCTTTTCCAAAATGGCTGTATCATTTTTACATTCCCACTAGCAATGAATGAGAGATCCTGGTGAGATGTATTTTTAAATACATTTATTTTGAATTTTATACCAGTCTTATAAAATGGATACTAATGAGGTTAATATGCAAAACTGATCAGACTCAAGAAGAATGATTACTCTGAGGCTAAGAAACTAGTCTGAAATCTTCTCTGGTTCAAAAGTTTGCATTATTTCTTCTGTGCCATCTTGCCTTTTCTAAACATAAGCTACTTAAAAGATTTATTAATCTGTTAAATTGAACTATTTAAAAAAATAACCTTGAAATACAACAATCACAGATTCCATGCACTCGTTCTATACGTGCTGAAACCGAGGTCTAGCTTTGCTTACATGGTGTATTCAAGGTGACATGACTGATGAATGGTAGAGCCAGTTTTGTCCCAAGATCTCTTGACTTTGGATTTTAGCAATGGTAAGACTGATTTTCATATGGTGCTTATGGGATTGCCTTGCAAGATTATATTGTCTTTTATTTTAAATAGGTTTGTTTAACTTGATTTTTTTTACAAAGTTTTGCTCTATTTGGTCATATATATTATTAAACTAACATAAATTCAGATATGAATAACTTGGAAAACGTGAAAGTTTGAAATGAGTACTCACAAGCAAGGGTTTTCAGTGTATGTGACATAAAAGCTAAGAGAATTCATTCTACTTGCTATAGGCGATCATTCCATTTATCTAGAACTCTTCCAATGCAACTAGTGCTTAAATAACTGAACGATAATCTTCCCATCCCTGCTTTTCTGCTACTCTCTGCTCCTTACATTCAGGTTCAACAAGTATTTATTGGTCATCTACTTCGGGCCAGTGTAGCTCTAAGGGGAAAGTGTGTTCCCCACCCGGGGTGAATAAACCGGTGTGACAGAAATCAGTCTAGAGAAAAACTAGATTGAGAGAAACCCGTTTATTTCTCACAATGCTGTTCTTCCCCTCTGGCAGCCACTCTCTCTCCAGACCCTGTGCGGCCTCTTCCCACCTGCATCTTCCACGGGAAACTCCGCGGGCGGATCCCTGGTGACTGACAGGCGCCAGACCAATTACACAACAGAGGGGAGGTGAGAACAGCTTCTCTCCACCCCTTGTTGAGAAGAAACACTTATTAATATGTAAATGACCTAAGGCCAAGAGAGAGATTCTAGAAATTGAAGTTTTACCCCACAGCCAGGCTGCATGTAAGTGAAAATATATGGTAGCGTTTGTATCTTATTCACCCTGTTACTGCTGTGCATCATGGATTTCAAACTCACAGGAAAATAATATGGCCTCCCTTCTGTTCCTTAGCTACGAATTATTCTCTGGATGCTTTCCTTCTTGCTAATGGCTTCACTTCAATAATTAATCACTTAAAAAGTAACTTAAAAAATTTTTTATTTTGGTATCATTAACCTACAATTACATGTGCAATATTATGGTTATTAAACTACCCCCTTCATCAGGTCCCCCCGACCAACCCCATTACAGTTACTGTCCATCAGCGTAGTGAGATGCTATAGAATCACTACTTGTTTTCTCTGAGTTGTACAGCCCTCCCCATGACCCGCCAAATTACATCTGCTAATCGTAATGCCTCTTTTCCCCCCTTGTCCCTCCCTTCCCACCCATCTTCCCCAGTCCCTTTCCCTTTGGTAACTATTAGTCCGTTCTTGGGTTCTGTGAGTCTGCTGCTGTTTTGTTCCTCCAGTTTTTTTCTTTGTTCTTACACTCCACATATGAGTGAAATCATTTGATACTTGTCTTTTTCGGCTTGGCTTATTTCACTGAGCATAATACCCTCTAGCTCCATCCATGTTGTTGCAAACGGTAGGATTTGTTTTCTTCTTATGGCTGAATAATATTCCATTGTGTATATGTACCACATCTTCTTTATCCATTCATCTGTGATGGACACTTAGGTTGCTCCCATTTCTTGGCTATTGTAAATAGTGCTGCGATAAACATAGGGATGCATGTGTCTTTTTGAATCTGAGATCTTGTTTCCTTTGAGTAAATTCCTTGGAGTGGAATTCCTGGGTCAAATGGTATTTCTATTTTGAGTTTTTTGAGGAACCTCCATACTGCTTTCCACAATGGTTGAACTAATTTACATTCCCACCAGCAGTGTAGGAGGGTTCTTAAAAAGTAACTTTTAGAGAAAAAATAAAAAATAAAACTTGATGATTGTTATGACATATTGAAGACTCTTAAGTATAAAAGATGAATTTTCTGTTGGAAGAATGAGCCAGCAAGGGAAGTTTAAGTGTAATTACCCACTCTGTTCTCAAAGGGAAAGGTATCCCAAAATAGGTTAGTTCTCAACGAGATTTGAATACTAGTTAGGAGGCAAGCAGTAGTGCTTGAAGCTCATGTCCTTTCTAACCTTAGCTCCTTTATTGATGGCCTTAGAAACAGGCTCTTATGGTCCTGTGTCCCTCTCTGCCCTCTGGCCAGGTATTGCTTGGCTGTTATGCTGTCAAAGTCCAGGGACATAAGATTCTCAGCCTCCCTATGTGTACAGTTTAGGTACATGTATTATATGTCTGGACTGGTTGGTGGAGTTGGGGTGGAGAAAATCCATTTCTTGGACCAATGCTAGGTTTCCATACAACTTACTTTTTACACTGTAGCAAGAGAAAATGTGGCTATTATTTCACAAGGTAACTACATAATTCTGAAAACAATTATGAGTTAATTTTTTTCCTTTAGAAAAAATGGAAAAAATGTGTATTGGTGCAGGTGAGAATAATAGCATTTATCTCATCCCTTGTTATAAATATGGTTATAATTGGAAGTGTGGTTATATCCTTCCTTACCCTGGCCTATGAGCTTACTGTTCTTCTAAATAGATACCCTATATTGTGGTTTACACATCTTGAATCTCTGTAGTCTCATACAAATCTTGTAAGTGTCCCTAACACTGTTGTCTTCCTCACTTCCCCTCTTCATGCCTTCTTCCCATGCCTCACTTCCCCTCAATCCCTCTTCCCATCACATATCCTACTAGGAACATTATATCATGGCTGTTGAGTTAGCTGTCTAGCCTAGGTGGGCCCCAGAAGATTATGTCTTCTTCTCCCTTAGTCCCTGTTTCTTCAGTGGACGGCACAGGGTGTGGCCCAGACACAGAGTGGGGTCAAAATGTTAGAACGGAGAATGTTTGCTGTGAAAGAAGAGGTTCACTGTCTTTAAATGTGTGTGTGTGTGTGCTCTGAGAGTGTGCTAACATGCATATACACATGCTCCTTATACTAGCCTTCTGTGACCACAGAAAAATGTTAAATTTCTCCCTACTTACAGCATACATAAAGCATTACAGTTTATAAAAATCTGTAAAATCCTATCTCCAAGTTTCTTTGTTTGTTCTTATGAGAGAAAAAAAAGTGTAAGTGGACAGCATCTATCAGTTCTTTAATTAGTAGAATTGAACTAGAAACTTGAAGTTCCCAAGTTAATTCAAACTTAGCATCTATCTTAACGTTTTAGAAATAGTATAACATCTCGATAGTATAGTGAGAGTATTGTTCTGGTCTTAAGGGTGACAGAGGTGATCCCATGGTACATGATTATTTAGTTGAAGGCACTACATTAGGTTGACCTTGTACATTAAAGTAAAACCTTGCATAAAGCCCCTCATTAACCTGTAGGTGGATAATGCGAAACACCTGTAGGTATTCTCCCCATGTGTACAACACAGAGCCTGAGCCTGTGAAGATGTTACCCCTATTCTTAGCATTTTACATAGAGTTTTATGGCTATGTAATAATTTAAGGAAAAAATTATGGTATGTGGAAAGGATTCTTAATATTTATAATCTTAAGCATTTTTTAAAGAAAAGTAGCAAATCAAAAAATTTCCCCAGAGGCTTATTTTAAGAGGTAAGGGAAGAAAGCTGGTGACCTTTCTGTATTCCCACATCAACAGCCACAAGGCATTTTAATTTGACGGGAAACAAAATCTGTGACCTACTTTTAAACAATTGAGACTGATTAACCTTTGTTTGAATTCATCTAAATTAAACATCCTGGAAATAGGGCTCTCCGACATTTTTCCATTTTTCGTAGGAAGTGGAGAAAGTGGTTGTTTAAGTACACAAAGTGAGAAGAGGTGTTAACTGCATCGATGCTGGGGTGAATTGTGGGAAAATTTCATTAAAAACTTTCTATTGGCTTTTTTATGCAGAAATTACATCCTCATCTCTACTGGCTTTGGCACTGGATTATTTTTACATGTGAATGAAACCAAAGAGGATCTTAACAAGACTCTCTATTTTATGTCTGTGTAACTTTGTAAGAAAAGCACATATTTGTTTGTGGAAACTGGAGATATAACTCACCTCCTTCTCCAAAGTGTAGTGATTCATACACAGTGTTAAATACACAGGAACAGGACTGAACTGAGAGGCTGTTTGACCTGACACCCAAAGACCTGAATTTTAATAGGGGTTGAATTGGGTAGTATGCAGCATTCTTCACGGTGTTCTTATTTGCATGGTTTTTGGCCATGGTGGTATGTAGAGTTCTAGATTAGGAGTTAGGAGGCTTGTATTTGCAATTAACTAGTTGTATGACTTGGGCAAGCTATTTAACATCTCTGTGCCTCAGTTTTTGTGGAAGAATAAAAGAAGAGGGGAACCTGTCTGCTGGAGCAAAAACTCAATACGACTTAATGTGTTTTAAGTCATATGCTGTTATAAAAACTCAAGTAGAATTAAGATGTCAACATTGAAGAGGTTGGCTTAGGTGATGATGCTGTTACAAATTTCTGTGGCAACAAAAACTTTAAAAATTATTATATCCACAAATTGAATGTCATTAGAAAGTAAAGGATTTTGCATTTTGTTGATAGAGCACAGTGTACTTACAATTATTTGAGGAAACTTTTAATTCTAAGTGTATGTATATTTAGTGCTTACCAAATATCTAATAAATGTATTCAATGGCTAGCATTTTTATATCACTAATATGATTGTTTTTCTGTTCCAGTTAGCCAAGGTTGGTTTCAGTTTGTAACCAAGAATTCAGACTTCTATATATTGACTTTTTTTTGGCCTCAACTTCCTTTTTTCTAATTTTCCACCAAGGCTGCTATAGGCTTTTCTTTACAAGTATTTCAAAATGTAGTTTTAAGAAAAATCTGTTTGAAACTTATCAAAGACTTTGGAATATAACTCAACAGCGTATAGTTAATTATTAGCAACTTATGGAGAAGGGAACCAAAAGTAGACTGATTTAATCTATTAAAGGAAAAGATGGGATTTATATAAGAGAAACAGGTAAAGAGGAAAAGAAAAAAATTGTAGATCTTTAAGAAACAGCAAATTGTTTTCCTTTCCTCTGGATGAGTTAGCCTTGAGCAAAGAGGCCCATTTTTACAGGTGCTCATAGATCCTCAGAAGTTCTTTGAGAAGACCTTACCAGGTTGCTTATCGCTGAGTCTGTTGGTGTCCTTGGTTAGCATCTCCATTGTGGTTTTGCTCGGTGTGCCCCATTTCTCTTACCATTTTTCATGACCAATCACTTTTTTTTTACATATTCCTAATATTTCTCTGTATTATTTTTCTTTTGTTGCTGTAACAAATTACCACAAAACTAGTGGCTCAAAACAACACAAACTTACTATTTTATAGTTCTAGAGGTCAGACTCTAAAATGAGTCTACAGGGAGCTCCAGGGGGAATTCATTTCCTTGCCTTTCCAGCTTCTGTAGGTTGCCTGCATTCTTTGGCTCACTGCTACATTGCTCTGACTTCTGTTGTGACGTCTTTTTCTCTGACTGTGACATTCCTGCCTTTTGTATAAAGGACAATTGTAATTACATGGGGCTTATCCATATAATCCAGAGGGACTTTCTTATTGAAAGATCCTTTATCAAATTACATCTGCGAAGTCCCTTGTGCCATGGAAAGTGACATATTCATAGATTTCCTAGATTAAGATGTGGACATCTTTTTTTGGGGGGGGTGTCATTATTCTGCCTGTCACAACAGCACATGACAAGATCCATAGTAGATACAAGAAGGTGCAGTAATTATAATAATGATCATAACTAATCAGGAATGCAAAACAAAAGCTGATGTTATTGACATATCAATAATTGATAATTATGCCTTTTATGATTAATAGTTCTAAGGTTTCATTCTTTTGCATGTAGTAGTCCAGTTTTCCAAATATCACTTATTGATGAGACTGTCTTTCTTTATTGTATAGTCTTGTCTCCTTTGTCATATATTAACTGACCATATATATATTGGTTTATTTCTGGGCTCTCTGTTCTGTTCCACTGATCTATGTATCTGTTATTGCACCCAGTGGCATACTGTTTTGACCCCTTTGGCTTTATAATACAGCATGAAATCAGTTAGTGTGATATCCCCAGCTTTGTTTTTCTTTCTCAAGATTACTTTGGCTGTTTGGGTCTTTTGTGATTCTATACAATTTTAGGATTATTTTCTTTGGTTCAGTGAAAAATGTCATTGGTATTTTGATGGGGATTGCATTAAATCTGTATATTACTTTGGGTAGTATGGCCATTTTAACAATATTAATTCTTCCTATCCATGAGCATGGAATATCTTTCTATTTATTTTGTCATAAATGTCTTTCATCAATATCTTGCCATTTTCAGAGTACAGATTTAATCCTAAGTATTTTATTCTTTTTGATGCAGTTGTAAATGGGATTGATTTCTTAATTTCTCTTTTAGTTCATTATATAGAAATGCAACAGATTTCTGTGTATTTATTTTGTGTCTTGTGACTTAACTGAAAAAATTTTTTTAATTTAAATATATTTTTGGTGGCATCTTTAGGATTTTCTATATATATATAGTACCATGTCAAATAGTGACAGTTTTACTTCTTCCTTACTTATTTGGTTGCCTGTTTATTTTTCTTGTCTGATTTCTGTGGCTAGGACTTCTAGTTAATGTTAAGTAAAAGTAGTGAGAGTAGGCATCTTTCTATTGTTCCTGATCTTTGAAGAAAAGCTTTCAGTTTTTTTGCCATTGAGTGTGATGTTAGCTGTGGGTTTGTCATATATAGACTTTATAATGCTGAAATGTGTTCCCTCTATACCCACTTAGTTGAGAATTTTTATGATGAATGGATATTGAATTTTGTTAAGTGCTTTTTCAGCATCTGTGATCATGTGGTTTTATCCTTCCTTTTGTTAATGTGGTTTATCACACTGATTTGCAAATATTATACCATTCTTGCCTTCCTGGAATAAATCCCACTTAGTCTGCTGAATGATCCTCTTATGTGTATTTGAATTCAGTTTGCAAATATTTTGTTGAGGATTTTTGCATCTATGTTCATCAGGGATATAGGTTTGTTATTTTCCTTTTTGTAATATCTTTGCTTGGTTTTGGTATCAAGGTGATGTTTGCTTTAAGAAATGAATTTGGAAGCTTTACTTCCTTTCTTCAATTTTTTGGAATAGTTTAAGGATAAGTATTAACTCTTCTTTGAATGTTGGTAGAATTCTCCTGCAGAGCCATAGGCATGGCCTTATGTAGTACTTCCAGAGAAGTACTAGGAATATGTAAAAAAAAAGGTGATTGAGAAATTTTTGATTACTGATTAAATTTAATTACAAGTAATTGTTCTGTTCATATTTTCTGTTTCTTCCTGGTTCAGTCTTGGAAGATTGCATGTTTCTAGGAATTTATTTTCTAGGTTGCCCACTTTGTTGGCATATAATTTTTCATAGTAATCTCTTACACTCATTTGTATTTATGTGACTTTTGTTGTAAATTCTTTTAACATTTCTTATTTTATTTATTTGAGTCCTCTTTTTTTTCTTCATGAGTGTAGCTAAAGGTTTACCAATTTTGTTTTATTTTTTCAGAGAACCAGCTTTTAGTTTCATTGGTCTTTTGTATTATTTTTTAGTCTCATTTATTTCTGCTCTGATTTTTATTATTTTCTTTCATCTACTAACTTTGGGCTTTGTTCATTCTTTACTAATTTATTTAGGTTAGGGTTAGGTTGTTTATTTGAGATTTTTCTTGTTTCTTAAAGTAGGCTTTGTATCACTATCAACTTCCCTTTTAGCACTGCTTTTGCTGCATCCCAAAGATTTTGAACTGTTGTTTATATTTTCATTATTCTCCAACTATTTTTTTGATTTCCTTCTTGATTTCTTCATTGACTCATTGGCTGTTTAGCAGAATCCTGTTTCACTGCCATATTTTGTCTCCCAGTTTTTTTGTGTAATTGATTTCTAGTTTCATATGCTGTGGTGAGAAAGATGCTTGGTATGATGTAATTTTCTTAAATTTATTGTGACTTGTTTTGTGGCCTGACATGTTATCTATTAGGGAGAATGTTCTGTGTGCACTTGAAAAGAATGTGTATTCTGCTGTTTTTGGATGTAATGTTCTGCGTACAATTATTAGGTTCATTTGGTCTTATGTGTCATTCAAAGCCACTGTTTCCTTATTGATTTTCTGTTTGGATGATCTATTCATTGATTTGTAAGTGGCAGGTTAAAGTTCCCTACTATTTTTGTATTACTGAGAATTTCTTCCTTTATATCTTTTAATATTTGCTTTATATATTTAGATGCTCTCATGTTGGGTGCATAGATATTAACAACTATTATGTCTAGTTGCTGGATTGATCCCTTAATCATTACATAATGCCTTTTTTGTCTCATTACAGTCTTTGTTTTAAAGTGTATTTTGTTTGATATAACTATTGCTACTCCCATTTATTTTTCATTTCTACTGCCATGAAATAGCTTTTTCCATCCTTTCAGTTTCAGTCTATATGTATCCTTAGGTCTGAAGTGAGTCTCTTGTAGGCAGCATACAGTTGGGTCCTATTTTTGTATCCATTCAGTAACCCTATGTCTTTTGATTGGATCATTTAGTCCATTTATGTTTAAAGTAATTACTGATAGGTATGTATTTATTACCACTTTGTTAAATGTTTTCTGGTTGTTTTTCCCATTCAGCTCTGATTCATTCTTCTCTTACTTTCTTCCTTTGCTTTTGATGACTTTCTTTAGTGTTATGGTTGGAATTCCTTTCCTTTTATTTTTGTTTATCTGTTTTAGGCTTTGGTTTGTGGTTACCTTGGGTTACCATGGTGTTCATATGTGACTGCTATGTGTATAGCAGCCCATGTTGATAGTTGCTTAAATTCAAGTGCATTCTAATAGCACTATATTTTTTTACTCCCTTTCCATATTTTATGTATATGATGTCCTTTTACATCTTTTTTATTTAGTGATTTCCTTAACTAATTTTTAGAAGTGATTGATTTTACTACTATTGTCTTTTAAACTTCATATTAGCTTTTAAGTGATTGCACTAATACCATTGCTATATGTTTGCTTTTACCAGTGAAATTTTTTCTTTTCATTATTTTCTTGCTCTTTAGTTATGGCCTTTCTTTTCCTCAGAAGTCCCTCTAACACTTCTTATAAGGTTGGTTTAGTGGTGGTGAACTTCTTTAATGTGTGTTTATCTGGGAAGTTCTTTATTTCTCCTTCAGTTCACTATGATAACCTTACTGGATATTTGTTACATGGTTTTTTCCTTTCAGCACTTTGAATATATCATGCCACTCCCTGCGGTTGTAGAGTTTTTGCTGGAAAATCAACTGATAGTCTTATGGGATTTCCCTTTTAGGAAACTAGTTGACTTTCTCTCACTGCTTTTAAGATTCTCTTTGTCTTTAATTTTTGACATTTTAATTATGATGTGTCTTTTTGTGGACCTCCTTGGGTTCATCTTGTTTGGTGCTCTTTTTACTACCTGAACTTAGATATCTGTTTTCTTTCCCATGTTAGAGAAGTTTTCAGCTATTATTTCTTCAGTTAAGCTTTCCATCCCTTTCTCACTGTCCTCCCTTTGGGTCTCCTATAATTTGAATGTTAGGAAATTTTTTGTTCATTAACCTATTGTCATTTCTTGTTATTCTTTTTTCTTTCTGCTTTTCAGCTTGAGTGCTTTTCATTACTCTGCTGTCCAGTTTGCTGATCCATTCTTCCACGTCGTCTAATTTGCCATTGATTCCCCATATTTTAAATTTCATCTATTGTATTCTTCATCTCTGATTTGTTCTTTTTCATATTTCCTATCTGTTTGTTGAAGTCCTCCCTGAGTTTGCCCATTTTTTTCTAAAGACTGCTTAAATCTTTCACTTAGTTCTTTTTCTGAAGTTTTTTCTTGTTTTATGTTTCAAGTAGATTCCTCTGTCCCCTCATTTTGTTTGAATTTTTGTGTTTGTTTCTGTGGATTAGGTGAAAGGGCCACCTCTCCCAGTCTTGGAGGCATGGCCTTATGTAGGAATATGCCCTGGGTAGACTGAATGTGCCTGGTAGTTTTTGCTAGCTGGCTAGAGGCTGGATGGGCATGTCTTGGTGCTGGAGCTCCCACAGTGTGGTTTAGGTGTCCCAGGTGGGTTCCAGCCAGGCCCATTCTGCTGGGATGGCTGGGGGTGGTAGGGCATGGTCCTAAGGTCTTCCTAGTGGACACTGCCTGGGGCCACACTAATGGATGTGGCTGGGCATTGGAGATACAGACTGTTGGTCTCCAAGGTGATTTCTGGGCTGGGGCTGTGTTGGTAAGGTTACCAGGGATTGAGGGATATAGTCCAGAAGTGTCCCAGGTGGGGATGAATCCATGTGAGAGGTGTGCTGATGCTGCTTTGGTAAGACTGTTGGATCCCTGGAGGACATGTTGGGGTGTGGGTATGGGCTGGGAGGCCACCTTGATCATGTCTGGAGCTGGTGTGTGCCTCTGAACCTGCTTCTATCTGCACCGCCCATTGGGGTGAGGCACATAAAGAATGGTGCTCACCAGCACTTCTGGTCCGGGAGAGAATTCTGACCTTTTGGTGTGTGCTTTAGTTTTGGAAATTGGCTTCTTAAATTAAGAGTGTGTTTGTCCTTTGAACTGAACACCACAGCTAATTTTCTGTTCCCCAGGACAGGTGAATCTGAGCTCCAGCCCCTCAGTGGTATCCATCCCTAGTACAGGGCTATGTTGGGGTGTAGCTCCCTCTGTTATAGTGTTTCTGTTTCTTTATCATATTTTATATGATTTTTTTATTCTTGTACAGAGGTGTTCACTCAGTCCTCACTTAGGATGCAGTTCACTTAGGGTGAATTGCTCTGTGTGGAAGTGTAGATTTGGTGTGTACATGAGAGGAGGTGGGTTTAGGCTCTTTTTATGCCACCATCTTGAACCAACCTCTGAAAGTGCTATTTTTAGACCGTGGTCTGATGACAATAAGAAGAGAAGAACTGCCCTTCAATGAGCATCAGGTGGTCTGGTGAGAGGAGAACTAAAAGGCTGAAATTGTGTCATCTCTGGTTACTGCCTCAGTGATGCTAGCCATTGCCTGGCCACCTCATTCAACAACAAACACGTTCAGTTTATGTTGTGTCTGCTCCAGAGACAATACAATAGTTCTGGGCTTGTCAGGGCGAGGATGCTTTTGTTCCATGGAAGGCAGTCATTGGCCAGCACAATGATGTTTCACTAATGCCCCAAAGCTATTGAATCCCAACCATTGCTATTTTCTAAGAAATGCAGATCACTCAGCACTGATGCTCTTTTTCTTATGATGTTAGGATAGTTGTTAGCTACAAAATGCCATCTGCTCTGAGGCCACAATTACAACATGTCACCTGCAGATTTACATATAAATTTGTAAGTCCTAGTTGTTACCTGGTATCAGTTTCCATGGCCATATCTTAATAAGCTGTGCTGATTGCACACTTCATTAAGAGTTGTTTTTTTCAGGGTGCACTTATGATTTTCTTCTTTATTGCTCTACAGCTCTTAAAGTTTTTGTTCTAAACTCAGGAAGTTTGATCATTATGGAACCAACCACACCACCTCTTCACAGTGATTACATTGTATGATTGGTTACCTGCAGAATAAATACTTGTTCAGAGATTGATAGTATATGACTAACTAGAAAGTTTCTGGAAGAATCTAAGCTTTTCTAGATTGTGCTTCCTCATAAAAATTACATTTGATGGAGAAACAGACTTTATATTCCCAAAGGTAACTAATGCGTTGACCTTAGGTGTTATTTATTTCCATAACCTTTGTTGTTAATTTTATTTTCTATGGTTGCATAAAAAATTTTGGTTTAGATTATTCCAGAACAGAATTTTTTTTTATTAAGGACCTGCTATAAGGATAAACCTATATTTTGTTCAAGCCCAACAACCCATTTTTATTAGACTTTTTTATTTTGTGAGGAAAATATTGCTTCTTTATTCTTTACTTACATAGTGGTACTCTTAGATATATATATTTCCATGAAGCTAAAACAATAATTTTGGAGAAGAATTTTGAAGTTTCTAAAAAAAAAAAGCTTATTTAAGGTTTTGTAAACTTTCACACAGTTTACTTGCTATTAGATAAACATTCTTAGGGAGTATTTTTCTTAGATTATTTTGAGCTCTAACATTCTGCTTTTTGACAATTCCTTGAAATTATGAATTTGACACATCAGACCAGGTTATTCTTTAGTTTTGGCTTGCTTACAATAAAGTCACTAACAAATGCAATTTTAACCACAAGCTTATTTAGAGTAAATTCACAGAGTTAGTTCCTAGCACCCTGTGCTCTTTTTAAAATGAATTTTTGCCTCCCTCCACCAGATTTATAATTGACAAAGAAAATTTTATATTATTTAAAGTGTACAGTGTGATGATTCAAAATACATATACATTGTGAAATTATTACCACAATCAAGTTAACATCTGTCACCTCACATAGTTACCATTTTTCTTTCTGTGTGGTGAAAATGATTAAGATCTCAGCAAATTTAAAGTATACAGTAGAGTATTATTAACTGTTATTATGTGGTAAATTAAATCCTTATAACTTACTCATTTTATAACTGTAAGTATTATCCTTTGATCAACATTTCCCCATTTTCCCTACTTCCCAGCCCCAGGTAACTACCATTCTATTTTGTTTCTATAAATTTCACTATTTTTTTTAAGATTCAACATATATGTGAGATCATATAATATTTGTCTTTGTCTGGCTTATTTCACTTAGCATAACATCCTCCAGTTTCATCCATGTTGCCACAGATGGCAGGATTTCCTTCATTTTTATGACTTTTATGAGGCCAGCAGTATCCTGATACCAAAGACAGACAAGGGCACTATAAGAAGATAAAATTAAAGAGCAATATTCCTCATGAACTTAGATGCAACAATCCTCAAAAAAATACCAGCAAATTTAATTCACTAGTACATTAAATGAATCATTGACAGTGATCAACTGGGATTTATCCTTAGGATGCCAGGATGGTTTGATATGTACAAATCAATAAATGTGACACAAGACATTAACAGAATGAAGGACAAAGTCACATGATTATCTCAGTAGATGTAGAAAAAACATTTGGCAAAACTCAGTGTCCTTTCATAATGAAAACTCTCAGCAAATTAAATATAGAAGGAATGTACCATAATATACATAATATATGGTACCATAATCACCACAATAAAAGCTGTATATAACAAGGCCACAGCTAATGTCATACCCAATGGTGAAGAGCTGAAACATTTTACTCTAAGATCAGGAACAAGACAAGGGTGCCCACTCTCATTACTTCTGTTCAGCATAGTACTGGAAGTCCTAGCCAGGGCAGTTTAGCAAGAGAAATTAAAAAGGTATCCCAATTGGAAAGAAAGAAGTGAAATTGTCTCTATCTGCAGATGACATGATCTTGTATATAGAAAATCATAAATATTTCACCAAAAACTACAAAAACAACCCAAACAACATCCCACCAGTAATCTAAGTAAAGCTGCAGAATACAAAATTAATATACACAAACCAATTGCATTTTGTATACTAACAACGAACTACCTGAGAGGGAAATTAAGAAAGCAATACCATTTACAATAATATCAAAAGAAATGCTTAGGATTAAATTTAAACAAGTACACTGAAAATTATAAAACATTGATGAAAGAAACTGAAGAACACATAAATGGAAAGATACCTTGGGCTCATGGATGGGAAGAATTAATATTGTTAAAATATCCATACTGCTCAAAGCAGTCAACTGATTCAATGAAATCTTTGTCAAAATTCCAAAGGCTTTTCCATAAAATAGAAAAACAATTCTAAAATTTGTACAGAATCACAAAAGACCCTGAATAGCCAAAGCAACCTTGAGGAAGAGGAAGAAAGCTGGAGGTAGCACACCTCCTGATTTCAAAATATGTTATAATGCTATAGTAATCAAAAAGTCATTGAAACAAAACACAGATTGGGAGAAGACTAGAGAGATCAGAAATAAATCGGCATATATAGTCAGTTAATCTTTGACAAAGGTGCAAAGAATACACAGTGGGAAAAGGATAGTCTCTTTAATAAATGATATTGGGAAAACTGGGTAGCCACATGCAAAATAATGAAACAGGACCACTCCCTTACACACCTCACAAAAAACAACTCAAAATGGATTAAAACCTTAAATGTAAGACCTGAAACCAAAGATCCTGGAAGAAAACATAGGGAAAGAGTTCCTTGACAGTGCTCTTGGCAATTATTTTTTGGATATGACACTAAAAGCACAAGGAACAAAAGCAAAAATCAACAAGTGGGAATGCATTAAACTAAAAATCTGCACTGCAAAAGAAACAGTCAGTAGAGTGAAATGCAACCTACAAAATGGGAGAAAATATTTGCAAACCATATATCTGATAATGGGTTAAACTCCAAAATATATAAGGAACTCTTGCAACTCAATGACAAAAAAAAAATCACCCAATTAAAAAATGGTCAAAGGACTTGAACAGACATTTTCCCGAAGAAGGCATAGAGATGGACAGACAGGTACATGAAAAGGTGTTCAACATCACTAGTCATCAGGAAAATGCAAATCAAAACCACAAAGAGATAATCTCACACCTGTTAGGATGGCTATTATATAAAAAAGAGAAAGATAACAAATGTGTGTAAGGATGTGGAGGAAAGGGAATCCTTGTAAATAAGTGGCTAATGGGAATTTATATTGATGCAGCCACTATGGAAAGCAGGATGGTGGCTTTTCAAAAAATTAAAAACAGAACTGCCCTGTGATCCAGCAAGCCCACTTCTGTATATATATCTGAAGGAAACCAAATTAGTATCTCAAAGATATATCTGCACCCCCATGTTCATTGTAGAATTACTAACAAGAGCCAAGATATGGAAACAACCTATGCCCATTGACAGATAAATGGATAAAGAAAACACAGATTTTTGCTTTGATCCAACATACAATATGTACAAGGCACTGTAAAGATGATTTTTATGTCTTTCAAATGAAATTTCAAGAGTTATATCTGATTTGATTATTAGTACTTTCTCCTGCACTGTCTGGTTCTTGTTTTGTAATCCTGCAATGTTAAATAAAAATAGATTCTTGAGCTTTAGAAGTTGAGTATTTATGTCCCAGTCAGATTAAGAATCAATACTCAGCAAAATTGTTTTATCATCTAGGTTTCAGGTCCTAATGAAACTAAGAACAGTGATTCCTTAAGGCAGTGTTTGTTCGTTAACACCTTGTTTAGAATAATTATTTGTGCCAAGATGGAGTGATGGTGGACAGTCTGTTAATAATCCTCAAAATTAAAAGCCATGCAGTTAATTTAAGTGAGTGACTTTTCCATATTGGAAGAGTCCTTGATTCATATAAGTGTGATAAATTGGGCCAGATAGTCTAAATCTTTAAGAAGTAAAAGCTGGGATCTTTTATATAAAGTGTACTGTTGTTTAATATTGGCAGTGAAAGAAACATTGCAGACCAAAGAAAAAAAAATTGCAGAATGAACTACCAGATAAAAACCTCTGGAGTAAATAATACCTATGTTCCCTCTAACTGTAAAAAATGTCTAGTCTATTAGTTGTAGCCACTGTTCTATTGCCCTGTTCTTATTGGTTCAACATAGTTTCTTTGTTAAATAGATACCAAGGCATGATATATAAATAACTTGGTGACGTTCTTCTTTCATGGAGAACTAGCATTGATATTTTGGTGTAAAAGAATGATGCTAATAAATGGCTCTAGATTTTTGTCTAAATTATGCTAATGAAAGCTGTTGGTTCCTTTTGATTGGATACTTTTGATATCTTTCTTAGAATAGGTACCAAGCTGAATATGAACTTGTACTTCTAAGTATACTATTATAGCAAGTTAGGAATCAGCTTGTCATCCATCATAGATGTAACTTATAATAAGCCAGAAAGGACAGTGACTTTTATTCCAGGATGTTTGGTTAAAGAAAACTTGGTATCTAACTCTTAGTTGTAGAGACTGTAACTCTTTGAGGAAAATCTGTAATAAAAAACTGGGAAAAAAGTAAATCAATTTCAGCATACAAAAACAGAATTACAAGAAATCTTGCCATTTGCAACAACATGGATGGACTTAGAGGATATTACGCTGAGTGAAATAATCCAGGCAAAAAAAAGACAAATACCATATGATTTCACTTATATGTAGAATATTAAAAAAACAAAGAATCTCAATCATAATATAAATTAGTCATGGGGATGAAAGTACAGCATGGAGAATATAGTCAATAATTCTGTAACATCTTTCTATGTTAACAGGTAGTAACTACACTAGTTGGGGTGAGCATCTAATAATATAGATAACTGCAAAAATTAAAGAAAACATTAAAAACAAAATGAACAAAACCGAAATACACTTACAGACAAGAGAAGAGACTGGTCGTTGCCATGGAAAAGGGGTTGGGGTCAGTGGATGAAATAAGTAAAGGGGATAAAAAGGCACAAAATCTCAATTATAATATAAATATAGTCATGGGGATGAAAGTACAGCACACAGAATATAGTCAGTAATACTGTAATATCTTTCTATGTTGACCAATAGTAACTACATTTATTGGGGTGAACACTTAAGGTAGAAAACTATCTAATCACCATGTTATACACTTGAAACTAATATAATATTTAAAAAAACAAAAATAGAATTATAGATTTTCTTCAAAATATCTGATATTAATGTTTGATTCTTGTATTGGAACCTCTATTAGAAGTACATGTAGAAACTGAATATAGAAAAAGAAAAAGCAACAATATTTGGTTAGTTTTGTCTTCACTGTTGGATACAAGAAACTTTTCAGAGAAGCCCTGAAACACTTGGGGAGAGCTATGGATGCCCCTAGTTTGCAGCATGATGCAAAGGTTTAAGCCCTGACAGATTTCTTGTGGTATCAGTCATTCACATGTTAGTATGATTGAAGTCTAGATTCTTTATGGAGCGTATTAAGCAACAGAATAAAAAAGAATACTGAATGTAGGAGGAAAGCAGTTGGCATGGGAGATTTAGGGAGGACTCGGGTACACTTCCACTAGATCTAAACAAGCCCATTGCTGTTCACTTTATATGGTGGTGGTCTTTGTTTTTCTGTGTGGCCTTTCTCTAGTTTATACATCTACTTACATGTAAAATTATGGCAACTTAGGAACAGTACTCACAGAAGGGGAAATTGGTCAGAGGTCTGACTAGGGAAGGGGGACTCAGAGGACACTTGGGACAGCAAAGGAAGGCAAGGGGAAGATAATGATCTCACATAGCAGGGAAACCTACTATACATTTTCTTTGAGCTAAAAGGCTGTGCATTGTGAACTGGATTTCAAGGTAGTGCAAGAAGTCGAGCATGTAGTGGTGGCCAGGTCACAGTGGATAGGGTTGTATGGGAAAGATCACCCAGAAGAGTATTTGGTTGTTCCAGCCTTGGTACAGGACTTCTGGAGTGTGATGTGCGGGTAACAGAAGTTTGGAGTTCCATACAAAATTAGACATGCTATTTATTTATGAATGGTGACCAAAATCCAGTTTCCTTAGAATATTGAGAAGAGAATACACCATGACACATTCCCTGAAAGAATTCCCTGAGAAATATCTGGAAGATGGCCAGTTGGTCACTTTTTATTTTAAAGCTCTCCAGCATTTCCCCTCCTTACCCATATTTTGAAAATTCTCTGCCACAAAGGTCTAATGGGAAGCAGAGCCTCCCTCCCTCAAAGAAGGAGAAGCTTCCTTACTACCACAGAAACAGGAAAGTCTCAGAACCTGCTTCCCTAGCTCCTGTGGAACTAGGCCAGCTGGATCTAGTGGCCTGGAATGTTCAACCTGGGGTTCCTGAGGCCACGCTGGAGGCATGGGCAGGGAGGGGGCTCTGAGAACGGCAGTAGGGGGCGTCTCAGGAGCAGGTCCAGGGCTGGGTGCCGCGGCTGTGGGGCTGCGTGTCCTCAGCGGGCTGTGTGTGCCCCACTCTGGCTGTTCCGTGTCTGTGGAGCTTTCCTGTGTTCCTACCTGTTCTGAGCCCGAGTTTCCAGCCTCTCCTATCAATGTAAGATAACTAAAATAATTTAGTATCATTTCTGTCATGCTTAAATAGGTAGAATTGGTTTCCATTCTTTGCAATTGACAGTAATACACAAGGGAATCATAGGACCTTCCATTCAGTCCCTGAAGAAGAGAAATTGATGGTGTTTAAAGAACTGAAAAGTAAATGGAGCTTTTAAACTACAGAGCTTTTAAGGCCAAGTACCATCTTGGGTGTGGGAAGAGAGATCATTGTTCTCTGTGAAAGAAAACTCATGAGCTCTGATCCGGGCAAAAAGCAAAGGGGTCTGGCAATATGAATTTGCTTGACTATTTCTCTCTGTGATTAAGTCAGTTATGTCTTCTCTTATTTACTAGGCTTCAGGTTCTGGCTTCTCCTGTAGCCTCTGGTTCTAACACGGGGCCTGGCAAAAATGAGTTGCTACAGGATGTGTTGGATCAGCTTTCATGGTCCTGCTTTTCCTTGGCCCTTGGAAATAAGTAACCAAAATAGTGTCAGAGAATGTTACATTTTCGATCTGTTTCTTTCTGAATGCTGTAAAATCACCCCCAATTAGAAAACAGAATTACATATTTATGGAGCCTTAAGGAAGCCTTTCATGTACCTTTGCTTTGCAGAGAACTCTGTTAGTGCAGACTTGTTCCTTGTGGTTTTATTTTTGAGTGATTAATTTGGGATAAGGGAGTCTTTTGAAGAATTTACATGTGAGCTGAGAATGTAAATACATCATTAAAGAACTGCTGCTATAGGGAGAGTCCTGAAGCAAAATAAAACTTAGAAACTTGAGAACAAAGTGGCAGAACTTTGTTTTATCCAAAAAAGAAATCCCTATGGCATAGTAATTACATCCCAATATACTTGGAGCCAGATGGCCTGCCCTTGGCGTTGGAGTCCACCAGGCTGATTTCCAAACATGACAGCCTAAGATGGCTTTATGATCAAAGATGAAAATAACTGAGGAAAACTTTGGAAAGCCCCTAGTCTCTGTTTATGTTTGTTCCTTTGCCTACCTGGTAATAAAAAGACTTTTTACATTCTTTCCACAGTACTTGGAGAGATTCTCTGAACCCTAGCATTTGTCCCTTGTCCAGGCACATGTTGGCTAAGTCCTGTAGTATAAAAAGGATTATAGAGGATCAGTGTAATGTTTTATGTAACCCAATATTTTGATTTCAGGTAGTTAGTGACATTTAACTATCATTGTAGAGAGGTGTGGTCGTTACCTTCACAGAAGCCACACTCCTCCGAAACCAACAAGGCCCCAGAAACACGTGGCTCCTGTTTAGCTTCACAGTAATTATATTGAAATTTGAAGCATGGAGTTAAAAAAAAAAACTGAAATGAGTATTAAATAAACAACATGCTTTCTTTTTTCTTGAGATTATCTGAAATGGCCGGTTTTATATTCCAGCTATTAGCTCAGGATATGTGCCCCCTCTGAAATTTTGCACTTGGTAAAGAGCATAAATATTTTCTGTGACTAAGAGGCAATGTGAATTAGAAGACACTATATTCTATTGGATATATAGTGGTAGCTCACTGTGCTTTTAATTTTCATTTCCTCAGCTACCTAAAGGTAGGCCCTTTGGATATCATCCTTTTGAAGTGCCTTTCAATATCTTGCCAATTTTATTATTAGGTTGTCTTTTTGCTTTTCTACTGGGTTATCTCTTCCTGGTTTGTATGACTTCATTGCATATTTTGGATATTATCCCTTTGTTGATGACATGTATTATAAATACCTGTTCCCATCTTGCTTTTTCATTCTCTTATTCATCTTTTGATAAACGATACTTCTTTCATTTAATGTAGTCTACTTAATTTTTCCCTTTATGGTTAGATATTTTGTGTGTTCTTTTTAAATAATATTTCTAATGCTTATGTCATAAAGATATTCTTTATTATATTCTAGAGCACCACTGTCCAATAGAACTTTCTACAGTGATGGAAATGGTCTCTATCTGGGCTGTCAGATACTGTTTTCAAGTGCTATTAAGAACAACTCTAGAAGCTTTATTGGTTTGTCTGTTACCTTTGATTAATAATCCAGCTGTTACTGATTTTGTGTGTTTGTACAGTATAAGATAAGGGTCAGGCTTAGTATTTTTTCCCATATCTAATTGCCCAGAAATATGTGTTGAAAAGGCTGCTTTATCCGTTTCTCTATAGTACCACTTTTGTCATAAATTAGGTGTATATACACACTTGCGTCTTTGAGCTCTTTATTCTTCATGTTTACCAATAGAGTAAATCCTTCTACTTTGTGTTTAAGAGCATCTCAGCTATTCTTAGACTTTGTATTTTCACATGAATTTTAGAATCAGCTTGCCAAGTTCTATACAGACACACAAAATTCTGTTGGTTTTGATTAGGATTTTATTGACACTATAGGCCAATTTGGAAAGAACTGACATCTTTACTACTGAGTTTTCTATCCAAGAAGTGACATATCATTTACATCTTTTTAAAAAAATCAAATATGGTGGTGATTTTTCACATCTTTTATTGACTTTAGTTCTTGGGATTTATGTTTTTGGTACTGTTATAAGTGACATTTCTAAATATTTCATTTTCTGTTTGTTATTTGTACAGAAATGCAGTTGATTTTTGCTATACTGATCATGTATTCAGCAACCTTGGTGAACTCATTCTAGTAATTTAGTGTAAATTCATTTGTATATTCTACAAGCAAGCAGATGATAGCAAATAATGATTGCTTTATTTCTTTTTATTTCATTTTCTGAACTTTATACCTCTTATTTTCTTGCCTAATTGCACTGGCTAGAACCTCCAGTACAAAGTTGAATAGTAATGGAGACAGTGAATATCCTTGTATTATTTCTGATCTCAGAGAGAAAGCTTTTAGTATCGTACTATTTTAGATATAACATCCACTGCGATCTTTCCCCATTAGGTATCCTCTAAGAGGTTCTATTCCTTGTTTGCTAGGAGTTGTATACAGAATTTTATTAAATGCTCTTTCATATTTATTGAGGTGATCACTTATGTTTTCTCCTTTATTCTACTGTTGTGGTGACTTGACTTTTGAATATTAAACTAATCCAGGATTTAAGGAATAAACCCAATTTCAGTATCAGTAAGCTAAAATAAGTTTGGAGTTTTTTGCATCTGTAGTTGTGAACAAAATTGCCCTCTATCAAAGTTATGCTGACTTCATATAAAGAAGGGAAGCATTTCTTCTTTTTCTATTTCTTTGGATAAATTTGCATAAAACAGATGTTCTTTCTTTAAAAAATCTTTGGTAGAATTAATTATTAAAGCTATTTGGGTTTGGAATTTTGTGGGGAGGAGAGGAAGAGGTTTAACATTACAAATTTAAATACATAAATTAAAAGAGGTTATTCATTTAGAATTTCTGCTTGTGTCAATTTCAGCAAGTTTGTTTTATTTTCTGGGAATCTGTCCATTTCATCTAAATTTTCAAACTTAATGGCATAAGTTTATGTGACAGTCTCTTATTACAATGTTAATGTCTGTAGAATCTTAGGGGTGTCCCATTCTCATTCCTGATATTGGATAGTTAAGCTGTGTCTCATTTTCTTGACCACTCTCATAGCAAATTAAAAACTTTATGAGTCTTTCAAAGAATTAGGTTTAGACTTCATTAACTCATTAAATATTTTCCTATTTCAGTAACTTCTGTTTTCCTTTATTCCCTTCCTCCTAATTTTGGGTACAGTTTGTTGGTCTTTATTCTTATTTTTTGCAACCTCTTGAGTTAGATACTTTGATCAACTTTTAATTGTTCCTTTTTTCTAATATATATTTTTATTTAATATATTTGTATTTAAAGTTTCCCTCTGAGAATGAATGTAATTGCATTCTACACATTTTAGTATATAGTATGATCATGCTGAGTTCAAAATTATTTCTAATTCCATTTTGATTTTTTTAAATCTGTGTATTATTTAGAAACGTGTTGTTTAATTTCCAACTTGGGGATTTAAAAATTATCTTGTTTTTAAAGAAATAGAAACTGGCTTAAATCAATTGTAGTTAGAGAACATATTATTTATGTAGTTGTTCAATGTTCCAGTCCAAAGCTCAGAGGGTCCCAGCAGCCTCTTTTTGTCTTTGGATGTCCCTGGACTCCAGTTTCTGTCCATTAGCCCTAAGAAGCTGTCAAATGCTTCCTTAGCTCCTCGGCTTTTCAGCCATCCAGTGCAGAATCAGTGTCCATGCAAACGTGATCCCAAAGGCCTGGCTTACCTTTCTCTCTGTTTCTTTTTCCAATATCTTGATTTGACAGTTTTTATTGCCTTGTTACATCTCAAATGATTTCATGAAGAAATTTTTAAATATTGTCTTGATTTCAGTGGGAAAGTTGGTTGCAACTACTGGAGGCAAAAACATATTCAGCCTTCATAATTGCCATATGTGGTAGGCTATACCTAAATTTTGTCAATGAAATAACTGATATTTAAGAGATTAAAATAAAGTAGAAGTCACTAATAGAGCAACAATTTTCTAATAACCCTTGGCACTTAAATTAGGACAAGAATGGAAAGTAGCTTACTCATATCATAAACCAGCAGATGTCAGTGAAAGGTGGGAGAGAAATGCGTCATCTCACCAGTATAGTAACCATGATTGGAAAAAACATCTGTCTTGCAAATTTTTCTTTTTGTTAGCAGCAGTCTTTTTCACCCTCCTGATGTCTTTAGTTCAGGTACTAGAGCTGTGGTCTGTGATAAAGTGCCCAGGTGATAATGGAATACATTCTTTAAAATGGTAGCTGGAATATTGAAGACAGGAAAGGACTTGCTGCAAGTGAAAATTTTGCTGTAGTGTAGTTTCAGATCAGGAAGTGTGATGCCTACAGCATTGTTCTTTGTCAAGATTGCTTTGGCCATTCAGAGTCTTTTGTGGTTCTGTACAAATTTTAGGATTTTTTCCTATTTCTGTAAAAAAAAAATTTCATTGGAAATTTGATAAGAGTTACATCAAATCTCTAGATTTCTTTGTGTAGTATGGTCATTTTAACAATATTAAAACTTTCAGTCCATGAACCTGGGATATATTTCCATTTATTTATGTTTTCATCCATTTCTTACATCAATATTTTATAGTTTTCTGGGTACAGATCTTCACCTCCTGATTAAATTTATTCCTGTTTATTGTTTTTGATGCTACTATATATGAGATTTTCTTAATTTCTTTTGCAGATAATTTGTTACTGTCCAGAAATGCAACTGATTTTTTAAATATTGATTTTGTGTCCTGTGACTTTACTGAATTAATTTATTAGTTGTAACAGTTTTTTGGTAGAGTCTTTGGGGTTTTCCTTATATAAGATTATGTCATCTGAAAACAGACAGTTTTACTTCTTCCTTTCCAATTTGGATGCTTTTTATTTCTATTTCTTGCCTAATTGCTCTGGCTAGGACTTCCAGTACTGTGTTGAATAAACATGCTGAGAGTGGACACCCTTGTTTTGTTCCTGATCTTAAGGGAAGAGAAAGAAAATGAAAACAACATGACAAAACTTATGGGATACAGAAAAAGTAATTTTAAGAAGGGAGCTTATAGCAATAAATACACCAGAGAGACAATAAAAAAGACCAATAAAACTTAGAATTGGCTTTTTTGAAAGATAAAATTGGCAAACTTTTACTAGACTTACCAACAAAAAAGAGGGATTCAAATAAAATTATTTGGAGGAAGAGATACTATACCACCGCAGAAATACAAAAGATCATAAGAGACTTCTATGAACAAATATATGGCCAAAATATTGGATGACATAGAAGAAATGAGTACATTCCTAGAAACATGCACCTATCAAGATTGAATCCTGAAGGAACAGAAAATCCGAACAGGCCAATAATGTGTAAGGAGACTGAATCAGTAATCAAAAGATTCCCAACAAAGAAAATTCCAGGACCAGATGGCTTCACAGCTGAATTTACCAAACATTTAAAGAAGAAGTGATGCCAGTCTCCTCAAACTATTTAAAAAAATTGAAGATGAGGGAATACTTCCAAACTCAATTTATGAGGTCATTATTACCCTTATGCCAAAGGCAGACAAAGACACTGCAAGAAAATTATAGGCCAGTAATCCCTATGAACATAGATGCAAAAATTTTCAACAAAATACTAGCAAATTGAATTCAACAGCATATTAAAAAGATCATACACTGTGATCAAGTGGGATTTCTTCCAGGGATGCGAGAGTTGTTCAACATACACAAATCAATGAACATAATATACTTTATTAATAGAATGGAGAGTAAAAGTCAAGATCATCTCAGTAAATACAGAAAAAGCATTTGAAAAAATTCATCCTTGCATGATAAAAACTCTCATCAGATTAGGAATAGAAGAATGGCACCTCCATATAATAAAGGCCATATGTGACAAGTCCCAGCTAACATAATTCTCAACAGTAAATTTGCTTGGGGTTTCAAGCCTCACTCTGCATGGGAAAGGCATGCTTCATGGCTACACTGTTGCTGCATTTTGGGCTGTCTTGTTCTTCCCTGTTTTGTTTGGCCCTTTGATCTGTCACCTCAGCCTGGTGAAACTGCTGTAAGCCCCAGTCTACCACTTTGTGTTTAGAAATGATGGTCCAACTTACCAATACCTCTGATGGGAAAACCAGCGTCATCAAGGTGGTTCATGTTAATTTGCCCCTCTTTTCCATGAGATCTTTGTCCCTGAACTCCTGGTTGTTTTGGTTGCTCTCTAATGTCTCCACTGATGCTTTCAAACAGTTTTTAAAATGTCCCTTATTCAGCTTTTATAATTGTTTTTTGGCAAGAAAATTTGTAATGAGAATACAAGATTTCTCTCTTAATACATTTTCTTAAAATGGCCAATTCCTTTTTATTTTAATCTTAGCTTTTATTCTAGTTTATTCTATTTTAAACTCATCTCTTGACTTATGTTTCAGAAAGTATGTTTTTTTTTAATTTATTAAAAAATGCAAAGTAGATTATTTCTAAAAATATCTTCAATTTCTTACTGTGAATTGTTTGATATGTATATGCCCTGTATCCCTAAGGGACTTTTTCTGTATGTTATTTAATACTGCTTTACTCATTCTTGAAAAAGAAGAAATCAGACCAGGTTCTGTTTTTGGAAAAAACAATTTAAAATTCCTCTAGTCCCTGGTACTGTTCACTTGGGTGTGGTATAAATTTCTCATATCTTAAACTGCAGGGGGTTGTTTTTATTAGATATCCACTAGCCAGATTTCCAAAGTCAGTGAATCATTGGTTTAAAATGGCTCTGCTAGATTTTCACTTGTCTTTGAACTGAATTCACTGACTCAGAAGGGAGTTTGTTCCTGGATCAAGACTTCAGTTTTTTCACCGGGGTAGTATTTGCAAAGTAACAATCCCAAATGCACTAGTTTCCTTGCCTCTTCCTTTATTTTCTCCCTTCCTTTTAAAGACTCCACAGCAGAAGGTGCAATATATTCTATTTATGTGTTTTTATTACCTTGGGTTACAGAGGGTTATATAAAATGAGAGTTTTGGAATAAGAATGCCTTAAAAGTGGTCCTTGCATTGTATGGGAGTGGTGCAAAGTGTGGGATAAGGAAAAGAGCAGGGCTTTTATGTCAGGCAGTCCTGGACTTAAATACTAGTTGCTCTACTCTCAATACTCAGCTATGGGAAGATCACTTAAGTCTTTCTCAATGATAAAATTGGTATAATAATGTACCCTCCTGAAAGTATTGTAATTATTGTTAAGGACAAACTGACAAACGTAACACAATCAGTGCATTCTTGGTACAAGGAAGGTGCTCCAAATACTAGCTATTATTACTATTTTTATTATTAATTTATTTTAATAAGCATTACTAAGTTCATTTTGGGTACTAGACTTTTGAGAAATCCATCTACCTTGTATTTTAAACAAGGGTTTCTAATATTCCTTATTTAGTGAGGTGAAAACAGGGTCAGTGGAACCAACGGTGTGGCAAATGAAAAAAAGAAGTCTTGTGAGGGGTTCCTTAGGCTTTGAAACATGAGTGATTCAGCCCAGTCATTTTGGGATGAGGGCTTCTACATTCCTTGCCTGAGAAACACCCTGTTTTAGTTATCTGTGCTTTTTTCTCCAAAGCTATCTTGTTGCTGCCATTTTTAGAATTCATTTTATTTTGAAGCGCCACAGAAGCTGACTTCAGTTTATGATTCTAGCTAGAACTCCTACCATTTACTCTCAGGTACTCTAAGTTATAACCACACAGGACCACTGTGATAGTCTCTGAATGTGTTCGCTTTTCCTCTTCCATGCATTTTTCTCATATTATTCTCCTAGCCTGATCAGCCTTGAATGACCTTTCTCATTTTTTGTCAACACTAATTTTTAAATTCTTTCTCCTTCAACACTCAGCAAAAGTATCTTCTTTCCCAAGAGCTCTTCCCCTACTTCTCACTGCTCTATAGTATTTCATTCTGCATATTGCAAACTTATACTTGCTCTTATTTACCCTCCAGCCTGTAAATTTACTGAAGTGTGTCTTATTTTCCTTTGTATTTCCTGGCAATGAGGTACAGTTTTTGGACATGGTAGGCATTCAGTAAAGGCCATTGAAAAGTGAACTCAAGTAATCTTAATTGTAACATTTTAATATTAATTAGGTGACAGTTCAGAGACAAACAGGAAATAGCTACCTTCAAAATCTGTTATGGTTATGTTTGCACATAATGTCAACTGGCGAGGAGGTGTTTATTTAAACTAACATTGCTTTCATTTCTATGGTCTCAAATGTAATTATTGAGTCAGAGAAGGATTCTGTTGTTAATTATAAGACTGGGTATACTTACTACACTGTACAGAATTGCTCTTAATTTCCTTCATAGTATCAAGAAGGCTTTTTCTAGATTTTTATGCTCTATTTCTGTAGTCCTTAAATGAAATCCCCATTCTCTTGCTCTCAGAACTAACACCTTCTTTATTCTTGATCTTGGTTAATGATACCTCTGAGTTTCCCAACTCAGAAATGTCTGTTTTATCCACTCTTTCCTCTCCTCTATTTATATAATTCCTGCTTAACTCTACCAATTTATTTAAGTTTAAAAATAAAATGCAGCTCTTCTTTTATATCATCATTTTCTCCTTTTAAGAATGAGCAGGATTCGCATTATAGGAGTACCAGAGGAAGGAGAGAGAGAAAAAGGGATAGAAAGTGTCTTTGAAGAAATAATTGCTGAAAACTTTCCCTTGCTGGGGAAGGAAGTAGTCTTGCAGTCCACCGAAGCTCATAGATCTCCCAACACAAGGGACCCAAGGAAGACAACACCAAGACACATAATAATTAAGATGGCAAAGATCAAAGACAAAGACAGGGTATTAAAGGCAGCTAGAGAGAGAAAAAAGATCACCTACAAAGGAAAATCCATCAGACTATCTATCATCAGATTTCTCAACAGAAACCTTACAGGCCAGAAGAGAATGGCATGATATATTTAACGTTATGAAACAGAAGGGCCTTGAACCAAGAATATTGTATCCAGCACGATTATCATTTAAATATGATGGAGGGATTAAACAATTTCCAGACAAACGAAAGTTGAGAGAATTTGCGTCTCATAAACCACCACTACAGGATATCTTAAATGGACTGCTCTAGATGGAAGCACACCTAAGGCTAAAAAGATGTCACCAGAGAAAATAAAATCATAGCAAAGAAAGCAGACCATCCAAATAATAACTAAAGGCAAAGAATAAAACACCTATTATAGAAAGAATGGAGGAGGAGGAATAAGAAGGGAGAGAAAGAAAGAAACATCAGACTGTGTTTACAATAACTTAACAAGAAATTTAAGTTAGATTGTTAGATAGTAAAGAAGCAACCCTTGAACCCTTGATAACCACGAATCTAAAGCCAACAATGGCAATAAGTACATACCTATCAATAATCACCCTAAATGTAAATGGACTGAATGCACCAATCAAAAGGCACAGAGTAACAGAATGGATAAAAAAGCAAGACCCATCTATATGCTGCCTACAAGAAACTCACCTCAAATCCAAAGATATACACAGACTAAAAGTGAAGGGATGGAAAAAGATATTTCACGCAAACAACAAAGAGAAAAAAGCAGGTGTTGCAGTACTTGTATCAGACAAAATAGACTGCAAAATGAAGAAAGGAGCAAGAGATAAAGAAGGACATTACATAACGATAAAGGGGTCAGTCCAACAAGAAGATATAACCATTATAAATATATATGCACCCAACACAGGAGCGCCAGCATATGTGAGACAAATACTAACAGAATTAAAGGAGGAAATAGACAGCAATGCATTCATGTTAGGAGACTTCAACACACCACTCACTCCAGAGGACAGATCAACCAGATAGAAAATAAGTAAAGACACAGAGGCACTGAACAACACACTAGAACAGACGGACCTAACAGACATCTACAGAACTCTACACCCAAAAGCAACAGGATACACATTCTTCTCAAGTGCACATGGAACATTTTCCAGAATAGACCACATACTAGGCCACAAAAAGAACCTCAGTAATTTCAAAAATATTGAAATCCTACCAGCCAACTTCTCAGATCACCAAGGTATAAAACTAGAAATAAATTTTAGAAAGAAATCAAAATGGCTCACAAATACATGGAGACTTAACAACACTCTCCTAATTAATCAATGGGTTAACGACCAAATCAAAACAGAAATCAAAGAATATATGGAGACTAATGACAACAACAACACAAAGCCACAACTTCTGTGGGACGCAGCAAAGGCAGTTCTAAGAGGAAAGTATATTGCAATCCAGGCCTATTTAAAGAAGGAAGAACATTCCCAAATGAATAGTCTAAAGACACAATTACTGAAATTGGAAAAAGAAGAACAAATGAGGCCCAAAGTCACCAGAAGGAGGGACATAATAAAGATTAGAGAAGAAATAAATAAAATTGAGAAGAATAAAACAATAGAAAAAACCAATAAAACCAAGAGCTGGTTCTTTGAAAAAATAAACAAAATAGATAAACCCCTAGCCAGACTCATTAAGAGAAAAAGAGAATCTACACACATAAACACAGTCAGAAATGAGAAAGGAAAAATCATGACGGACCCCACAGAAATACAAAGAATCATAAGAGAATATTATGAGAATCTATATGCTAACAAGCTGGAAAACATAGAAGAAATAGACAACTTCTTATAAAAATACAACCTTCCAAGACTGAACAAGCAAGAAACAGAAAAACTAAACAGACCAATCACCAGCGACGAAATAGAATTGGTAATCAAAAAACTACCCAAGAACAAAACCCCCGGGCCTGATGGATTCACCTCTGAATTCTACCAGACATATAGAGAAGAAATAACAACGATTCTCCTTAAAGTTTTCCAAAAAATAGAAGAGGAGGGAATACTTCCAAACTCATTCTATGAAGCCAGCATCACTCTAATACCAAAACCGGGCAAAGACCTCACCAAAAAGAAAATTACAGACCAATATCCCTGATGAACGTAGATGCAAAAATACTCAACAAAATATTAGCAAATCGAATTCAAAAATACATCAAGAGGATCATACACCATGATCAAGTGGGATTCATCCCAGGGATGCAAGAATGGTACAACATTCGAAAATCCATCAACATCATCCACCACATCAACAAAAAGAAGAACAAAAACCACATGATCATCTCCATAGATGCTGAAAAAGCATTTGACAAAATTCAGCATCCATTCATGATTAAAACTCTCAACAAAATGGGTATAGACAGCAAGTACCTCAACATCATAAAGGCTATATATGACAAACCCACAGCTAACATCATACATAACGGCGAGACGCTGAAAGCTTTTCATCTAAGATCGGGAACAAGACAGGGATGCCCACTCTCTCCACTGTTATTCAACATAGTACTGGAGGTCCTAGCCACAGCAATCAGACAAAACAAAGACATACAAGGCATCCAGATTGGTAAAGAAGAAGTCAAATTGTCTCTATTTGCAGATGACATGATACTGTACATAAAAAACCCTAAAGATTCCATTCCAAAACTACTAGAACTAATATCTGAATTCAGCAAAGTTGCAGGATACAAAATTAACACACAGAAATCTGTTGCTTTCCTATACACTAATGATGAACTAACAGAAAGAGAAATCAGAAAAACAATTCCATTCACAATTGCATCAAAAAGAATAAAATACCTAGGAATAAACCTAACGAAGGAAGTGAAAGACCTGTACTCTGAAAACTACAAGACACTCCTAAGAGAAATTAAAGAGGACACTAACAAATGGAAATGCATCCTATGCTCTTGGCTAGGAAGAATAAATATTGTCAAAATGGTATACTACCTAAAGCAATCTATAGATTCAATGCAATCCCTATCAAAGCACCAACAGCTTTCTTCAATGAACTGGAACAAATCATTCTAAAATTCATATGGAACCACAAAAGACCCTGAATAGCCAAATCAATCCTGAGAAGGAGGAATAAAACAGGGGGAATTACACTCCCTGACTTCAAGCTCTACTACAAAGCCACAGTAATCAAGACAATTTGGTATTGGCACAAAAACAGACCCACAGACCAGTGGAACAGAATAGAAAATCCAAACATTAACCCAAACCTATACAGTCAATTAATATTTGATAAAAGTGCCTTGGATATACAATGGGGAGATGACAGCCTCTTCAGCAGCCGGTGTTGGAAAAACTGGACAGCTACATGTAAGAGAATGAAACTGGACTACTGTCTAGCCCCATACACAAAGGTAAACTCAAGGTGGATCAAAGACTTGAATGTAAGTCATGAAACCATAAAACTCTTAGAAAAAAACATAGGCAAAAATCTCTTGGACATAAACATGAGCAACTTCTTCATGAACATATCTACCCGGGCAAGGGAAACAAAAGCAGAAAATGAACAAGTGGGCCTATATCAAGCTGCAAAGCTTCTGTACAGCAAAGGACACCATCAGTAGAACAAAAAGACATCCTACAGTATGGGAGAATATATTCATAAATGACGTATCCGAT
>JAVSCE010014510.1:0-207855 GCA_032199065.1 Smutsia gigantea | reverse complement strand
CACTTTCTATCCCTTTTTTCTCTCTCTTCTTCCTCTGGTACTCCTATAATGCGAATATTGTTCCGTTTGGATTGGTCACACAGTTCTCTTAATATTCTTTCATTCCTAGAAATCCTTTATCTCTCTCTGCCTCAGCTGCTCTGTACTCCTGTTCTCTGTTTTCTATTCCATTAACAGTCTCTTGCATCTCATCCATTCTGCTGTTAAGCCTCGTCGATCGCTTGTCTGATTTCTGTATTGTCTTTCTTCAGTTCCCTCACTTCCTCCCTCAGCTCTTGCACATTTCTCTGTAGGTCCATCAGCATGGTTATGACTTTTATTCTAAATTCTTTTCTCAGGGAGGCTGTGCATTTCCATCCCTTCAGACTCCCTCTCTGGGGTTGTCTGGTTGATTTTGGTCTGAACCATATTCCTCTGTCTTTTCATGGCTGTATAATTTGGTCACTGATAGTTGCCACGTATGTCAGCTGGGCTCTTTAAGACTTTAAAAAGAGAAGAAAAAAAATAAAAGAGAAAAAAAGAAAGAAAAGAAAAAAAGAAAGAAATAAAAAAAGAAATAAAAGAAAAAACAAAAACAAAACAAAACAAAAAAAACAAAAAAAAAATGCCCACCGTGCGTAGATTCTGTGGGAATGCTCTAGGTGGTGCTATTGCCCCACTATTCCACAGCTGTGACTGTGCCGCTCCGCAGGGCCCTTTATCGCTCTGGCAGGGGTGGAAACGAGTAGGAGGCTGTTGATCTCAGTGAGAAGTGTTAAGTATGGCTACGCTTCCTCAGTCGCCAGCTAAGGCGTCTGAAACTCCCCAGGACTCCCAGCCTGCTGGGCTGAGTGTGCTGGGGCGATCCGGCTCCTCCGCTGGGCTCCTGTCTCTTTAAGACCGCTGAAGAAAGTGCGCACTTTTTTTTTCCTTCCCGGAGCCGGCTGCAAGCCCCCTGGCGCGTTCCCCGCTCAGATCCTGCCCCTCTGTCTCTCCAGTCTCCGCTGCACTGCGCAATGTGGGTCAGCGCTCCCCGCGCAGATCACCGGGGCTGGCTACTTCGCGGGGTGTACTTCCACTCCCTCCCGGCTCTGAATCCTCTCCTCCCGCCAGTGCGCTGGGGTGGGGGAGGGCTTGGGTCCCACCGGGTCGCGGCTCCGTGTCTTACCCGCCTCTTGGGGTGCCGAGTCTTCTCGGGTGTAGCTGCACGCTGTGCGCTTTCCTGTGTATTCTCATCTCTCTTTTAGGAATAGATGTATTTTCTGTGTTTTCGTAGATAAATATAGTGTTGGGAGGAGATTTCTGCCGCCCTGCTCACACCGCCATCTTCCCGGAAGTCTGTGTTGTCTTTCTTGGTTAATGTTTAAGGACATAGCCGTCATCCAGCTTTCCTCTGTTGAGGTCTGTTTGTCTTTTCTGCGGATAGGAGGCAGCAGCAAGGTAGACGCCCCTCTATATTATAACCACGTGGTGGTGACCACATCGCCTCTCAGCCATTACCTCTTCTCATGGGCTGGAAATAGGTTATGGCTTATAATCAATAGGTTTAATCAAACAGTCACACTGCAAACTTGAGGATGATATAGTTTTTACAGTGGGGTGTTTTTTTTGAGGGGGGAAGGGAATAAAAATTAAAAATTTTTTGTTGTTAGCAGCTTTTTATTTCTTTGGTCATATAAAGTTTACTTTCACATTTTATCACTTATCTATATATTTTTCCCAACAAGTCCAAGCAGCTGTTTTCTTTCTGGGAAGTGGTTTCCACACTTTCCTTCCCCAGTTTTATCAAGATACAGTTGACTTTTTAATTATGTATAGGGACTTCGACAAGCAAAGGGTTGCTCTTCTTTGGCTTTTTGACACCTATCTTGCCATTCCTTACTATTGGTTAGGTTTCAGTTTATGTATCATTTAAGCCTACTTTTGATATCATATATCCTATGGGCAAATTCAGACTTTTGGTTAAAGTCTAGTTTTAAGTTAAGCAAAATGTCAAATTCATGAATATTCTATATAATGGATTAAGCTAAACTTAATAAGATATTTTATAATACATCATATAAATTTTACAAATATTTGTGTATGTTTGACTATTTTCATTATTTAAAACAATGCCAATCTCCTACATTTTTAGAAACTTTTTTCTTATTATAAAAAAGATACATGTTCATTGTAGAAAAAATTGAAAATTGAGTAAGAAAAAAGAAAATCATTATTATGACAACATTGTCACAATCAGTAATAATCCAACAGTATAGACATAATCACTGTTACTATGTGGATGTATATAATTCCATACTTCTTTTCTTTATCTATCTACCTATATGTATTTTCAAAAAAAGAAAAATATATATTCACACTGGGTTTTTATAGAGGATGTTTATGGGAGTCCTGTTCATAAAAGCACACACCTGCAGACAACCTGAACAGTCATCAAAACAAATTATAGTTCATTTATACAATGGAATAGTATATAGCAGTCAGCATGAATGAACTGAAGCTGGCCATGAACATATGTTGCTGTTCTGGCCTCAGCAATATACTTTGGAGTAAAAAAATTTATGTCCCTAAATTATATACAGCATGGTATTATTTTTATCATTAAGTCAAAAACAATAAAATCCAGAATATTTTTACCTACAGATAGATATTATGGAGGTTGGAGGGTTTACTGCAAAATTGGGAATGGCAGTGGAGAAGGCACCTGCTATCCAGAGTTGGGGAAGAAACCTGGAGATGCTAACACTCCCTAAATGACTTTTAAACCAGTTTCTCTCTTTTCAGTCCCAATTCTCATCTGTGCTTCTAGGCTATTGGTGTCTCATTCTTCATCCTACTGACATACTTGAACGTGACCTCTGTTACAGGGGAGCTGTCCTGTGAGCTGAAGGGTGTTTAGCAGCAGCCCTGGCCCCAACCCACTCGATTCCGGAGCACCTTCCCTCCCCACCAAGCTGTGGTAATCGACAATGTCTCTAGATATTGACAGATGTCCTCTGCTGGGCAAAATTGCCCTTGGTTGAGAACCATTGTGTTAGGAGAATGCATAGTGATTGTTATTGGCTCAAAAATAACCTAAATGGTAAAGTGGATCTTATTTTCAAAGTTCTATGTCTTAAAAATGTTAATCACCACTTGGGAATATCCATACTACAAACACCATAAAATTTAGTTCCCCATTTGGTTGATTTTGGTATTGGTAGAACCTACTAAAACAACATAGCACAGACAACTCAAATGACTTGGTACAGAAATGAATTTTACTGTTTTATTAAAAAGTCCTTTGTAAAATCCACTGACATATTTTTGTTGGCTCCTATGGAGCTGTGTTCTGCAACACCATTGATTTTCTAGGCAGTATGGAAACTTCTGGTAGGGAACCCTTCCTGCTGAGTGACCTCAGGGAAGCCACTGTGCTTCATCAATCCCATATGAGAGAAAAAAAGAGCAGACATAACAATTAAACTGGCTAGCCTAGAAGGCCTTCTGAAGAAAAGTCTGTGTGAGGATAAACTTGTAATATTTATTGTGATTATCAGCCCCTCAGGGGCCTTTTGAAGAATTCTGTCTGATTTATCAGGCAGCTGCTCCATGGATATGCATGAAGGGAGACGGGCAGGAGCGGGGGAGGGGGAGAAGGTGGCAAGTGGCCAGGGAGAAGATGGCAAGGGTGACCTCATATTTACCCCCAGATGTTCAAATCATTTCTAAATATCATCATACTCTTGGTGTGGTGCCATTTTCTGTTCTTGCTAAACTTTGGGAAGCTAGAAAATTTCAGAGTTGTAATGCTCACTTTAGCCTGTGAAAGACATGGTAATGTTCAAAAGTAGCTTGACCTTTTCATTGTTCATTGCTGATTGGTTGACTGGCCATTGCTATTCCCTATTCCAACTGCTTCAGCAACTGCCTTGTCTCCTTCCCTTCAGGTATATGATTCTACTGAGGTCTGGCCTTTTTCAGTGTATTTCTTTGCCAAAATCTTGTTCTTCATACTCTAGCCTATGAGTTTTTTTTTCAACCAAGGTAAGGACTTAATGATGGAATTAAAGCTTAGCAGAAAAATAAAAATCAATGAACGCTGGTATCTGGAATTATCCCTTCATCAACAAAAAGGGAACTCTGTGGTAGGTTAGCTTAAATTAGAAGCTGAGCATTGTCCTTACCTCAAATAGGGGTAAATGATTAAAATGGCTTTGAGGAGGAATACTCAGATCCAACTAATTTCAAACAAGGGAATATATACAATAAAATCCTCTTTAAAATATTTTTCAAGCATTTCCTTTGCTGTTATTATAATTAATTCTGGATGTATACTTGTTTGCTATTTAAGTTCTTTATGGTTCCATTTACTCAAATCATTTCCTCAATAGCTAGATTTCCTATTTAACCTGGCTAGAAATGACTGGAGTCATTCTTGCCCACTAAGGTAGGAGTATTTACCCTTGAGGCTATTGCTGGAATTCACATCTATTATCTGGAAGGGGTAGAGGAACTGGGGGGAGAAGAGGAGCAATCACTTCCCAAGAACACACTTTCAAAAAATTAGCGTGAAATAGTTGATGACATTAACCATTTTGACATTGAAAGCAGAGAACAAGGTCAGGTTATGGGTTAGAGGAAAGACAAACTTCAAATAAACCTTCCTTGTCTGATATTGACTCTAAGAATATGATATTAAATCCATTGTCTACTGCTGGCTAAATCCATTCTCAAACTGTCCATATCTCTCTGATATAGAATAAGACATATTCATGAAAAGAAGCTGGGGTGTTAAATCCATCACTGAAGTAGTGACAACCCTGTCAGCTTTAACTAGACAGAGAAAGCAATCGTTTAGTATGATCTTCACCACTTACAGATAAAGTAATCACTAAACATGTGTTAGATGACACAAAGATGTCTCTTCAATGACACTTCCCTGAAAAAGAAGAGCCGAGGCTCACCAGGCAACATGAAACACAAGAACAAATACAAATCGAGGCTTTTCCTCCCCCATGTTAGACACTCTATCCTGACACTTACCACATAGATTTATCTCTAAAGGGATTAACTAAGAAATAATTGCATGCAGTTTACACCCTGCTGAGCTATCTTACACACTTATCAAAGACCATTTTGAAGTTGGCAGACATCTACTGGGTGTTTTATAAGCAATTAGTACCATCAGCTAAAGGAATTACAATAAATGCATTTGGAGTGATGCTAAAAAAATAAAACAGAGTTAGTTTTTTTCCCTGCATTTTTAGGTGGAATAAAGACTGCATTAAATTATGAACTCCAAGAAGGTAGGGACTGGGTCTACCTTTCTGCTATATCCTCAGCACCCAGGATGTGCAGAGTAAAATTTGTAGTATAAATAAATTAATAAACAAATGCTTGCATCATATCAGTTTTCATGTACAATTTCATTGATAAGAAGGGAGTGATGGCCAAGTTGTGAATTCTTCCATAGTATTATAATTCCTAATGTAGCATTATAATTGAGTATTTATTATGCTCCAGGCACCTTTTAAAGTGCTTTACATGTATAAACATTTAATCCTCAATCCTATGCCGTAGGCAAGATTTTAATCACAATTTACTATGAGGTAATTGAAGCTTACAAAGGTAAAGTAATTTGCCAGAGATCATGTAATTAGAACTTGCATGATTTTGATCAGATTAGAATTTGAACTCAGTTCTAGCCAATTTAGATAATCCACTATACTGTTTGAGTGCAATTCAATTGTTTACTAAAATTCATTATAGATTTTGGGATTCCAGTACTTCAGTGAGGTGCAAACCCTTCTTGAAATTCCATATCATTTCCCCCATTTTCCTTTTCTAACTTCTTGCTTTCTCCTCCCGCTTTCTTTCTCACCTTCTTGCCTTTCTCTATCTCAGTGTGGTTGATGATCTTCAGGAGTAGAGTCCAGATTGTCAAAGAACGTGAGGAAAGAAATCATTATATTCCCCTCAGAGCTTTCTGTTTCTCCTTTTTATGTTGTTGCTTATGGTCATAGAGGAAGTACATTAGAAACCAACCCAAGAAACCAAGTTAACTTTTAATGCCTATGCTTTTATTTTTATCTTGGGTTTGGAATCCTAGCTCTGTCACTCACTGTCTTTCCCTGCTTCTCTAGCGTCTGCTTCTTCATCCATGAAGTGCAGTACTTCTGAGGGTAGTGATGATGACATGGCATGACACACATTGTGGTGCCATAATATTTTGTTCAAATATGAAAATTCAGTCAATGTTTAGTTCTTCCCTTTTTCTTCCATGTCCCTTCTTGAAAAGCAATGATCAAGCTGTGATGTCAGGAGGGCACTGGAAGGAATATAAGGATGAAAACAGGTTTAGTTTCACATGGGCGAGCCTTGTGTATTTAATGCTCTTGCATAGTTAATACACTATGATGTTTTCTCTCTAAGAGTCTAAAACCTCTTTTTACTCAAGAAGTGTCTTTTTGTCCAGGTTGTATATGGCAGGCCATTTTAGTTCCTCAGTAGGAGTCACTAAGTGAGCCAGTAGCACATCTGCAGATTATTTGGGCGAATTTTGAAATTTGTCTTCTTCAGGTCCTTATGGGAGTGACTTGATCAAGAACCCCAAAGGGTCCCCTGGAGCTGTGCCCAGCCTGTGGGTTTTAGCATTCCTGGAAGGAGCCATCTGGTTTCTGGTACTGTAAGACAGCGACCTAACCCTTTCTCTTGGACCCAAGGGCTGATGTCAAGGTACCTGGAAAACAAAAGCCAAATGAAGAAGACATCTGCCCACACTTATATATATTTTACTCTTGGTTTAGTTTTCAAGAAGTTATGAACAGGACACCATTGCAATAGCAAATTCAAGTTTTAGAGGGCCTGATATAATTCAGGGGGAACTTTTTAAAAGAAAATATCAAAATGCCTCTTGAATGTATTGCTAGGGCCCCTGACAAGGTTTTGGAAGGAGTCCATGCAATTGACTTCATGAGATGCATGTTAAATCCATGCATGGTCATATGACTCACTAAATCAAGTAAAGCCATTTTGCACCCTCAGCCAGGACCTCAGCTGGGCCCATTTTCTTAGTTAGCTCATGCTAACTTATTGTATGGAAAATCTATTCTGTTTTCCTTTTCTTTTTTCATTTCACCTGTTTTGAAGGCAGTCAACTTTCCTGTCTTGGGATTATCACAAGCTCCCAAATATCACTATAAAGTTACCCTTGGCAGGCAGATTAAAATTTTTGCTTTGTAATAATAGGTAATATTTTTAGGCATTTACCATGTACTAGACTCTGGGATAAATGCTTTATATGTAGTCTCCTACTTAATTTTCACACGATCTCTATGAGATATCTGTGCTAGACATTTCTCTCTAGAGTAACTTGCTTATTCTCATGTCCAGTGGGTTCTAGGCCTGTGTGATTAGATTAGAATCCAGTTGTCAACCATTTTTCTCTTATTTTAGGACTGAGTGTGTAATAGGTGGATGACACTAGTTCTGTGTGCAGTGGAAGCAGTACCCTTCTAAAGCAGGCAATGTGGGATCCAATTCTCTTGCACTACATTCTCTTCCCCACCCTCTTCCTTACTAATGTTAACTGTTCAACCATTAACAAAAGACCCTACTTCTTTTACACCTCAAGTACCCCAGGTGTAAAATGGGACAGTAATACCCTATCTTCTTGAAAGCTGCTGGTCAGATCATATGTCCCTTGAGGTCCCTTCTAGGTTGAAACTATAATTACTGAACTACTGCTCAAATTCCTAAACACCTGTCTCAGGATTTGCCTGAAATCAGATCTTAAATAAATAACTGACATCCACATGTTGTCCCAGAGTTTAGGATTGAGCCAGGCATCAAACAGAAGTCTCCAGTGGAATAAGCCAGTACTGAGACTTTGAAAAACAAAGATCAATCTGAAGAAGTTCAAAGAGAGGGAGGAAAAAGGTATGTTCTTAGTTAAATGTACGCATGTTGAACTGAAGACTCAGAAAAGTTCTTTTCATTTTATTTTATGTTGGACTGACTTTTAAGAAAACAATCTTGGAAGTGTTTATTTTATAACTCTACAGCATCCAAGAAAATGTGGACAGCCAAACTCTGTAGAAGCACAGTTGTGAATAGAACTCATTTTCAGTAAGCAGAAAGTCTTTTCCTGTCCCAGACCTACATGACCAGAGTGAAACTGTCCCCCCAAAAGAGGACAAAAGACACTGTCAACTGGGCAGGGCCTCATGAGTTAAGAAGTTCTTTGTCTGATGCTTATTCTTGAGTTAGACCATTTGAAAGCTCATTCTCCATTGTAAAATGGAAGAGGATGCCGTGTTTTTTACCTTTTCAATTAGTATTACAGCCCAGATTATGATTTGGTGACTTGGGGAGTAGGATGTTAGACCAGAAGAGACTACAATTTGTATTTTGCAGCACTGATGATGTGGATTAGGACAGGGTTTCTGCCCTCTCTGTGACTTCTTCCATTTTTAAGAAGTTTTAACCAAATAGACATGTCTTAGATCTTAGCTTCTACTATCTAGATTTGTCCAAAAAAATTTTTAGATAGTATAATGTCCACTGTGTGTGTGTGTGTATGTATGTATGTATGTGTGTGTGTGTGTGTGTGTGTGTGTGTGTGTGTGTTGCTGATACCCAAAAAAGATCAGAACAGAACTGGAAATGGGTGAAGTGGTAACACCATTACTTCGTCATACAATATTGCATCCTATAATTTTTGCTAATTTTTTAATATATTACTGAAATATTATATTGGGCAAATTCTATTGCTACTAATCTGCATTTAAATTTTTGATGAAATCTAAAGTTGATATTTAAAAATATTTATTATAGTTCAGATTGGAATTTTTCTCCAGACTTGTGTCCAGCTTGTTAAAAAGTGACAGTGCTTTAATCAAAAAGAACATCAGATTCTAAGTTCTGAAGAAAGGTTTCTAGTCTAAATTCTGTTACTGCCTGCTCTGAGCAAGTCTTTCAGTATCACTGAATCTCAATTTCCCCATCAGGAAATTAAGAATAATAATATCCCCCTGATCCTCACATAGACTGAAGGAAAGATCAAATAAATAAATATATCTATGAAATTTAAGTTCTGTGAAAATGCGAGACCCCATTATTGTTACAGACACATAGGACACAAGAAGAACAGTTAGGTGGCAAGAAATGTGACAATGTGTATCCTCATAGCAAGAACAGACTATTTCTCTAGTTTTATGGCCATCCTATGCACAGGCATATGGTTATGATATTTATTCTGTAGATAAGAACGTGGGAGATATATAGTCTATAAGGAAATATATGATGTAACTGAAACACTGAGTTCTGTCAAAATAGCACACCAATTCTTAGAGTGCACATGGCGGATAGAATAAGTCTAATACACTACAAAGAGGCTCTCAGCCTGATTTTGCATCAAAAATATGTGGAATTTTCTAAGAAACACACACTTGTGGGTCCTTCCTTTGGAGATTTTTGATCCAGAGGTCTGAGTGGGGCCTGGGTCTTTGTAGAATTGAGAACCAGTGCTGTTCTTTATATATACTGGTTAAAGTCATTACCTTGGAATGTAATGAGGTTAATGTTTCTATTGGTTCTAGTTGAATTTTCCCAATGATGTCCCCACATCGCATAACTTCTGATTAACATCCAGGCCCTCACTCTTATGTTCTCTTTACCTTGCATGCCTCCTATTCTTTCCGTTTTCCACTTTTGAACTTTCAGTGTCTATTCTAACCATACAACCTTCTTAGCCTTCCTTTTGACCTACCCACTCATAACTGAAGCCATCATAGGCTCCAGCACTAGAAATGCTTCCTTTACAAGTGATTTTTCTTAAAACCAGCCTAAATCTCAGCCTTCCATGATGCCTTTTCCAGACTGAGAAGAAGAGAAATATGGATACCTGCCACCCTTCGTCCTTGGGTGTTAGAATGAGGGGTGGTGGTATAATGAAAGAGGTATGTTAGAAAGACTAAGCTGGCAGTGTGATGCAGGACCAATCTGAGAGAGGAAAGAGTGGAAGCAAGGGTATCAACTAGAATTTTGTTGCTTTGGTCCAGAGGCATGATGGGAGAATAATGTAATATCCTAGTTGGCTGAAATAGGGGTGATAGCTGGTTGAGCAAAAATGTGAAGGGTGGAACTGGTTCGGGGAGAAAAAACAGTTTAGTTTTAAATATTGAAGGAATTTAGTGATAATATTTTTTGTTAAATAGTGCACCACAAATGTGAATTTCACAGGTCTGCGGTGTAGCACAAAAAGCCTGAACTGGGGAGAAAAAAATCTGAGGTCTTGATTCAAATCTCACTAGCTGTGTGTCCTTGGGCCTCTCATTTACTATTTCTCTGCTTCAGTCCCTTCCTCTGAGTATCATAACACCTGCTGTATCTACCATACATGAAATTAAGATATAATATATGTATCACATTTTGTGTTCTCTTGTGTGATAGGTATTTGAATAGGTCCCATTTGGGGAAGAAAGGATACGTTCCAATGTGGTCCAGGGAATGCCCACCATGAGCACCGCTGCTCATTTCCACCTCTGGGTTATGCATTTCGCGCCTGGATTTTAAAGTCCTTGTCCTTGCAATCAGATTGCACTGGGCTTGTTAATAAATGACATCCAGAGAATTGCACTGGCATTGGATTTGTCTATTCAGGCAGGGCTTCCCAGAGTGAGGCCGCACATGGCCCTTAACAGAGAACTCTGTTTATCACTTTGGAGATGCAATAAAAATAACAAATGTCCAGAGTAAACCTAATTCACTATGCTACTTAGTATTTGAAATACATAAATATGTCAAGCAAAAGACCTCTAATAGACCCTTTTATCCTGGTAATAGTGTACATATAATTTTCCTCTCATTAGTACAAAAACTACCTAGGGAACTCTCAGCCCATCCTTCATCCATTTAATCTGCATTAGCTTACTTTTACCTTGTGTTTAATCTGCTTTCCCTCAAGGTATTTTGAATAAATCAATAGGAATACATGATTGTTTAATGATTTTTAGAAGAGCTCCCTTCGACCACAGCTGCATGATTTAGAATGACTAATTCCACTTTTTACAATTGATCCTTCCCGGTTTGGACCATCCATTTCTGCCAGGCCATTGTGAGAGAACTCTACAGCGGACTGCTCCCTATCCCGGGGCTCTTGGTGGGGCTGGCTGGTTTGCTAGCCTGGCAGGGCCCCTCCCTCATCACCATCTGATAAAGCATCACATAAAGGCTCACTCTCAGCCCCCTGCTCAGCTGCTGTTTAGAGGCAGTGTTCTGGGACCTCAAATGTATCCAATTAAAAAATATCTTTCCTCTATTTCTCTTTTTTACTGTACATGCCTGAGAACTGGACTTGCCTTCAAATACACTCAGAATTTCCTGAATATTTTGATAGAATTATGGGTAGAGAAGCAACAAAGTAGCAGCTTTTGACAATTTGAATTGGGGCTGAGAGAGCCTCAGCCTGAGTCAGTTAATGCTCTGAGTAAGGAGCTGTGGATGGTGATGTGCTTGGAGAGGGAGAGAAAACTGAGCAGCAAAGAAAGATGAAGCATAGAGCTGCAGACACGGGAGGGTCTGTGATGGCCTGTGGGGAGGGAGCGAGCCGTGCGAGGCTCCACTTCCTGCCAGCTCTGCAGGTCCTGCTTCTGGTCCCTGAGGCAGAAGTACCTGTCTTTCCTCCCTCGGGTTCTCTGACTCTCTGTTTTCTTAGAGTAAATCTCCTTCTTCTTCTTCTTTTTTTGCTTAGCTGAGTTTGATGTTTCTGTTTCTTTAATTCAAGAAATTTTGATTCCCAGAGAATTGTGTTGATTTGACTCTGCCATTGATACTTAATTAAGATGATAGTATTATTTTAGATTCATATTCTTAGTAGATTCATGATAATATTCTTGGAGATTTCCAAGTTCAAAGAAAAAATAGACAAATTTTATTCACAATTTCCCTAAGTGATGCCCAGTATGAGTGAGAATGAACTAAAATAGTTGAGTCTCTATACATTGTTTATCATATAAAAATAGTTAACATGTATTATTATTATTGATTGACACTGAATTTTAGCATAGATTTAGGCATTTATTCTACCTCCTTAGTCTCTTACTACAACTCCCTGAGTTTGTTTTCTCATTTATTGTATAAAATGGGGCTAACAACTTCTTCTTAAGGTTATTATGAGAATTATATGAAAAACACATGTCAAGCCCCTGGCTTATAGCCAATGTTCATTTCACACATGAACGTTTATTGAGAACTGCTGATATCCTGATAATAAAAATAACTGAGCATTCCAATAACAATAGCTGAAAGTTAAGAAATGCTCACTCTGTGCCAGGCATGTCTATACCCTTTTGTATACTTCCTTATTTAATTCTCATGCCAACCCATGAGGCATGGAGTGCAACTGCCCATGTCCCGCCCAGTGACCTCGGCACTCAGCTTTCCCATCCATTCTGACCTTACTACTTGCAGCCACAAGCTCCTGCAGATCTCTGTCTGACCACGGAGCCTGCTAAGATTGCAGGTGGGGAGAACAGAGTGGTAGAATTGAGAGTCACACTTGAGCAGCCTGGCTTTGGAGGCCACATGCCAAACCACCATTCTCTACTGCTTTACTAGGTCTCAGCAGGACACTCGGAGGTCAAAGCCAAAGCAGAAGCGTCTGCCTTCTTTACTGGCAGCTGGGGTCAGGGAGAATGGAATTGTGTATCATGGTATTTTAAAATTTAGGTCTGAATGTTTACTCCATTTTTTTTATAGGATAAAAATAGTGCTTAGAGAAATGGAAAGACTTGACTAAGATCACATTATTGAATACAGATTGGAAGTGGTATCAGAGGTAAACTCATTCTGCACATTCTGGGGGCTGTTTTAAAACTTCAAAATTTACATGTTATAATTTTGCTTCACTTGTATGACTTTATCATTAAATTACTTGTTTAAGGTTCTAGAAAACAGCAAGAATTTTTGCAAAGGAGTCAACCAGGCTCCAGGACTGTAACTCGTACGGCCAGTGAGTGAGGCTGGTGATGGAGAAGGACTTGGCAAATAAGTAGACAGAGTTCTTTTCCATAGCTCCAATGATGTCCAGACCTGGGCTGCCTCAAGCTATGGTCAATATAAGACTCAGATGTACTTTTTTAAAATGTAAGGATGAATCTCATTCTCATGTAAGATTATTTTAAAAATCTCTTGAGAGTGACAAGAGTGGGAGGAAATAGCAAGAGAGTCACTTAATATTTCTTATGCTGCCCGTGTGGTGGCAGGAATTAAGCTATTAATCTAAGGGAACTTGCCCCCTAAGGGGCAATGTAACCCCTGGTGACTGAGGCTGAGAGCCCTCCTTTCTCTCACTTCACCTTGACTTTATTTCTCCTTTCCAACAACTTTTTGGTAGGTTGTAGATATCTTAGTGACCAGTCATGCTCTCCATTCATGCTTTCCGTCTTCTTACCTGTTTAACATCATTGTCAAAGACATGGCTGGGCATTTTCTGAACACTCTCTCATTTCATCCTCTCAACAACTTTCTGAAGTAGGTACTACTGTTAACTCCATTTTAGAGAAGAGAAAGATTAGGAAGTTGAGGATCATAGAGACCAAACAGATTGTGTTAGAGCTGGGATTCAAAACCATGCAAACTAACTAAACTATACTAAACTTGGTATCAACCTCTCATCTTGTACGTATTTGTCTACTTGAAGCAACTGCTGAGTGTGAAAGTTGCTTTGTTCTGCAATCATGAGAAGGGAAACATGTGCTGGACTCTTTTGTTCTTAAAGACTTTTTTTGGAGCAGTTTTAGGTTTACAACAATTTGAGAAGATGGCAAGGAGATTTCCCATATGTCCTCTGCCCAAACACATGTATAGCTTTCCCCATTATCAACATCCCCTACCAGAGTGGTTCATTTGTTACAACTGATGAACCTACACTGATACATCCTAGTCACCCAAAGTCCACAGTGTATTTCAGGGTTCACTAGGTGTCATACATTCGGTGGACAATGTATAATGACATGTGTCCATTATTATACTATCACACAGAATATTTTCACTACCCTAAAAATCCTCTGTGCTCCACTTTTTCATTCCTTTATTCCTGACCCCCATCCCTGGAAACTACTGATCTTTTTCTTGTTTCCATGGTTTTGCTGTTTCCAGAATGTTACATAGTTGTGATCCTGCAGTATGTAGCCTTTTCAGATTGGCTTCCTTAACTTAGTAATGTTTTTAAGATTTCTCCATGTCTTTCCATAGCTTGATAGCTCATTTATTTTAGGCACTGAATAATATTCCATCGTCCAGATGTACCACAATTTATCAACCATTCACCTACTGAAGGACATCTTGGTTGCTTCCAAGTTTTAGCAATTATGAATAAAGCTGCCATAAACATCTGTGTCCACATCTCTATGTGGACATAAGTTCTAGATTCTTTTTTACACATAGTGTTTACTCTGTCACAGTTCTGTGAAGTATTTCCTTCACATTTTGGAGATGAAAATAGGGGACCTCAACATATGCAGTACTTTCCTAGAGCCACCCAGCAGGTGGGAGCTGTGCTGGACTGTAAACCCAGGTTTGCCTGGCTGCAGGAGTGGCAACTTTAATCACTGTACAGCATAACCTTTCTCAAAGAAAGCTTGATTCTGGATTTCTCTGTCCTTGTATTTTTAAGGGGCTTTGTGTATGTTGCCGATTAAATAAGCATACACAACATTTCAGTTAAATTTAGTGGGGGAAGGCATAAGTAAATGCTGAAATGAAGGGTGGTGGGGTCATGTACTCTAATGCTCTCCTAAGCATGGGTAATAGCATAAGAAGGTACGGATTTGAGGAAGTTTTCTCAGCTGGAAGGAGAGTGAATGGTGAGTCACCTTGCTAAGTCAGGTTAGGAGAACCTGAACTGACAGAAGGGAGAACCTGGTTGAGTTTTGGCTAGTGTTTGTTAGTCTAGAGGGAACTTCCTTTCCATGTAGGTTTCAGAGAGGGCTGATTTGAAGCATTTTATTCAGTAAAGAGCTGGAAAAGGTCTGTATTATTTGTAGCCCAGAGATGGTATTTGTTTTAAAATTTCTTAGTCCCTCTTTAGCCCTGAACTTCAGTGCAGAACACACTGTGTTTGGGATCAACTGGAACCTAAGGGCTGGAGGTGAGAGAGATAAAACAATGTTTGGGATTCCTCTTTTGAGGATGAAGGAACTGAAATTCTGCTGCCTCTTGCCCGCCTTCTCAGGCTAGCACACAACTAAATTAGGAAGTTGTCCTGCTGTCTGACTTTCCATCTGGAGGAAGCCTTAGCTGAAAGTCAGCTGACCACATTTGGTCCCTGCCATATTGTGTTATAAGCCATATATTCATAGTGACTTTGTTGGGGAAAAGTGGACCAATGAGTCAACTTTTTTTTTTAAAGGAGTAGTTTGGGGCCAGAGTGCTATTATTCTATTAGAATGGATCAAGAATAGAGCTCTTTACACTCATGAGGTCCAGAAATAGAGTCCAAATGACTGAAGGCAGACAAATATTATTTAGTAATTTCTTTAGAGCACTGGAGCCACACCATTAAGCCTCCTGGATACCCATTTCATAGTTAGAAATCTTGCCAGATGCTCTCAAGCTAGTTCACTGGATCAGGTCTTCATTCTTCATGAGCAAGACCTCAGGGTACATAGAAGCCAGCATTTAACATTTATAGTGGGGCATTATTTTTAGAGCCATTTGATTGTAATATGTACTGGGTTTTTATCAGATTGACAAGCACTGGGACACTCAATAAGAAGTAAAAAGTTGGAAATGCTCATTTGGATATTTCAGGCCTCTAAAATCATGTGGTTAATTCATATACTAAAATTTTACCCTGTAAAAGAATTTGTGGTCTGAATAGACCCAACTATAAATCACCATTTTCACATCTGATGGGTGGGTAGAGTATGATTTCCTTTTCCCATTTTTGGGTGGGAATGAGTGTGAGGTTCAGTGAAAGAAGAGTTTAATTTTTTATTTTTGACTTTAGATTTGCAAATAAAGACCATTTCCTTGGACTTGAAGTGAATATGTGTAATAAGTATGTGGCATTATTAATAAAATATAAAAATATTCTTTTGCAGAGAATCATGCATGGGTGGGCACAGATGTATACACATTTCTACATGAGATTGTTAATGGACTGTTTTAAACCCTTACATCAACTGTTTCTTAAACAAGCTTCTTTGGGCATCGCTTAAAATGTTTACATTTTGGTAGCTGATCAAAGTCTTGAAGATTTTGTGTAAATCAATAGAGCTGGCATGACCAGTGCAGAATCTGAGGCCAAGGGAGGTTTTGTTTGAAGAATGGCTCTGTTGCAAGGCTTGCCAGCCAGACTGTGAAGAATGCATTTCTGTTTCTGCCTCCCTACTGTACTTTCTTTTATCCTCTGCCTGTCCTCTGAGGACATGGGGAATTCTTCCCAGCCCCATTCTGCTTAACCTTGCTTCTGATCTTTCTATTCAGTTCTTTAAGACTCTCACACACATAAACATCTTTCTCTGACAACATGCCCATGTAAACTGATTCCGAGGCCTGGTCTGGTTTGCATGCAGTTAGCTTGGCTCATGTATCCTGAAGGGGGCTGCCTTGGATCAGACACATAAAGCCCTTGAAGTCATGCCAAGCAGAAACACTGGCAGCATGACAAAACCTAAAAAGCTGAGTTGGCTACCTGTATCATGAAATATAGATGCGCCAAGCTGCTACTCCACTCTTAGGCTCTTTTGAGTCTGACACTTCCCAGAGTGGAGAATTGCTAATATTTATTTCTCACTTTGTTTGAGAAATGAAACTTTTGGGGTTAATTGGTTTTGGCCACAGTGTCTTCATTTTATTTTATGTATGGAGAGAAGGTTTAAATATGAAACTCTACCTTATCACCAATTTATGAGCAAACCATGGTCAAGAAACACATTTTAAAACTAACAGAAAACACCAATGACACAATAATTATGTACTTTTTCTAAAAGTAATGTTTAATACTTGCAGAATTATTCTTACTTATAAAGGAATATTTTCTTGCTTGTATGTAATAAGTTAAAGATGGTAATATAATGTGGGTTGGAAAATAAGTTTTCCAAGGCAATTTTATGATTGTTTTTTCAAAAATCATTAAGCAGACAATTCATTTGGGATGAAGGTTGCAACCTCCTTGATGGGAAAACATCACAAAAATAGCCATTCTCCTGAAGCAAGCTCTTCCTTTCTCTTTAGACACAGATACCAAGAACCTCTGGGTGGATGAAAGGGACCTTTCTTTACGAGAAAAACAGGACACCTCTTCCCAGCTTCAAGATGTTAAGATCTGAAAAAAAATATGCATCTTAAAATCCTTTATATTTGGTTAATTGGTTTTAGTCCTGGGGTAGACTCTTTCAAACTTTGACGGGTCTTGACAAACCTTGTTCTCATATTGAAGCATGCCTGCCATCCAACCAGGAGGCCCTGAGCATTGTGTCAAGAAGGGAAGTAATCTTTTCCAGGGGTTTTTCATATTGTTGTTCCTTCCATGGTTTTGTATGGTAGGGACCTCAGAGGTGGTGATTTTGACCAAAAATGGGAATAACAATATCTACTTCTTTGTGTTGATACAGAAGTTAAGTTAGCCAAATCTAAAAGACTTGGTGCATAGTAGAAACTCAATAAATATTAGTCCCTATCCCCTCTAATCTGAGAGTAGGTAATATATTGAGAAATTTCACGTCCTTTAATTTATCTACATCACCTATCTCCAACCTTTGCCTCAGATTGTGCCCTTGTCATCTTTTTCCCAGTGTTTAGAACATTGCTAGCATATAACAGGTACTCATAAAATTATTATTGCTGAATTGATAACTGGGTAGTGGAAAATAATGTAGGATAGGTAGATGGAGAATGAATTATGGAAGATTAGATTAGAAAGCTATGAAAGGATGCCTTTTCATTTCTTACTTAGTAAATATTCATCTTCTTTCCCCAAAATTTAGTTCTTAGAATCACCCATGTTCCTAGACCAGGGACTTCGGGGCTGTATTTGACTCGACGCTTTTCTAGCACCAAATCTTGTCATTTGTGCCTTCAAATTTGTAGATTCATGTTCTCTTCTTCAGCACTATTTTGTTCCCACCTGTCAAGAGTTTCAACACGTTTTACTGAACAGTATTGTAACTTCAATCCTGGCCTTTGGTTTCTTTCTCAAATCTCTCCACGTGAAAAGCAAGACTAATTTTTCTTGAATACTCATTCAAATATTTTATGACCAGGCTTAAAGTTATGACATTATCTTTATGACCATGTCTCCCTTCTACTTAACAATCCAACTCCTTAACCTGGTGGTTAGAATCTTCCACTGCATAGAGCCCACTGCATGTAGTCCATCTTATTTCTTTCTATATACACTATGAATATTCCACTCCAGAGAGACTTCTTTACCTGTTTTTTCCCACATCCTCCCAACTCCAACTATGTCTTCCTGCCATTTGACTTTCATGTTTTCCCCTTTATCTGACATCTTCCTCTCCCCTCCACACATTTTTGTATCCTGTTCATATGCTCAAGTTTATGTTCTCCACAAAGGCTTCTCCAGTTATCTCTGCCCACGTTGATCTTTACCCTATTTGAAAACCTCTGGAGTATTTTTTAATTGTTTTACATATGTTGGTTTTGCGTCTCTGGCTAAACTGAAAGACCCTTGAGTCTGAGTACCAGGGCTTATATATCTGTGTGTTCCTCTGAACGCAAAGCTAGGAGTTCATTATAGGAGTTGAAGATTGTTTTCTTGTTGATGAGTTGAATTAGAGGACCAGTTAAGATGACTGAGCAGGAAACTCTATCCAATGAGAAAAGTGGTTTTTAAGGAAATGTAGCATGGTCCAGTGTGGACAATGGAATAGAATGGAGTGGAGGAAGAATGTGTATCAGGAATATACCCATTTTAAGTAAGTTTGTGGATTTGTCATTTGTGAATTGTCACTGAAAGCTACGTGAATTTTATTTCCAAAATGGGTACATGTCCAAGGATAGAGCAGATAAACACTGCTAAAACCACTTCAATGTCTCAAGATGTAAATCTTATAATGGTGTGAATCCCTAGGTCACTTATTTTTTGTATGGTTTTTCAAAACTGTTACATGAAATTCTGTGAGAAAGCAATAGCTTTGGTGTTTTTAAAACTATTTTAGGGCAATGTATTTAGGAAATTCATTAATCTGAAGTTTTTTTTTAACAGCAGGGATTCTCAAACTGTTTTGAATGCTAATGCACACTGTGAAACTCCAGATTCATGATAACAAAACTTCTCCCGCCTTTTTGTGAGGAATACATATTATACCACAGTGAACACTGGGGTTCAACAGAACATAGTTTAAGAAACATAGCTGTAAAGATCAAAGATTTTTTAATTGGTTGAATAATGCTAGTCTTTTTTGGTAATTTAATCTAAGTAAATTTAACCTGTCCTGATTAGGATGTGGTCCCTTCAGATTTCCCAAATGTATATAGCATTGAGATGGTCAATGAAAATCATTTTGCTCAAAGGTAAATTCACAGCCAGTCCTTGAAATGGGCAAGCGGAACTCTTTTCTACAGTTGTGCTATCATGCTGGCAGCTCTAATTTATCAAGCTTAAAATATTGCCAATTTGGATGTTCAAATCCCTATTCTAGAGCAATTGAATTTACAAACCGGGAACTGGTAAATCGATGTTGGATAAAGCTCACAACGGAGACATAAAGGCTTTATTGGCACCACGACTTGGCATGGATGGAGATCAAAGCTTATTTGCCCATTTTTCCCTAAATTGGAGGCATTTAAACCTATTTAAAGTTCTAGATTTTCAGAGTAAATGTTCTATGAGTTCATTATAAAATTGTACTATAGTAACCCTCTGGAAAGCTCAAGTTTTTCCATTTTAGGACTCCACTTCTATTCTCTTCTTAAAGTTCCATATTTTATCATCCTTTCAGGTACCCAAGAGCACACCCATTATCACCATTGGCACTTCTACTCCCATCAACACCATTTAATGACCCTTATCATGAGCTGGACACTGTATTAAAAATATTATATATATTATTTCATTTAATCCCCACAAAAATTCTTTGAGGTAGAGTTTTACATATGAGGAAATTGAGTTTATGAAAGATTGAATAATGTTTGAACTCGGTTGTCAGATTCCAAAATATATACATTTAATGTCTGTACTCTATGAGTTTAGGCACAGTCCCCAGAGGGTGTATGGTGTGTGTGAGTGTGTATATATATATATATATGAAATTACATATATTCTTTTGTTCTTTTGTTCCTTTGGGTATCCCTTGGTCAAGGTGGTGACATCCTGTGTTGGTTAGCTGTGTTCTCTTGCCAAGTCCAGAAAGCACAGATATCAAATACAGGCAAGTCCTCACTTTGCAAGGTTCCAATATGAATATATTTCAGTTATTATAGTTTACTTAAATAATACCAGTACCCAACAACATAGTTCAAATTTCAGTTACCATGGTATATAAACTGTGAGTAATTGCATAAAGTATAAACTTCACTGCTATCTCTTCAGTCCATAAATCATTACATAAATAACATGTGTACATACATGATCAGTGACTGCTCACATTACTTTTTAAAAACTTTATCATTGATTGGTCATTTATCTTCTGTTACTCAGCTCGTGCACAGGCAACAAAGTGTGTAGTTGTGTTGCCTCCTTTTTTCACCACCAACCAAATATTTACTGCACACTCACCAGGCATCATGCTTGGTGCCAGAGGTCAAGTGGTAAACAAGGCAGCCTCCCAGGAGCAGACGCGTGGCTGATCAGGAGACTGACAAAGGAATGTGGCATCTTACAAAAATGGATAACAAAAGAGGGAAGTGGCCAAAAAGATGAAAGTGCAACAAAGAAATGAAAAGTGATAATGTTGAAAGTAAAAGTCAGATCAAACCTAGAAAGTGTTTTGAAAGAAATAACTGACTGAGAAAATGTTGGCATTGTCCTTACTCAAGAGACTCTGAACGTGCAGTCAGATGGGCTCCGGGAAGGCAAACTCATCAACGTAAATGAGGAAAGTGTTGTGATGAAAAGGATGAACATGTACCTGATGAAGAGACACTGGCAAAAATTTCACATTAAAGGAACTCTCAGAGATACTTTACAGCATGGACATTTGTGAAAGATGGAAGGTTGGAAGCTGATCTTTTCTTAGAAAAAAGTATGACAATTTTTCAAGGCATTGAAAAAGCCCACAGGTATATGAGAAGGAGGCTAGTACTGCCACACCATTCTTAGTATTTTTTTAACGACAGAATAAAACACATGATTATTTCTAATATTTGAAATTATAGTGTTCTAAATAAATGTTAGTATTACAATTTTTTTTCATTTTAGTATACGTGTATAACTCACAGTAAGAGTTTTTAACATTTAGACAGAATTTTTAAGTATGGGGCTATCATGGTTTTTCTTGCTGAATGTTAAGATTGCTAGTTTTAGCTAGTAAGATCTTTTCCATGGTCTCACACTACCCCTGCAAAGTGAGAACTGCCTTCCTGTAAAAAGAGGTGAACTTCTGAACCATTTGCTTTCTCTTGTGCCCATTAAATCAGATTTTCAGACACTATCACTTTGAATGGAAGACTGGTCACTGTGCTGGAATAAAGGACTTCACCAGCTGGGCGAAGACACTGCGAGCATGTCCCCCCAAAAATATTTTGCAATTGTTCAGAGGCTGAGGGAAGTCATATATGTGGCAATGTAGAGGCTTTATAGAAAGGTATATAATATATCAAAGATGGTTTCCCACTAATATCCTGATACCAAAATCACTATGTAAGATGTGGCAATTAAAGAAGCTTGCCAAGGGACTGGGGTGGGTGATGGGGGAACTCGAGGCTAGTAGAAAATATCTGACCTTATCTCCACTACAATATGAGAATGGAAATGCCAGTGCTAAACTCTGAAATATTCTTTTTTTTTTTAAATTAAAACAGCAACAGAGTCACAGAACCGAAGAATGGACTGTTACCAAAGGGATAGGGACTGGGGAGGATGGATGGGAAGGAAGGGACAAGGGGGAAAAAGGGGCATTATGGTTAGCAGATGTAATGTAGGGGAGGCACGGGGAGGGCTGTACAACACAGAGAAGACAAGTAGTGATTCTATAGCATCTCACTACGCTGATGGACAGTGACTGTAATGGGGTTGGTGGGGGGGACCTGATGATGGGGGGAGTCTAGTAGCCATAATGTTGCACATGTAATTGTAGATGAATGATACCAAAATTAAAAAAAAGTGAAATATTCTTTTTAAGGTGAAGTTACATTTTAGTGTCTTGGCTACATACAGTCAACACAGGCATAGCTGGAACCAGGGTGTGGCTAGAGAGGTAGCTACTTTGGGCTAATTGGTGGACCATTGCTCTTTTATTCATTCAATAGTTTCTACTGTTCAAGGCCCTGAGGTCACAGGTGAATAATGCAATCACCCGTTCTTTTATCTTGGAAGGGTGTCTTGACTACATGGATCACGTATTTGAAGTGATAACAGGTGAACCCCAGTGACAATTTGTGAATACTCTACTCACTGCAGAGCATTGTTTAGGAGATGACATTTTGGATGATACAACAAATATCTTGATAATTTTTACATTTTATAAAGAGTTGGGGAAAATGTTCCTCTGTATTGTGGAAACAGCTCTTCAAAATAGATTTAAATTGCCAGTTGTACTACACTCAGTTTATGTATTGTTACAGATTGGCTTTGCCTCATCTGCCTGTCCTTTTTCCTCAGTCCCTGGCCATTTTCCCTGCTTCCCAACCAGATCAACTCTGGTGACAGCTGACAGCTCCTGGGACTGTGAAGCTGTCACTGCCAGAGCCTCATTTCTAATGTCTGGGGTTGTTTTAGCTTCCCCAGAGGATGAGCGCTGGGTCCAGCAGGTCTTTATTAAGCTCATGGAAACATTTAGTAGTTAAGTCATCATATTCTGATCCAGCAAGACCCATGGGGTCTCTGGCTTCCCCCAGTGACTTCCCTTAGGGAGCAGACAACACATGGGAAGCATAGGGTTGTTAACACCTCAATGAAAGAACTTTGACCAAGGGAAGAGAGGAGGGCAGGAGCTAGTGGACATTGCTTGCCCTTTCCTCTGACAGCCTTCTAAGACCCAGTGGGTTTGTGTGTTCCATATCTGGATAGGGAACTACTCAGCATGACTAAGCTACCAGTGATTCTTGGTAACATATTACTTGGTATACACTTTCCCCTTTTCTTGACTAGCTTCTTTTTTCACCCCTCTCTTGCTTCCCTGGGATTGTACCATCAATAAAGCACAAACACTAAGGTTTGCTTTATACCCTGCTTACTAGGGACCTAGGCAAAGATACCAGTGTTTGCTGAAAATGGGCAAAATCTGGTCTTAAAATATTTTGGTAGCTTTTGTATGGATGAATAATAGTGCATTGTTAATATCTAACTATACTACATCTTCTTTATCCATTCATCTATTAACAGGCACTTATGATAATTCTGTATGGTGACAGAAGTGGTAGCTAATAATGGTAATCATATTGCAACATATAAATGTATCAAATCAACATGTTGTACACTTTGAACTTACATGATGTAATATGTCAAATATATCTCCATTTAATATTCTGGTAGTTGATACAGACACTGGCTTCTGTTATTATTAGATATATCTTTACTAATTTCTTGATCTGTTACCAAAAAAAAAAAACTCCAAACTAAACCCAACAAACAATAAAAATTCAAACATCTCCACACACAAAAGGACATATATACTTAATAAATCTTATTTTGTTTACTGTAGGATTATACTAATCTCTTTTGAGGGTTTAAGATGGCACCATCCCCAAAGCATTGCTGATTAGAAAAAACTATAAGGGTATGTATAATATCACAACAGTATTCAAATAAGATTTACCTAAGCCTTCAAAAATTTCCAGGCAATGAATGAAATGGTTTATCAAAAATTTTCATTGTTATTACAGCCACTAAATAGTGGTAGTAAGAATCTTAGTATGGGATTAGATGGGGAAGCTATAGGTCACTTCACAAGTTATATTTTAGGAAAATTTTTCCATTAATCTTATCTTTACCTGTTTTTCCTGGGCCATGAGGCTCTACCCATAAGCTGCTGCTGAGGAACTCACAGTGAGGAGGGACAAAATTACCATAGATGTAATTATTTAAAATAATTTTCATTGGAAAAAGAAATCTAATTTTAAAAGACAAGGCAAGGCTATCAACCTATCATTCTGTAGCACACAGGCAGCAAGGTGCTTTTCTCTCAAGAGGCAGGCACACAGCTGCCAGGCCACCTCGGTTGGTTCTGTTCCCTCTTACAGGCCTCTGGTCCTGAAAACCATTAATCCTATTAATTGCATATCAAAAGGCTGGTAGCAATTCTACAAATGAGTAAACACAGAGATAAAAGTGTAATCATACTAGTCCAGCAAATTGGATTCAGGTCTTCATCGAACAATCCTGTTTCAATTCGGCAATTTTATTATCACTGTTACTGGAACAAATCACTTTATTAAACAGAAAGAGCTTCTGTGGAGAAATTTCTTCTTGTGGCCAACATTATGAAGCTCTCTAACATAAAAACAGCACTTATACTTGTCAAGGGATTTCTTTAGGCAATTCAACTAATGGCTTGTGACAGGTAGGACTCGAAATGTTCATTCAAGCCTTCCATTTTGCTATGCGGCTCTACATTTTTTTCATTCTAATGAAAAAAAGCTCTTTTGATGCTTTTAGTGGAATTAATATTTTCAGTAAGGAGTTTGCTGACAAGAGGATCCCTCTCTCTCTCTCCTGTTCCTTCCTCCCTGCATCTCTTCTTTCCCCTTTCCCTCTCTCTTCTCTCCTCCCCTCTCCTTCCTTCCCTTCTTCCCTCTTGTCCTTCCTCTCTCTCCCTTCCCCCACTTCATTTCTCCTTCCCTCTTTTCCTCCCCGTCCCCCACCATACCTACCCTCCCTCCTTCTCTGCAGGGCATTGGAGTTTGAGGATGAGAGCATAGCAGAATAAGATAGCATTTATTTGGATTTTTTGAAGCACACCCTACCCTAGAAAACTTTGCACAGGGGCCCTTGAAATATTACAATGACTCACCCTGTTGCTGGGCTAGAAAAGAACAAAGTGGAAATGATTAACCTTGGGTTTGCTTTCTAAATTCCCTTCCTAGGCAAGTAGGGCCCTTGGGAGTTGAGATCAGGGTAGGAGTGGTGTCCAGCTTATTAGCTGCTGTGGTGCACAGAGCCAAGGGAATCAAAGACACAATCTTAGAGAACTGGTAGACTCAGGACTCATTAGACAGGTTTAAAACGCTATTCAATAGGACATTTGATGATGATGGAAATATTCTCTATCTGCACAGTCCAGTGTAATAGCTGTTAGGCATTCATTTCTTGATGTTGGTCACTTGAAATATGGCTTGTGCAGTAAAGAACTAAATTTTAATCTTATTTAATTTTAAGTAATTTAAAATTAGATAGCCACATGTGGCTGGTGGCTATCACATCAAACAACAGAGGTCTACAGTGTTAGAACTATGAAGTCTGAGCAGAGAGGTGAAAATTGTCTAAAAACGCTGGGCAGGATGTTTGGTAGAATAAGGAAAGTTGACAGAAATTAGTAGAAACTGGAACAATTCCCTTATGAAAAATTGACATTTGGTCATTGATTAAGATAGACTTTCTGAATATTAAATATAGTCCCAAGGAGACAACCCCTGCCCCTTCCCAAAAAAGATCTTAGGTGTTAACAAACTGAATATCCCTTAAAATGCTATTGTGAAAACAAAAGCTAATCAGTCAAGGCCTCTGATCCAATACAAATTGCTATATTGTATAAATAGTCAAATAGGTTTTTCTCTTTTGTAAATCAATAAATTTGTAAATTATGAATTGAATGTTTGGCAAATTGATTTTTCAGTGAATTAGCCAATCTATGAATTGGTCATTTGGCAAAATGACTTTTAGTGAAGCAGGCAGCTGTCCTCATTTCTCCGTGCTCCTCTACATGCTCCAACATGCTGCTTGAGCTGTATGGCACAGTCCTTCAAGTGCAGGAAAGTCCATCTCATCCCATCCTTCTTCACCTGGGAAACTCTTACGAATCACCAAGATGCAAGTAAATGTCACTTCCTCTGTAAAGTCCTCCCAGATTTCTCCACCCCACGCCTACAAGCAGAGCTAACTTAATTTCTGTGGGTTCCCAGAGGAATTGACAATTTTGAGGATGATGTAAGCATAGAACTGCTGGTGATATTTCTGCCCAACAGAAATTCCAATTTCTTAATCATAGTTTCCTTTTTTGATTAAGCTACTTTGAGTTGAGTTTTTATACCCGAAACTAAACACATCCCAATCCACAAAGACATACCTGGTTAGAAAGTTGAAAGTTATATTCGGTTGAAATCTACTTACAAAATTACTCATTGGTCCTAGTTCTGCATTCACTTTGTCATCCTCTTCAAGTACAAGACTGTCATGTCTTAGGTTACCTGGGATAAATGTACCCAGGTTCCTGATGAATCTTGTGTGATACAGTTTTTTGATAGTGCTTAGTTAAGACCTCAGACCCCAGACTGCTTGGGTGAAAATCCCTGCCCTGTCAGTTAACAGCTGTATGGTCTTGGGAAAATGACTCAACCAGTGTCTCAATGTCTCACTTTCCATACCTGAAATGGGAGTGATATCAATGAAAGTACTACTTCATGGGGCTGTGGAGGACTTCGTGAGACCTTAATAATGATTAACTCTTCGGATTACCTTTGCTGGCACCTTTTCTTGTCTCATAAAGAGGAGCACAGAGCAGAGCTGGACATCTTGACACTGTTTCAAAGTGAGGCAAGTGGCTCCACCAGGGTCAGTGCTGGATAGCTTTGAGACAGATTTTAACCTTGGATGGAAGGAGCTGGTAAAAAGGTCCCGATGAAGGAGGAGGCATGAAGCTAGACCACACTTACTCTGGAAGATTTAAGGAAAGAAAAAAGAGAAAGTAAAAGGACTTCCTACATTAAAAAAAATCCTTTTCTTATTTCTTGTATCTGGACTTCTGTAATTGCCTCTACCTCTGTTTTCCAAATTTTGTCACATGATGGTATCAAATGCCTTAAAAACACACCAATAGGGATGCCTTTCCCAAAGGGTCTCAAAGACATGCCATCTTTCCCAATGATATCTTGGCATTGTGAAAAACACTCTGCTTTGGGATCTCTCTATCTGGGTTTCAAAGTCCAGATCTCCTTCTTCTTAGACAAGATGTTTAATTTCTTTCTCTTACCTATAAAATAGGGTGTTGATGATATTAACTTACAGAGTTGTGTGAAGATTAAATGAAAAAATGCAGGAGAAGAAGCTATAAAAGCATTATTTATGTTATTATTCTCAGTTTCCTGTAGTTTTAACAAATAGAGTTTCTGTTAAATTTATTGTGTAAAGGCTCTGCACTGCATATATAGTCTCTATACACAGATTCTATTTATTGAAAAGGCTACTCAGAGCCCATCCATGAGAAATTTCCCTAGAAGTTTCAAATAGTCATAAAGGAGGAAAACAGTTGGATTTTGGTAATTTGCAATGGAGTGTGAATGATAGATTTTTCTCACTATTCCCAGTGATGTTTGCTTGTTTCATTTTTATAGAGATGTAATTGATATATAACATTAATTTCAGATGTACAACATATGATTCAATATTTGTGTGTATTGCAAAATGATCAACATAACAAGTCTAGTTAACATTCGTCACCATGCAGTTACAACTTTTTTCTTGTGATAAGAACTTGTAGGATTTACTTTTTTAACAAATATGCAATACAGTATTATTAATTATAGTTACCATGTTGTACATCACATCCCCATGACTTATTCTGTAACAGGAAATTTGTACCTTTCAACTCTATTCACCCATTTCACTCCCAACCCTGCAGCCACCTATCTGTATGTATGATTTTGGTTTTTCATTTTTTGTTTGTAGATTCCACATATAAACAGGATCATATAGTATTTGTCTTTCTCTGTCTGATTTTTCTCACTTAGCATAATGCTCTCAATGTATGTCCATATTGTCCCAAATGGCAAGATTTCCTTCTTTTTTTAAGACTGAATAATATTTAATATTTTGGTATGTGTATATATATATAAATATATTTATATTTATATAGCTCACATTTTCTTTATCCAGTCATCTGTTGATGGAAACTTAGGTTACTTCCATGTCTTGGCTATTATAAATAATACTGAAATGAACATGGGTGTCCGTATCTTTTTGAGTTAGTGTTTTCATTTCCTTTGGATAAATACCCAGAAGTGAAATTGTTGGACTATATGGTAGTTCTATTTTTAATTTTTTGAGGAATCTCCATACTGTTTTCCTACCAATTACATTCCTACCAAGAGTGCAGGAGGGTTCCCTTTACTCCACAACCTCACTAACACTTACTATTTCTTGTCTTTTTAATAAGAGCCATTGGAATAGGCGTGAGGTGCTGTGTCACTGCGGTTTTGATTTGCATTTCCCTGATGATTGCTGATGTTGGACATTTTTCATGTGCCCATTGGCCATCTGTATGTCTTCTTTGGGAAAATGTCTGTTGAGATCCTCTGCCTGTTTTTAAATTGCATTGCTTGCTTTTTTGCTGATGTTTATCTGTTAATGCAAATGCATCTCTAACTTCTGAACTGAGCCAGGCAATTTAAAAACATACTTTTTCTTAACTCATACTACAAAGCCCTGTGTGTGTGTGCGCGCAAGGGAACTGAGGGTGGGGTCAGATGAGAAATAGTATACTTTGACTTAGCTTTCAAATAATTTGACTTTCAGTTTTGAAAAATTTCCAAGTAATGGGTGATACAGATACTTACAACCTATCTCTGAGCCTCATTCCATGCAGGGAGATGGGGTCAGGGAGGACATGAGGCTGAAAGGTATCTTTTGCATAGATTACTTGGCATTAAAAAATGAAAACGCTTTATTATACTTTATGAAAATGGCTGTGTCTAAAATGCAATGGTAATGTCCCTGCCTACACTGCTTCTAAGAAGCCAGTGCGTAGGCCCACAGGGAGAAGCCTTGATGCTGGGATCTGCAATCTGAGAAGTCACAGTGGTGGTGAGATAGGCAGCTGCCTGTTCAACTTGTCCTTGAACTTTCTGCTTTATTCCCCGAGTGCAGCTGAGACCTTATTCCCTGTGAGGTGACCAAGGGCTGCTTTCACAACTAATTGTTCGACGTTCATTAGCACCAGCAGTGTATTGAATCCACTGTGTAACGGAATTTAGGAGCATTACAGCTGAGAAAACCAGTATTGGCTGAAAGCAAGGCGACATCCAAAGAATCCATTCATTCAACAAACTTTTATTGAGCACATACTCTGTGCCAGGCATTGATCTCCAGGTTATTTAAGGTCTCCTAGGTGCATTAAGTGCTTTTCATTTTGATGACATGAACACTTTATTTTTGTCACCCTCGGACTTTTTGTGTCATTTGCTCTTTGTCATAAAGGCAAACCAAAACCTTTCATTTTTTTCCCTATCTATCCCTTGCCAGAACTTCCCCAACAGTCCAAAAACTTAAATTTTCTTCTGTCAGTTCTTTTTCCAGAAGTACATTAGGTTCACTGTAGCTCTGCGTTCAGTAAAGCGGCAAGAAATTAAAGCAATTTGTCTGACTAGAGTAGCTTTTAAAAACTCTCCTGTTTGGTGGTAGTCATATAATTTTCAGGTTTTCACAAAGGAAATGGAATTAAAATGAAGGTCATCGTTAAATTGAAACAAAATTTACTCCTTTTGTACCTCATCAGCTACTAATTAATGAGACTCTCACGAGCACTGAACAATGCTATAGATTAGGGGCTCCTGTCAGCATGAACACTTAGATTGGAATCCATAAAAAGACCACTCTCTCAGGGATGGCTGGGTAGCAGCCTCAGACCCTGCCAAGCCTCTGTTATGGAGGATTTATTTAAGGATACTTTTTGAAGCATTTCCTCCTTTACAATGAAGACTTTTCTGTGTGTATTTCAGTAGACATTTAAAATCCCATCCATAATCTTTCTGAAATCTTTCCCTCATTAAAATGACTTGGCTTGAGAGCTAGTTGGCATTGCAATCTCTGATGATGGGAGGAAAAACTGTGAGAAGAAACAATTAAATAGAAATTCGTTTCCACTGAGGATCAGCCCTTTGTCCTGACTTGGGATAAGTATTGGTTATAAGTGTGTTTGTATGCTCGTGAGTAATTTTTAACATTCCCTTGGTTTCTGCCTCTTGTTTCAGGCTTCAAAAACAATGTTGGAAAGCTGTTGTGATTGTTCTGAAGTTTGACATTCATAGTCTGAAATTTTGGAAAAAATGGCATTCCTCCTTTGTACATAAGGTGACAGTGCTGACAGTAGCTGGGTTTGAAGACCTTTTGCCTTTCCCCATTGTAGTAGCACTGACCCATCCACAGGCTCTTTCTTTTCCCAGCTTTGCTGAGATACACTTGCCATACAGTGTTGTGCAAGTTTAAAGTTACAACATGATGACTTGATATATGCTTATCTTGTGAAATAGTTACCACCATACGATTAGCTGACACATCCATCACTTCACATAGTTATCTGTTTTTTCTTTTTCTGGTGAGAATATTTAAGATGTACTCTCTTGGCAAATTTCAAGTACATGATACAATATCATTAACTATAGTGACCATGCTGTACGTTAGGTCACCAGGACTTATTCATTTTATAACTGAAAGTTTTTATCCTTTGCCCAGCATCTCCCCCATTTGCATCCGCCAGCTGCTGACAACCACCAGCCCACTCCGTTTCTGAGGTTGCTACTTTAGATTCTGTGTGGAAATGTGATCATACATTGTCTTTCTCTGTCTGACTTATTTTACTCAGCATAATGTCCTCCAGGTCCATCCGTGTTTTTCCAAATGGCAGGATTTCTTTCTTTTTGTGGGTAACATTCCATTATATTTCTCACATTTTTTTAATCCATTCAGCTGTTGATGGACACTTAGGTTGTTTGTTTCCATGTCCATGTTATTTGTTTTTGTTTTTGTTTTGTTTCTGCTATTGAGTTGTACATCCATAACCTGTAAAACTTCCTCTCATGGGCTGAAGCCAGGGATGGGCTGGCAAGATGGTTAACTAGTTAGCAAATGTGGTAAGGCTTTGCCCTCCTTATGATATTCTGAGTCCAGGAAAAACCCCTGAATCAAAGCACTGTAGATAACATTCTTATTTCTTTCTTAAACTCTTTCCATCTATGCAACTTTCCACCTCACTATGGGGGAAAGTCTGAAAGAGGAGGGAGAGCACAGCATGAATTGCTGGATAGATACATAAAAGAAGTCTAGGGAATATTTGTCCAGCATCGGTCTGCAGAATGACTGGCAGCAGGTGGGGAATGGTGGGAAGGACATAGTGTGAGCACAGTTCCATTAAAGGGAGTTGCTCTCCTGGATTAGCCTGGTAACAATATGAATAGAGAATAAGAAAGCTTACTTTCTCAAGCAAGAAATGATTTGGCTCAGTAATAGATTAAATGGAGGGATTGAAGGAGAATGAGTGACAGATAATGCTTATGTTTTTTGCTTTGGAGCAAGGGGTTTCCAATAAAGGAGAAGAAACAGTTAACCAGCTAGTCTTTTATTAAGCATTCACTCTGCATCTAATATTGTACTGAAAGCATCAGGGGGCGCAGAACAAATGGGAGACCTGTTTTCGACCATGAGACAAACATAATGTAGTTTGAGATAAACAGTTTGTACGCAGCGAAGTATAAACTACTACTACTAATAGCAATTTCTATTTTTTTGTGGATAACTGCGGGATGGGTCCTTTGCTAAGTAAGCACTTCCTATGTCTTTTTGTCATATTCTCCATGCAGACCTATGATAGCAACACTATCTAAAATTAAAAATTGGTAAAATAACAATAATTGAGTCTCACTGAGTACTCACTAAGGGCCACGGAGCTGTGCTGAAAGCTTCATAGGGATGCTCATCCCCTGAGGAAAGTTCCCCCTCTGATCACACAGACAATGAGCTTATCAGGGCTGAGACACAAACCCTGATCTACACATTTCTAAAGCAAAGGTCATTAACATACAATGCAATGCTAAATTGAGTCAAGAAGAAATGCTGCTTTACACAGAAAACACAATGAAGATTTTTTTCAAGATGCCAAAGCTCTAGCATGACCAGCATTCACATAAAATTGCCTTATACTTATGGTCAAGCCTTATTCATGAGAACTTCGTACCTTCCATTTCCTGTGTTCGCTCTGTTGGTTCACAAAGGACTTTATTATTTCTAAATGGGTGCAGTTGATTGCTGGGAAGTTTTGCATTTACACATGCCATCTATGAAAATGTTATAAAGATTCTCCATTTGCTATAGAGCGTAGGCTATGCTGTTGAAAGTGAAGTATTGTCAAGATAAATCAGAGAACGAAATCTAGAACTGAATGCAATGTTGGGAAGTTACCTTAAAAAGCCTATGCTTTGGAGATATTTCTTTGGAATGCTTTAAAGAAACATTCCTTGTTTAAAAGGATTCAGCCACTGCTCACACTCCTCTTAAGCATCAAAATGTTCACAGCTGGCTAGAAGAGGGTAACAAAGCGGTGCGGTGTGGTCCCATTTCAAATCCAGAGGCTCTGGGGGGTTCTGAGTTTCCCTTTTGTGTATGGCATGGAGTAAACTTTCAAGAGAGTTAATATAAATCCTTACATTCTAATTCTGCATCTAGATGGCTGATTTTAGGTAAATACTCCTATAAGCAAAAGATCCTTGTGTGAGTTAGTTCAGCACTCCTCTACCAGCTCCAGTCAGTTTTCAGGGTTTCCAACCTATTCTTAAATTGTTTAATTCCAAAAGCAAATCTTTTAAAGTCACCCTCCTATCTCCCTCCCTTCTTGCAAGCAAATTGTGCAGCAAAAGCTGAGGCCTCCCCTGGCCCTGTTTACTTAGAGTGCAAACCGTATTCAAGCCTGCGATGTCAGATTAAAGGAAGAAAGGAGAGAGAAATCAAAGCCTTAAAGTGCACATAAAAGGCAATTGCTGGCAACCAATCTGTTCAACTTCCAACTATTTGCACTTTATGAATAAAGGTCAATCTGTTATTGGCACCAAATGTTAATGTTTTTATGAGGGTTTAAGCTGCTTTAACAGCTGAGTAAGTGAGAGTGAGCTGCAGGGCCACACCTCATCATCCAGGCCCAGCTGGGACACGGGGGAGCTTCTCAAAGGCCAGAGATGCAGAGGGTGTGGGTGTGGGCGTCTGGCCGAGGGGATGCATTTCTTGAGAGGGGACCTAGGGGCACAAGATGAAATTACTTATTTACAGGAAACTAGGGAATTAACTTCCCTCTGCCATTTTTGTTTTGTCTGTTTTGCATGCTGCTTGCTATGTATAGCAACTAACCCTAGACTTTTGCAGCTTTATATCATCAGATATCTTCTGATATGTATTTGATTTTTCTCTTTTGAAAAAATGCATCCAAACATTTAATAGCCCCTATCTGGGTGAATGGTAGGGAATGCAGGAGGCGAGGCTCTGACTTGGATTCCTCCCATCCAGTCTTCAGCTCACAATCACACTCAAGGTGTGGAGTTCCCAGGTGAATAATAGTAGATATAATGACCCTTCCCCCCTCCACCAAAAAAAAAACAACAACAACCAAAAACCCTTGGTGCACATAGCCTCCTGGGCCTCAGTTTCCTCATCTATAAAATGATTGTTTCCTTTAAAATTCCACTCAACTCTTGTTCTTTCTCAGCTGGTTTCTTCAACTTATAGTGAAGATATATTATTGTGAAGTTAGAGGAAATACTTTATTTGAGAAGCGCTTTTAAAAACTAAAATGTCGTACTCATGTGAGGCATAGCTATTACAATGAGGACTTTTGTTAAAAATGTAGGCTCTCCTCGTGGCTGGGTGTCAGGGACTGAGGACTGTTGCTTGCCCTCACCTGCTGCAGTGTGAGCAGAGACAAGCTGTGACATGCTGCTTCTTTCCCCCATCCAGTTTTTGCTGACAGTTCTCCTACTCGGTGCCTCCTTTCCCAATTCCAACATCTGCTATTATGTGATTCCTTTACTTCCAGTTGAAACAACTCTCCTATCACTATTTTGTGACGTCACAGATTCCTTGCTGGATTATCATTGTGTCTGTACATTTCTGTCTCCTCCACAGGACAACACTCTCTTGAAGTCTGGAACTATGCCTTAGTTCCCTTTATATCCCTTGCAGGGCCCAGGATATTTCATAATGTGCAGTAGGTGAGCAATATCTCTGTGCTGAACAGAATCCAAATGATATTTGCTCTCCTCGCTTTTTAAATAAACTGATTTATTTTTCAAATAGATAAATTCAAATGCTAGGAGTGTCACAATTTAAAAATTAACTCACTAAAAGTAATTCTCTTTCTCACTCCCTTCTCCCTGTCCCTGTTTCTCCAACCAGGAAGCAACTGTTACTGGTTTGTTGTACGCTTCTTTTTTTTTAAACATCCTCCTGAGACACAGAAAGTAAAATTGAGACTGTATCTCCGAGTGGTTTGATTGCCAAGGGAGGAAGAGTTTGACAAAAGACAAAAAATCTTTCTTAGGAAACAATGCTTTTCCAGCGCACACAGCAGTCGCCTCAGTCAGACAATCCAAAGTTCAAGAGAGTGGAGGGATGTCATGAGTGAGCCTGCTGGGTCTGGTTGGGAAAGACCTTTAACTCTGTTGGGCCCTTTGGCTTCATGTCTACCCAGCTTCCCATCTCTACAGTCCTCTGATTTTCATCTAAACAGGAGTAATTTTACAAAATTAGAGAATCAGTGTTTGATAAAATGAATTCCATATTAGCATTTTCAATCAGGAATTTAACCTTTGAGCTGGCAAAGTAGCTTTGCCAAATCAATCTATTTAGGGAATTAAAAATAAAATTAGGCACATTTATTGCAAATTAAAGTGAAATGGAACTGAATATTTCTAACTGAAGCCAGTAGAGAAATGTCCTGTTGAGATCTTTGTGCCAACAAGGGAACAGGGCCAACCCTGAGCACTATGCATTTCTTCTGGAGCTAGGATTTTCATTTTTACCTCCTTAGATGGGCTTTGGGATGAGGGTGAGTCTGGGAGGGATGTGAAATCTGTAGATTTGGGTCCAGTCTTTGTCTATATATGTGTTGAATCAGGGTCTGGACAAGAAACACATCTCACACTCTGGGTAATTGGTAGAGAGTTTAATAATGGGCTGTTTACAAAGGGTTGGGCAGGGTTTGCGAAAATGAAAGAAGGATAATCCAGTACCCTGAGGTCAGCAGGTGGGAAGCTGTGATCACCCACCCTTTGGCCGGAAGGGGTCAGGAGGAGGAGTCGCCAGGGGATCTGGAGAAGACAGCTGTGTGGGGGAGGCTCCCTAAAAGGAGCTTCTGTCGGCGTGTCCACCCATCTTCTCTTGCCTGGGTAACTCAGCTCATTCCTTCAGGATTCCCTACACCTCTCCTCTGCTGGGAGGGCTTTGCCTGAGTTCACCAGTCTGGGCTGAGTGCACGGCTTGGTTGCCACATAAGAATCCTGGTGAATAATTCTGCCATAGCACCTACTATGCTCTTTTGTAATTCCCTCTTTACTTTCTGTGCCTCGCACATCGTGTGCTCCTTGTGGGTGTAGATTCTGAAAAATCTGAAAATCTCCAGCCAACAGCTATTGAGTTCATATATGGCACCCATTGTTGAGGCTGGGTGGAGTGAGGGCAAGCATGTGAGACCAGGAACCAGAAGACCTAAGTTTTGCTCTAAATCTGATAATTAATCCTAAGGAGAGTATCAGCTAAATGTGACAGAGAGTGTGCTCATGATTTTCATTGGAGCAGTGTTTACAAAAGGAAAAACTGAAAGTAACCTAAAGTCCATACTAGGGATTTGTTAATTAAATTATGGTGTTAAATACAATGAAATCTATGAAGCAATGAAACACGATGTGGCAGATACATGGAAAGATGTTCATGATATGTTGTGTGAAATAGCAAGTTACCTACTTATATGATCGTATTTTTTAATACAGTTTTTTATTAAGGTATTATTGATATACACTCATGAAGGTTTCACATGAAAAACAATGTGGTTACTACATTCATCCATATTATCAAGTCCCCACCCATACCCCATTGCAGTCACTGTCCATCAGTGTAGTAAGATGCCACAGAGTCACTACTTTACTTCTCTCTGCTACACTGTCTTCCCCCCCACACACCATGTGTACTAATCATAATACCCCTCAATCCCCTTCTCCCTCCCTCCCCACCATGCCCCTCCCACCCCTCCCCTTTGGTAACTGCTAGTCCCTTCTTGGAGTCTGGGAGTTTGCTGCTGTTGTGTTCCTTTACTTTTGCTTCATTGTTATACTCCACAAATGAGGGAAATCATTTGGTACTTGTCTTTCTTTGCCTGGCTTATTTCACTAAATGTAATATCCTCTAGCTCCATCCATGTTCCTGCAAATGGTAGGATTTGTTTCTTTCTTATGGCTGAATAATAATTCCATTGTGTATATTTACCACATCTTCTTTATCCATTCATCTACTGATGGCCACTTAGGTTGTTTCCATGTCTTGGCTATTGTAAATAGTGCTGCAATAAACATAGGGGTGCATATGTCTTTTTGAATCTGAGAACTTGTATTCTTTGGGTAAATTCCACTTATGAGAGAAATTAAAGAAGAGACCAATAAATGGAAATCCCCTGCTCATGGATAGAAAGAATTAATATTGTCAAAATGGCCATTCTGCTTAAAGCAATATACAGATTTAATGCAATTCCTATCAAAATACCAGCAGCATTCTTCAATGAACTAGAGCAAATCATTCTAAAATTCATATGAAACCACAAAAGACCCTGAATGGCCAAAGCAATCCTGAGAAGGAAGAATAAAGCTGGGGGGATTACGCTCACCGACTTCAAGCTCTACTACAAAGCCACAGTAATCAAGACAATTTGGTACTGGTACAAGAACAGACCCATAGACCAATGAAACAGACTAGAGAGTCCATATATAAAACCAAGCATGTATAGTCAATATACGATAAAGGAGCCATGAACATACAATGGGGAAATGACAGCCTCTTCAATAACTGGTGTTGGCAAAACTGGACAGGTACATGTAAGAGAGTGAAATTAGATTATTGTCTAACTCCATACACAAAAGTAGACTCCAAATGGATCAAAGACCTGAATGTAAGTCATGAAACCATAAAACTCTTAGAAGACAATATATGATCGAATTTTTATAATCTTCATAGTTGTGTGAGTATGACTAAATTACCTAATCTGTCCAAGCCTCACTTTCCTCATTTGTGAGTTATATCTACCTCACAGAGTTCTAAGGAGTCAATGCAAATATTCAAGATACCAAGGATAGTACCTGGCTCATTTTAAGAAGCTGAAATGTTAGCACTTATTATTATCATTATTAATATTATCTATCTATATGCAAAGATATTCCTGGTACTTACTGGTATGCATTTTACTTTCCTCTTTGTACATGTCTGTAGTATTTGAAATTTTTTCCTCGATGATCGTCTATCCATTTTGTAACAACATTAACATCATTAGAAAATGAAAACCTTTGTTTCAATTCCTCCTCTGCCACTCACTAACTCTGTGTCTTTGGAAAAGTAACTGGACTCTTCTGAACCTTATTTTCCTTATTTGTAAGATAGAAGAACTATTCATTTCTTTCCTACTTCAGAGGATTTTGCTGTAGATCAAATGAGTTATTGGATTCGTCTGTGTTCTTGGAAAACAGCAAAGTAGTTACACACATTAGATACTAGCACTTGCAATAACTTCATTAGGAACATTTACTTGGAATGTTTTTCCTCTTTCTCCTCTGGATATTTTGTAGGAGACAAGTAGCCTTTATGAAGTGAGGCCTTCTGAAATCCATAAATTGTGGGTTTGCTTTTAACAACCAATGGTCTGCTACCATCCTTGTGATTAGCTCAGAATTCCTAGCCACCAAATTCTTAACAGTACCAGCTCCTTCACGGGCTTACCTTTGGCCTGCTTTACTTTCACTGCATGTGGAGCTCACGCTTCCCTTCTGGCACGTGACTCCTCTCTGTATGGGTTTGTCTACTGCCCTGCTTGCTGCTGGCTTGCACTATTAACTTCACAAGAGTGAGAGGTGGGCCTGTGAGCAAACGTCTGGTGAATCTGTAAGAGGAACATACGGGTTTGGGAGGGGAATCACCGTGCCGGTTCGTGAGGTTGAACAGGCTTCGGGAGTCACTGGGGATTTGGTAATATTTACCGTAGTTTCTGTTGCATCATCTCCTTCCTCTTCACTCATGAAAGATGCAGACGCCTTCAGGGAGGAGGTCCAACTCGAGCTTGACAGCATTCTGGGAACACAAGGAGGGACCTGTAGTCAAAATCTGCAAATCTGAAGGAGGGCTTTGTGCACAGAAGCTGTCTTGCCTGTAAACTACCCCGTCACCAGATTAGTGCCAGTTTATTTTCCAGGGAAGACACCAGTGGTTTGGCGGTGAGGTGGAGTTAACAGGAGGGAACAGAAAGGAAAAGGCACTCTTAACACCAAATGAACGAGGGCTCCCGGATGACCCACCGGGTGTCTGCGGAGGTGCCTGCCAGGCAGGGAGGTAGCCTCGAGCACCCGTGCCCGGGGGAGTATTTGTGGAGTAGGATTAGGAATACCTTTGAACAGTTGATTAAACTTTTTTGAAGTCGTCCTGTAACTGAGAGATAGCCTTTATTTTTTTTAAAGATGAGGGACATATTTAGAATGAGAAATGATGAATGAGTTTGAGTGTATTTCCTTGCTTACTGGCCCCCCCTCAGCTTTTGACCATATGTTCCAGTACATATCGGGCTTTTGCTGTGTTCAGGATTTAAGTCCTCCCTGAGAACCAGAAGGGGTACATTTTACTCTCCCCTTTCCCATTATTTGGAAGACTGCAGTCTATGCTTATAAAAGTCATTTCCATTTTCAAAAGCAGAGTTGGCGAAACACTTTGGAAACTTTCCCCGCACCCTCCACCTCCAACTCCGCCCTATTCCATCTTCTTGTTCGAGAAATGCAAATCTAAAGCCAAGCCTATTTTATGTTAAAAAGTGAAAAACATTTCAATGTATTCTTGTCTTGTATGAGTGGCTGAGAGCCTCTAAATCCCCACCATTTACCAAATTAAACTAATTGAAAGTGCTTCCAAAAGCCACATCTGTAGGCTGACGTTCGTCCCTGCCTTTCACTTTCGGCTCGGGAAACTGTTCTCCATTCCATTGATCCCTGAATAGTCATGCCTGTCAGGAAGCCACATCAGCCATTATCATTCTAATTTTACTGCCTTTCTTGGTCCCTAATCTAATTTGCAATGATGCTTAAGCATTTTGCAAGGCCATAGCACTTTCTTCAGAATTTCAACAAGAGCATTAAACCCCCAATTTACATTAATGAAGTGCACATTTAATTAGGGGAGAGGGTAAATGGAGGGCTCTTCAGGAGCAGTTTGTGCGATATGACAGGCACTCAAGAAGGGAAGGAGATAGATCTGATCAAAGACTTGCCATACATCCGATGGCTGGATTTCTTTCCCTCACTCCCAAGCTTTTCCCCAGCCTCATCTTCCTTCTCATTTCCACCCTTCCATCCACTAACTCTACCTCTCTGAAATTTGCTCCAAAGCCACGACAATAAAATTATGAAAGCAGACCTGTCAACAAGGGAGGACCAGGCAAAGAACGATGTAAGCGGATCATGTGGTGTTCAGTTCCCTGGCTACCCCTCAAAGGGGAGATTAACTTGTTCTTTTAAATAATGAGAAACATAGGCAATCATCTCCAGCCTTCTGTTTAGTGAATGCATCAAGCACCAGGCCTAGCAGCACAGCGGCACTACACAGACCCGGCCTGCTGTTGTGAAAGGGGTGGGCAAAGGGGAGGCGCGGGGCGAATTTCTGGTCATAGATCCCATGCGATGAAGTCATTACTACATATTCCTTGAGATGCATGATGTCACACCACAGGCTCCACTGCACCAAGACTTCTGATGCAGGGGAGGTTCAGTGTGTGTGTGTGTCTGTGTCCACGTGCATACTTACCTTAGGCAAAAAATCTTTCCTTCTTTCAGTTTAGCCTTTTGAATATGAATTTTAGCTATACCTGCTTTTCTGTGGTTCCAGGACCACCTGTGTTTTTCTTAGTCTGTGCTCATGAGGTGCGAAGGTGGGACAAGACTTACACATGAGTTTTATTTTTAGAACCTTGCTGTTCTTCCTTCACGTTCTCTTCCTCCATTATTTAATGATAACGATGATGATAACAATAATAACCCTCTCACAAGCAAAGTAATGCTTATAGAACAAGAGCAACACAATAATGGAATGCTGTTTTATGCTTAACACAAAACTTTTTAAAACCTTAATATTTCGGAGCTAAAATAAACACATTTGTTCATATTAGGATTTCATTTGCATTTCTTTCAAGTATAAAGTTATATTTCATGGAAAAAAGTATGCATTCTACTAATTTACCAATACTAGCTAGATGCTACCACGTAGTCAAATACAATCCCTCCCTTCCCATTACCTAATTAAGATATTTGATAACAAGTCACCTGTCTTTAGGAACAAGCAGCATTTTCAAGCACAGACAAGGATAAATATTTAACTAAGGATCATAGTTGGAAATAAGCAGGAAAACATCTCCCTCCCAAACATGGCTACCACGGCTATGCCCTCACTATGACTGTGAGTGGCATGAGAGGAGGCCCTGAAAATAATTCCCTACTTGTATGTTGGACCTGAACAAAGAAGGTAAAAGATGGGACCACAGGGGCAGAGCTAAACAATGAAATACTGAGGAGAAAAGGAAGAGGTAAATAATATGAGGGCATTAGTGAGCAAGGATTTAGATAAAAACATGAAATCTGAATAAAAATTGAAGGGACAAGATGAGAATAGCACTGTTACAACCTGAGCATGTGGGCTCTTAGTGGGCAGGTCTGGGTGAACTGTGTGGGGCAAGATAATCATCTGTTTAATATTTGATTTTCTTATTTGCAAAATGGAGGTAATAATAGTACTTTAGAAGATTGTCCTGACGATTAAATGAGATACTTCACATAAAATGCTTACTTAGGACAGTGCCTGGTGTCTAATAAATACTCAATCAATGAAATTAAAGAGAGACTATAGTAAGTACTCAGTAAAAGTTATTAGAGAGGAAAGGAAAGATAGATAAGGATAGAACCCTAGGAATGGCTGAGAATGAGAATACATACTGAGAGGACAGAGTGACAAGGATGGAAGAAGAGCAAATCACACTTGGATGAACAGCGTCCTAAGGTGGGACCTTATGTGTTTTCTACAGATGTGTCCAACAGAGAGAAAGGAGATTGGTAAAGACTGTGTCAGAGAAGTAAAATATGCAGGCGAGACATTTAGTCATCTGTATTCTAGACTGATTATTAGGGTTTATCTTTCCCGACCACCATCTCAGCTTTTTTTGGTGCACCTAGAGGAGTTTTGGCTATGTCTGAATTAGAAGTGTCTTTGCTTATCATGTAAAACAAAATTGTATCTCTCCCAAAGCCACAGTGCCTGCCCCTTTCTCCTCCTCTTCTTCCTCCTTCTCCACTGATGGTGAACATTTCAGTGACACCTCTTTCTCCAGCACCCAAATCTCTTCCCAGAGACAACCACTGTCACAAGGTTTTTAAAGACCTTTCCAGAGGTATTTTATGCATATACATGAGACTCAGTTTCAAATTTTGCTCTTCTTTAGCCTCTTGGGTCATGCTGAAGCCTCGGAGAAAATCATATAAAATGTCAGAGCATTCAATTCTTTTTCTTTTCTAATTACAGAAGCACTACTTGATTATTATTAAAAAGCTAAGGACAATACAGGTCTGTAGCAAGTCAGCCTGACTCTTTAGGACATTTCTGGTTCATAAACCAACTGTGAAAATATTGTCTATGAGGAAGGTGCCAAGGATGGTATAGATGTATTGGAGATTTGGAAGTCACATCTGCTCAGATCTTTAGTTCTTACCACCCAAATTCACCCCATGGGGTGGAAAAACAGATAGTGTAAGAGAAGGTAGGCTAAGCATTAGCATATATCATTTTTATGTTGGGTACAGAGCTTGCTGGGACACCATTGGACTAGCGGCTTCCTGGAGCCAAGGCTGACTTCCCCCTTGCCCAGGAAGGGCCTTACTCAAGAGCTTGATCTACAATTACAACATTCATTCCTCACCTGAAAGGTGAAAGGGCCGCTGTATCCTGTGGCGACTAATTCCTAATGAAATGGGTGATGGTTTTGTATTTGTGTATTTGCACAGCAGATGGACTGTGACTCTTTCTCAAGCAAAAGACACTTGATGCAGAGGCTGAAGGTCCAGCCAAGATATGCTCTGAGCACTGTGAGACTGGTCACAGGGGGGCGTAAACCCGGCCCTCATGGAACCCGTTTGGTCTCTCCCTCTGGACACCAACAAGGATTGCTGTGACCTGGACTGGAACTTGCTCAACCTATACCACATGCGTAAACATACGTGAATACATAAAAAAAAGTTGACTTTCAGTCTTGATTTCCAACAATGGCCTCAAACCCAGTCAGAATAAGTGAGATTGATTTTTCATGTAATTGTACAATTTTCCCAGTCCTCCTTTAACCCAGTTTAATTAGGAAAGGGTAGACTGCAAATAGAATACAGTGCTAAGTAATTTTCTCTGTAGGTTTTGGCTAAGAATATCTAAGGCATATTTGCCTTTCCTCTAAATATACTGCCTGATGGGTTGTGAGAACTAAGAACTTGAGCTCCTCAGTAAAAAAACTTAAATTGGTTCTTCTGTGGGCATGAACCCATGTATAAAACGTGCAAGGACAGGGACTGAAAGAGATACAGCCTAGGCACGCAGGCAACTTTGCAACACGGTGTGCTTGGGAGGAAAACCCTTCTTACTCAGCTGTCTCCCAACTCCTGGAAATTGGCCAGATTCCAGTATTTTGAGATGGAAATAATGACAATAACAATAACAGCAGCAACAATTTTCTGTGTCCCCTATAGCCAGGTAGGTGGCATGTTCCATACTCCGTAGATGGAGTAACGGGGTGGGGGATGGCGAGGCACCAAGGGATGCAACAGTTGTCCACGATCTCCTAATAGGCTGAAAATAGAGCCCCATATGGTAGCCAAGTTTCCTGCCCTGAAAGTGAAGAGAGAGACCTAAAAAATAGGATTAGATCTGAAAGAGCATATATACTTTCCGGGGGCTTATCTGAACTGTGTCTCCTCTCTGCTCCTTTTTGAGTTTACCCATCATAACTAATAGCATGACCTCTTCTTCAAGTAATTCAAAAATGCATTTGTTCTCCATAATAGAGAGAGAAACTCCAGCCAAATTATATTCTAATGCATCATAGCCTTGAACCCAGGGACCATTTTGCATTGCTGACGAGGTGGCTGCTGAATACGTTATTAATTTACCAAGGTCTGTGTCAGCTTTGTGAAGAGGCAGATTTCCTAGCTTGTCTTCAATATTGTTGTTGTTATAGTCTTTTTGGAGGGGTGAGAAAAAATGCAAAAGAGAACAAGACTAAATACTTGGATATAATCTGCTCTTGTGGCTGGGTAAGTGTTACAGTCCCATAAGACTTTATTCCTGAATAATAGAGACAATAATGGAGACAGACGCTGAAAATGGACACGTCTCTGACAAACTGCCATGTTCCTAGCTGAGGCAGGTGTAGCAGGGTGTGGGAGAATGAAAGAAACTCATGGAGGTAAGTATTTTAAATAAATGATTCTGAATGTCCAAGTTTCCCCTAGCCTGAAGGAGCTGTCAGTTATCTATCCCATGACTTGGACATGCAAAGAACAATCTACCATGCTTTAAACTCCAGGCCCCTTTTTATATGGAGAAAATACTGAAGCTCATTCTTCCACTTTAATTTAGAAGTTTGGACTCAGATTCCTAGAAGAGGCAATCCAAGGAAAGCATAAAACAACTTAACTGATGAGAAATATCTTCTTCCACTGGAACTGGCTGGAACGAGTCAGTAAGCGAAGCCAGTGCCTAAAGCAATAAATGCAGCATTGTAGTTACCCTGTCACTTGTCAGCACAGCACCAGAATCCTTCACCAGTGACTCCGCCTTGGCCAGACCCCATGCGCAGTATTACCAGTGTAGTACGCTGAGTGGCGCTCTTGTGGCTACACAGAGGGAGTGTTCCTCCCCAAATTCCCTTTTAGTGCCACGGAGGACTAAGAAAGACAGCTGATGGAGTCCGGTGCACTGTTGGACAGAGGCTCCACATAATCTCATGCCAGCTTGGCAAGGCTGCTGTTTGGAATCCGTGAGTCCCTCAGGCCTCAGTGCTGGAGCAGTTTTCATAGATGAGGAGGGAACTTGGCAGGGTCAGGGAAAATGTTTTCCTTTGCCTAGAGGCCCAAGTGGTTGGATTGGGTATTCACACTGCCTGAATTTACCAGATTATCACTCGGTCCTGCCTTCCAGCCCACTTTGGCTGTGTAGACTGCCTGTGTGAGACTAAGAGGAAAAACTGTTTCCTCACCAACGCTCGTTCCGCCAACTTCTCTCTGCGCATGTGCATTTGGTCCCTTGGGGCCTTGTGCGTTCATGGCAAGGTGAATGTCAGTTTGATAAGGAAAACTGTCCTTGTCCCATAATCTTGGGAACATCCGCTGCCACCTTTCACATGGAAGACAACAGTTTTGCAGACTAATTAGGAAGGATGAGCCTTGTATCTTCATGAGAGGTAATAGATAGGCTGGAAGTAACTGAAGGAGAACAAGAAAAGATATAAACTGTTTCTCTTTGTTTCGTGTTTGCACAGCTTAGGTTCATGTTGCAAAAGCAGTGTAGTGAAAAGATCAACCACTGGGACCTTGGGGACCTTCCTTTGAATCTTTCCCCTGACATGAACTTGCTGGGTGTCTTTGAACCAGCTATCTGACCCTTCTGAGTTCCTTCCTAGGGTTAACATCAGTGCTGTCTATAAGTCCCGCCTAGGTCAGATACTTGTTCGTCCATCTGAGCATCTTCTGCCTCATGGCTCCCATATATACGTACCATACCCAGTAGGACCTATTCATTTGATCATTTCCCTTATTCTTTTTTTCAGATGACAAACAGGTGTGAAGTCCTTTCCTTTAGGTTCCTGTTTCTTGAAAGTGGCCCACAGTCATTGCCTTAATTTTCTTATGGCTTTTGGAGGAGTTAAATTTTCACAATGGCTACGCCTCTGCAAAGCTCCTGACCTGCTCTCCACAAGTTCAGTGGCTTTTTCTCATCCTTTCTTAACTTCCTCTGACCCTAGTACCTTTGGCATTGTTGACCCCACACTCTTCAGAAAATCCCTTTCTCTCTTTGGCTCCCTGGCGACCCTTGCAATACTCCTTTCCTTCTAGTTGCTTGGCCTGCCGTGCTTCCCCTCCTCTTCCGGCTGCTGTAGTTCTCTTCTGGGAGCCTTTCTCCTGTCTCTTTTCATGCTTTCTCCAGCAGTCTCATCTCCTTCAATTCTTCAGTCACATAAAGTTCCTACCTTTATACGACTGACCCACACATTGATGACTGTAGTCCAAAATGTTCTTCTGGGCTCTAGAATAATCCAGTTAGCCACAGTCTGGAGTTTTACATTTGGATATGTCACCAAACACGCCAAGTCAGCACGTCTGAACCACATTCATTTTATTGCTTGTAAAACCAGTTGCCGTAAATGACATCTGGTTCCTATGAAAAGTACCAGCTTATTTTAATTCCCAGACCAGAATTCTTAGTCTTTAGTTATTTCCTTTCTGTTACCCCAGCATATCTAAAAAATTCTAGACCCTGCAGATTCCACCAGCAAATTGACATTCGTATATTCTCTTCTTTTCTATATAAATAACTGATTATCAACTAGGAGTTTCAAAAAGGAGGAGATCAAATGCACTAGGAGAGTCAGGGAGAATGTGATGGAGAAAAGCCTAGTGGATTTGTTGCAAACCTCATGGAATGAAAAATGGTTGGTGATAAAAGCCAAGTTCAAAGGATTATTGAAAAAATTGAGAAAAGCAGAAAAGTAGAGGAAATGCATAGACTTCTCACTGACTTATTTATATACACCTGTGTTCATATACATACTTATACATTTCTATGTGTACTCCTACTATTCCGTAAATCACAACGGCAGAGTTAACTTTAAAAAAAGATTAATTCAGCAGAAGATAGAAAAGCAGATTTGAAAAGAGAATGTGCTCTTCTCCATGGTAACCTGTGTTTAAGAAATAACCCTCAGTAGGTCGTAGCTTGTGACACCTTGAGCTGGAAAGGGCACCCAGTGGGTCATTTGCCTTCTTGGGCGCCTCCTTGCTTCGTCCCCACCAATTGTATGGGGCAAATTACTTGTTACATCTAGACTTGCTCCTCTGTCAACAGCAAAATGATTAAATAACTTTCTTCTAATCTCCTTTTAACTTACAGAAATCACTAACATTAGACATCTGATGGCCACTCTTTTTAATATTTCCTATTCTGTGACTTGGGGAAGTGATTTCTTACCCCACTTCAGCCCAATGATGTAAACATCTTGTGTTCTGACAATCAGGAAAACATTTTAAATCTTGTGCTCTAAATTTTCTTCATTTCAACATTCTTTGCCTTCATTCTTTTTTTTTGGGGGTTGTGTATATTTCAACTTCCTCAGGGTCTCAGTCAAAAGGATGAATTTACTTAGCTGGGAGAATTGAGCCTTAAAAGTGCTGCCTCTCTTTAACTATGTTTTAAAAAGCAGATTAAAAAATTGGAATATAAGGTTTTATTTATCTCTAAATACACCAGCAAAGCAACTGATATTTTAAATAGAAAATTGTCAACCACTAAGGAGGCCACCAACAATGGGAAGATTGAAAAATTGTAATCAGATGCTTCCAATTATTTGTGAATATCTGAATATCTTCCTGTATCATCAGTTATTTGGCATTATGTAGAGTTATCTAGGTCACTTATCCCCTGGATAAGTTTGGTTAGAATGGACATGAAGTGTCTCTAGTGAGATCCTTGTGCTCATATCTGTGAGTGCCTTGGGTAGGAAAGAGATGTGTCTATATGCAAAGAAATATTCTGTACTTGTAGTCATTAATTAATAAACCGGTGGAAAGACCTAGAAAGTTTAAAAATGCTCAACAACATTTTACTCAGTGAGCCAATACTGATACATTATTATTAACTAACACCAATAGTTTGTTCAGATTTTCTTAGTTTTTACCTTATGTAAAACCTTTTTCTGTTCCAGGAGCCTCTCCAGGGTACCACACTGCATTTAATCATCATGTCTCCTAGCATCTTCTTGCTGTAGTAGTTCCTCAGGCTTTCTCTGTTTTTATAACCCTGACAGTTTTGAGGAGTACTGGTCAGGTAATTCCTAGGATGCCCATGATTGGAATGTGTCCGATGTTTTCCTCATGATAAGACTGGAGTTACGGATTATTGGGAAGGAGACCACAGAGTTTTAGTCCCATTTTTATCACATCATATCAGGGGTACATACTTCTGACATGGTTTATGACTCTTGATGCGGGCCTTGGTCACCTAGCTGATGTAGTGTTTGTCAGTTTCCTCCATTGGGAAGTTCCTCCCTTTACCCCCTTTCCACACTGTACACTTTGGAGAGAAGCCACTATGTGTGGCCCGCATATGAAGTGGGAGTTGTGCCCCTCTTCCCTGGGGGTGAAGTATTCTACAGAAATTATTTGGAATTCTCAGCAGGGCTTGTCTTGTCTCCCATTTATTTATTCAGCCATTACTTATATCACATATGGACTCATGTATGTTTGCTTTATACTTTGTGCTGTCATTCAGTACTATTGATTTTTTGTATTGTTCAAACTATTACAGTTTTGGCCATTGTGAGTTCTTTCATCTGCTCCTATTTTGACTGGTCATATCTTGAGATCTCTTAATAGCATTAACATTTAGAAAAACATATTTTTACCAATTTAATAAGATAAAAATTTTTTTTAGATAACTCTCTTATCTATTACTGTGGAACAAAGCACCCCAAAACTTAATGACTTAACATAACTTTTTCTTTCTTATAGTTTTGTGCGTTGGCTGGACTCAGCTGGATAGTTATCTGCTCACGTGGTATCGCCTGGGGTCACTCATACAGGGGCTTTGACATCCGCATCAGTGTGTGGGCATGTAAGCACTTTCTTACTTTCTGGCACTACAAGCTGCCCAAGATCATCTTGTTTGTTTCCTGCCCCGATCCTAGACTCAGCCATCTCTCCTAGGAGCCCTGCTTCCTTTCCCTGGTGAATGATATTAGAAACCAAGATCTGGGTGCTAGGTATGCTTGTTGCTGCAAGAGTGTCATTTCTTCCAGGGCCTTTCGGCTGACAGAGAAATGAGTGTGAGTTAAAGTATTGTAGTAGGTTGGGTAGTGTCCCCTCAAAATTCATGTCCACCCACCAGAAACCTTAGGATGTGACCTTATTTGGAAATAGGGCCTTTGTAGATGTAATCAAGATAAGGAGTGAAATGGTTGAATTAGGGTGGGCCCCAAATCCAATGAGACAGGAAAGGACACCAGAGGCCCAGAGAAGGCCATGTGAGATCTGGGTTCTGATACCGCAAACCAAGGGAGGCCAGAAGCTGGGACAGGCAAGGGAGGATTTGCCCCTAAAGCCTTTGGAGTGAGTGCAGCCCTATAAACATCTTGATTGTGGACTTCTGGACTCCAGAACTGTGAGGGAATAAATTTCTGTTGTTTAAGGCACCAAGGTTGTGGTTATTTGTTACATCAGGCTCAGGAAACTCACATAGGCACCTTCCGGGCAAACATATGTACATCTTTCCCCAAGCCTGCTTGCAGCAGAGAACTCCATGCTGGATGGCCGAGAGGAGGACGAATGGGTGGCTTGTTGGAAGCGAGGATGAAATATGCTGACAGAACAGGATAGGCTGGCTGGTACTGTCTTTCTCTGAACAGTCTGGGTTTCCAGGCTGCCCAAGGCCAGGTGAAGTGAGTAATGACAGGTTGTGTGTGGTGCTCTCCGGGCCTTCATGCAGACACCCTCCTAGGTCTGGCACTGGGTTAGAGGGAGGTAGGAGGGTAGCATTTTTTGAGCGTCTACCATAGATAGTTTCAGGCACTTTACACAAGCTACCTCATACCAGCCTACCAGGAATCCTGTGAAGTAGGCACTATTATTACCCTATTTTACGGGTGAGAAAACAGAGTTGGGAGAAGTTAAGCAACTTGCCTTGTAGTCTCACCTGTAATTTCTATGATGTCCTTCTACTATGCCACCCTGTGTTTCAACACTTGTTTTGTTTTACCATAGAAGTCTATCCAAACTGTTTTTTAAGTTTTGTCTATAGCGTTGCTAAAGTCTTAACATTAGTTGATGAAATTTAAAATCTTCTATTTTGCCAATGATACATATTCATTACTGAGAAAAATAAGTCACAAAAGTCCCAAGCAAACACTTTTAAACCCACCATCTAGAGATAAGACTTCATAATTTTAAAAATGTCATTCATTTTATGTAATTAAACTGTACATTTTGATTTGTAATCTGCTCTTAAAAAAATTTTTTTTTTCACCAAAACTCATGAATGTCTGATGTGTCTTTTCTGTTCCCTTTCTTTTTCATTACCTTCTTGCCACCACTTTGGTTTAGATGTTTACCATCTTTTGAAGGACAATCTCAAAATGCCTTCGCTGATCTTCCTGTCCTTTCTCGTGGTTTCCCAAACATACACACGAGAACTGAAAACCTGAGAAAGACTGTTCATGATCTGACCCCATCCACTTTTGCAGCCCCATCTCTCCCTCCCTTCTGGGCATGTGCCTTGGCCACCCTGGATCATTTTCTGTTCATTGGATGTGCCATATGCCCACTTGTCAGAAACTTTATGCATTTATGCCATCTCTTTCATGCAGGATATGTCCCCTCTTCCATCTCCACTTGGCAAAACTCTGTAAGGTTCAGCTCAAAAGCCACCTTGTCCTTGAATTTTCACCTGAGTCTTCCAGCTAAATCATCTTTCCCCTTGCCCCACTCTCAGGTACTGTATCCAGAGAAGATATTGTATTTCCTAGATTAAAAGTTTCTTGAGGATTATACTCTGTTTTTATCACTGTGTATCTCCTGAGCATCACTTTAGTGTCTTGTTCAATGTGTGCTGAATACATGAAATAGGTATGTAGATAGATAAATGGGGATGTGGTGGCACTGATGATGTACACACAATTTACTTAATGCTCCACAAAAAACTCTACAAAAGAATGATATTCTGGGTCTCATTACATTTCTAAGGTGTGGGATAATCAAGCAACCCAAAGAGAATGCAAATATCACTCAGTTAAATTTTCTTGAAATTATTTCTACCTTTGGATGGAAAAGAACCTGATTTGATTCTTATGTTGGCATTAAAATGACTGGGATGTCATAACATAATAATATCCAGGGAAAGCAGGGAAATAAAAACTTTATAATGGTTTGAATGGAATTTAGATTTATAATGACTATGCTGCAGGTATAATGTGTAACTTTAATTTAGCTTTTGAGAAAGATTGGGAGGTAGCTGAAGAATTAAATGATAGAACAAAACAAAACAGAATATAATCATAATGGACTCATGTTGTTCCGGGGGAAAGTCTGTACTCAGCATGGAGCTGCATCAGATCTCAATTCAGAGAAGCTTAGGGCTCCTGTACGTTTCCCTCTTCAAAGCCCTGTGCAAACATGAGCGAAGTTAATCTAATTAACTTATTAGCTTTTTAAGCTAGTGGTACCAATTAGTCACCTCATCAGACTCTGGCTGTGGTCTCATTGCACAGTGCTTAGCTAGAAAGGGGCTTTCATCAAAACCCCCAGGAGTGCAGCTCATGGCATTTGCGTGTGTTTTCCAGAGAATGGCAAGAAGAACCATGTGCAAGGCAATTACAGAGAACCCTCTCTGGGAAAACGTTAATCACGTGGACCATTTTCATCACCTCTTTCTAGAAGGGAAATCACATATTAGTTTTCACTCCTGGAAGTATGAACCCTTCCCTTAACCTGAGTATGGAGAGTGATTATAAATCTTAGACTTAAATTCCTGGATGTCCATGATGGGGGTGGGAGTGGGGAGGAAGCCCTACCAGCAACAGGGAAGCATAGAAGGCCTGGCAGTTTGGGTGGTATTTTTTTTAAAGAGGGAGAAAAGGGGATTGAAGCAGAGTGCAATGAGAATAGTGATCCCAAAATACAGCCCTGAAGGAAGACTTCCACAGAGACAATGGGGAAGGAATAAATAAAAAGAAAGTTATAAATTCATCTATTTGCTCTTCCCTGACCCTTGCTTTTACTCCTCTTCACTGCAACTACCCTGGGAAAGGCACAATACTTTCCCCTGTCACAATATTGAGAAAAATTGAAATGGGGAAGAAAGACCACCAGATGCTTTATTGTCTTAGACGTTTCCACATAATTAGCTGGGGATAAAGGGCCTCTGCATGGTTTCATTGCATTGAATGAACTTGGATATTGCTACACAGTAGTGTGTTTTATGATTCATGCTCTGTTATCCTGTGGCTTTTTGAAAACTGCCAGCTACTTTATCACTGCCGGCCAAGCCCAGGCCCACCACTTAAAATGCAGCAATGCAAAGTTAACTGTGCATGACAGATGTCCATGAAATTGTTTAACACACACATACACGCTCACACAGAGCACAAAGCTGGCTCCAGCCCTCTTGCGAATCTTGCTGGCTCAATGTCCTTATTAAACATAAACAAAAAGTATATAAGGCTAAAAAAGAAAGACAAATTCATGAAATGACCAAAAAGAGAGCACATATTGGACTCTGGTTACACTGGATGCACTTAGAATTTCAAAAGGCACTTGAAAAAGTTAGAAATAATGAAGTCATGTGAAAAGCAAAGGACTGCAGTATTTGGGGGCTGGGCTAGGAAACTGGGTATTGGAAGTCATCTTTTCTCTCTGAACTGGTATCACTAAGTAGTATTCTGTCTCCTCCCCGCGGTCCATACTCCTGTATGCAAAGAAAAGCAGGTTCTTAGTATGGCCGCGTTTCCTTTTTATACCTTGATACCTCCTCTCCCAACCCTCCCATCCCATATGTCCCATGTATCTTGTATTCTGACTCCACTGTACACCCCCCTCTTCATCCAGTATACCAGGTGCTTTCATATTTATTGGCTTTTGGAAAAGGAATGACCTTTTACAGAAGGAAAGTGCTTTTCCTGAGAAGTTACTCACACTTCCCTCTAGTCATATAGAACAATTTTTATATTGTGACATACACTGAGTTATAATATTTTATGTAAGTGCCTCTCTCCCTTCCCAGTTTGAAGTTCCGAGTGCAGGGGCTGTGGCTTACTCATTTTTGTATATCAGAACTCATTGCAGCAGCTGACATATAAGAGATGCTCAACCAATGTCTAGTGGATGAAGTTGAATGGGAGCCACGTCCAGACTTCGCCAGGTAGGTGATGAAATACAAACTTCCAGTAGTTTCCCTGAGTGAGGCTTCCTTCGCCTTGATTTTATATATGTTACTTTTTGGCAGTGACATGTCCTATTCCTCAGAAGACCCTGGTGAATTACATTTCAAGAGCAGAAATCACTCAGAGAGGGGAAAAGGGTTCAAAGGGAAAAAGGAAGTTAGTAAGGGCCCAGGCGGGTTGGAGTAGAGAAAAGTCCTAACCCCAAACAATCCTGTTCTATAGCAGTCTGTGAAGCGACACCCCATTTCTGACAGGGGCAAGCCATGTCCATATGTTTTACCCTTTCTCTCTGGATTTTTCAGTCATGCTTAACCTACCCTGGGTGTGTCTTAGTCAGCTTGAGTTGTCCTAACAAAATACCACAGACTGGGTGGCTTTTACAATCGAAATTTCTCATGGTTCTGGAGGTTACTAATTCAAGACCAAGGTGTCAGCGAGGTAGATTTCATTCTTGGGCCTCAACATATGAACTTGGCAGAAGAGAGACAAAAACATTCAGTTCCTAACTGGATATCTGCCCTAAAGTTGCAGTTGAAATTTTCAGCTAATTAAATAAAGCTCCAAGTAGAATATCATGTATCAGCCAAGGGGTTGGGGCATAGAGACTTTCTTGAGAAATTCTAAAATCATATCCAGGAGGCTGCATGTGGCCCAGCCTGGCTCTGTCTTGACATCTCCCACCTTGTACTTTCTCTTCTCCCTTGGTCCCAGGGCAGGTTTCTCCTGCCAGTCACAATTGCCTACAGAGAAGCAAAAGCAGACTTACTTCAGAGAACACCTGTGCTTCCGGTCTGTATGTTTTCCAGCTCTCTTCCTTACACCTCATTCTCTGATCAAAATTTACCTATCCTCGTTTCATTCATTTGGGAGTGTCTCTTCCTCAGTCATGTGATTATTGGTGGAAGTGGACACTGAAAACTGAAGGGTTGCAGATTTGCATTTTTGTTATGTCCTTCTGGGATCATAGCTTATAATTCTCTAGAGGAGGGACTCTGATGATGGAAATCTTAAGTGCCAGAACTCTCTGTATTAGTTTTAGAGATGGGGAGACACAGAGGGGAATTACCCCAGTTGGCAGCCATCCCCTGGGTCCATACATGGGACTCTTGCTCTTTCCTAAAGCTCTTTGACATTCACAAGTAACCAACAACCACCAAAAAGTGCTCTGGTAAGAAAAGGCAAGGGGACCTAATCATGGTGCTGGAATAGAAACGTGGGAAAACGTGAGCATAGCTAGAATAAACTGTAAAGAGGCTACGTTCAGAAACTCTAGAACTTACTGAAATAGAAAAGCAAAGACCATGGTAGAAATAAAATGAGTAAACTTCAGTGAAATGTTCACTGCATTTCCCTCCCTGTTTTCTCTTACTTACGACATTTAGGAGAAAGGCAGCTTCCCCTCCCCTGGCTGGCGGCCAGCGGTCAGGCCCAATTCAATCGCTGGGCTCTGGGTGGTGGGACCCCAGCTCCCCTCCTTCCTGAGAGCTGGGTTTCAGTAAAGCTTTGCAATGGAGTTTAGTCTTTTGTGCTCTGGCAGGCTAATCCACCATTTACAAAGAGCCTCTTGATAAATCGGAATACTCCTGTGTCCAAGAACCACAGCTCAGAGGGAAGGGACTCCTGGGCACCTTCCCCCCAGATCCAAGGTTAACTGTTATGCTTTCGCTGACATGTTTCCCTGTGTTTATGCATTGTTGTTCTTCATGAGATGTTAATGTCTCAAAATGTGAATATGCTTCCTGTACTGTCCTTTTCATCTGGAGTAGTTTAATTTGCCTCAAAAAGTACTTTTTGATATGTTCTTAAGATTGTGCACCAAAGGATTAATATTTATGCCTGACTAGAAATACCTGAGGCAAAAAGAAAAACATCCACCCCCCCAACTTAATATATTCCTTTCTAAAGGAATCAGACGCCATGGCCCCTGTTTCCCCTTCTGAGGAAGCTTAAGTATCTCGCTAGAGTGCTGATAAATCTTGGGAAGAGAGAAGAAAATGTGTGAGGGCCCAGATGTGCAAGTGTTGTGCATATTTGTGAGCACGTGAGAATTGTGTGTGTGACTGTGTATTGTGTGTGTGAACTGTGAGTGTGTGTGGGTTGTGTGTATTCTGTGCATGTGTGAACTGTGTGTGCAGGGACACTGTGGCATGTGTGGGCTGGGTGTGAGTGCATGTGGGCTAAGTGTGTGCGTGGGGACTGTGTGTGTGTGTGTGTGTTGTGTGTGTGTGGACGGTGGGTGGCCTGCTCAACATTTTGGTGGATGTTTCATTCCCACCCCTTTTACTATGACCCTGGTCAGACCACTTTTATGCCTGTGACAGCTTCATGAAGCACAAAACATGGAGCAATACATGGCATGAAATTGGCAACAAAGCCGAGCAAAAGGAGGAACAATTCTCTGGCAGGATGTGTTCACAATATGGCTGATTGGATCTGGAAGCAGATGCCAGCAGCGGGTATTGTCCTGGTGACTGAAAAGACATGACCCCTGAGAAACCCAAGACAAGGAGGCTCTCCTCCCGAACCAAGGGGGAGGGGAGAAGAGGTGAAACCAATGAATAAATCAGGCAATGAAAACTGGGGAGAAAAGAAAATGCTAACGAGGACTTTTTATGGGGAAAAGGGGGCAGTTCAGTATGCAATCGCTCCCGCTCCCCAGCTAGCTGAACACTTTCTCAGACAATGGCTTTTTAACAGATGGGAGACCCAGTGAAAGAAGCCAACTCTTGCGCAGTGGAGAATCCCTGTTTGTTTAGTCTGCTGCTGGGCAGGTGTCTGGAGAAAAGCTATCCAGCAGGTTAAGTGCTTCAGTGCCAGTTTGATACAGAGTAGCCAGGGTGTCAGAGGCAACTAGTTTTATTGGGGAGGCCTGGGCTTCTTAGAATAGTTTGTGAAATTCTGAAGAAGTGAAGGGGACTGGAAGTTGGGTCCTGAAGTGCCAGCTCTGCCCCCTGCCCTCCCCCTGCCTGCTCCCTCACCTCGCTCTCACCAGCCCTGGGGACCAAAAATCCTGTTGAGAAGCTGTCCATCAAGTAAAGGATGGAGTAGGGGTGGGAACACGGGGCAGTCTGCATTCTCAAACTAAACTCCGTATTTCCAGACATTTAAAAAAAATACATAAGGGCAATTGAAAGGTTTTAAAAGTAGGATGTAATCTTATTTTTATGAAATGTGCTTTACATGTGCTTGAGAAGGCTTTGCCTTGTCCAGCAGATCCTAAAGCTGTTTAGACTCCGTCACTGCCCTAGAAGCTCTGGCCTTGGCTCCCAGCAGCGTCCAGCACTGTGAACTGGCTTGAGAATTTCAGGGGTGCTCAATTGGAGCTGTGGCTGGGGAGTCTGTAGATCTACTCTTCCAGCTCTTTGGCCTTGCTTTTCCAGAGATTCTCAAGAAGGTGAAATTGCTTTTTCAGAGATGAGATTAACACTTGCGGAAGAAAGATGCATGTGTGTGGGTGTTCTGCATTGTAAAGAGGAAGCATTCAGAGGATTCTCCCTCACAGAATGTACATGTAATAGAGGCCAAAGGAACCGGGGCATGTCATAAGAGTCATTTATACACTTTCAAGGACAAAATGAAAGACTTGGTTTGGGTGGATAGTGGGATTTTATTCCTTTTTCTTTGTGAAACATGAGTTGTACAACATAGTAACACAGCTCTCACACGCCTCCTTACGTCTTACTACCAGATAAGTCTCACTTACTACCAGTATTTTAGTCACTATTTCCAACCACTTTGTTCCTAATGAAACAAAGGCATTACCACACAGGCCAGTGTTTGACTCTCTCTGAGATGATTCACTAGGGTTGGGAACTTGTAACTCAAGCAGCTCTGGTCACAGGGCTCCAGAGGCAGAGCTTGGCCATTCACATGACAAAGGACACTTTGAAAAGATTGAGAACAGTCATTGGAAGTTTTAAAGGAAATAACAAACTTTTCATTACATGTTAGTAGAGTTTCATACTTTCTGTGCAATCTTACAAAATTCACTTTATTATACAAGATTTTAAAAAGGATTACCTTCCTTTTGCATAAAACTTACAGTTTGCTATTTAAGAGCTTTAAAGTATGCAGAATTTTATTTTATTTTTTTAATTGAAGTATGGTTGATATACAATATTATATTGGCTTCAAGTATTCAACATAGTGACTCAACAGTTATATATGTTATTAAATCCTCACCCCAACTAGTGCATTTAGTGTCAACATAGGATGCTACAGAGCTATTGACTTCATTCTCTATGCTGTACATTCATCCCCGTGACTAATTTATATTAGGATTGGGATTTTGTGTCTCTTTATCCCCTTCACCTATTTCACCCACCCACCCCAATCCCTTCCCCATGGTAACCACCAGTCACTTCTCGTGTCTATGAGTCTACTGCTGTTTAGTTCATTTTGTTTTGTTTTTTTTTTACATTATGAAGAATGTTTTTGACATGAAAATAAAATACCTCAATATAACTGTTTTCACAGACATTTAGTGAGCATCTCCTATGTGCAAAGAGCTGAGCTTGAAGAGTCACAGGGTAGAAGAGCCTTGTCCCAAGGACCTTTGAAAATCTGTCTCAATAAATATTTAATCCTTGTATTTCTTCCTTTGCAGTGGTGCAGATATCACAAGAGAACATGACTAAGAGGAGTTGGGGTACCCACCAGACACAAGAACACTGGGACATTTTGCTGTAATATTTTGTGCATCTCTAAATGCCATCCCTAATAACAATGGTGATGACAAAATTACATCAGTCATCTATTGGGAATATGCAATGTCAAAGTACTGTGCTAAGTGCTTTAAGGGATCATTAAATTCCCCCAGCTACTCTATGTGATTTCTGCTCACATTGTTCCCATTTTATACAAGAAGTCTGAGCTCAGAGAGCTTAAGAAACTTCTAGTCTTTCAAGAAGAAGACAAGCTTGGATTTAAGCTCAGTTCTGTCTGACTTCAAAGCCATATTCCTAATCTTACTCTGTTGCTTGGATCTGCATGGCAAGCAAATACAAATGTATGTATTTATTTAAAACTTATTTATTGGATATCTTCTATGTGAAAAAAAGCATGTAAAATCCCAGGCAAGGTTTTAATTAAGAAACAAATCTTAGGAGGGCCCTGTGTTGAAATACAAAGTGAACAAGTCTTTATGTACCCTGTCAAATGTATGAACCCCAGATGATGAGATACAAAAACATTAATAACTCTGTATGCCAGGTCCAGTTGTCTAAGTCTGTTTAAGAGCTATGCAAAATTATTTCAGATGGTTGAAAATGTGAGCTTTCACTATCTCTTTCATCCACAAAGGAATGACATCGAAGTCTATTTTATTCTTTGGTTATTCTTTTAAAGACTACTCAGAAAGATTTAGAGTAAAGGTTATTAGTGTTGAAGTGATTACTGCAATGCCAAAACTGGACTAATGCTGAAACCCTCCATGTAGGCTCTGTCATCAAGCACCCACCTGACTCTGCATTAATAAAGGAGCTTTCAGTAAAGATGGAGGTTTCAGGTAGTACATGTCATTCCTGTTAAATCAAGTTCCTGTACCCCATCTGACATTTGGATTCAGTATAAATATGATTCACCTTGCATGAAAAACTTATTTTATATTTCCATAAAGAAAACAGAAATGGAATCTCCTACTGTCTTTGTAAAGTGTTTGTGTGGTTTGTAGTTATGTAGTTCTTAGTCACAATGAAGACGAGGGGACACAGAAGGGCAACTGATGTTCTTGTCTGAATGTCAGTTGAAAGAAGAATGCTCAGATCAAGTTTCCGTGTTTACCAATCAAAATTTGGAAGTAGATAACTTTAAGATACCATTGAATCAAAATCCAGTTTGAGAAGAACTTGACCTCTACAACCTTAACTCTATTCTGTTACATAGCAGAGATTTGCAGAAGTGCTTTTCTTGGTGCTTTGCTAAATATTTGTTGAAAGAATGAATGAATGCACATCTTTTCTTCCATTAGTCTAGACTGTATCTACTTGAAAGCACAGACCAGCTTATTCCTCTTTTTGGTCTCAGCCATCTGCTGCATGCTACATGCTCAATTCATATTTGTTGAGTGAATGCATTAATTATCCCTGTTTTACAGATAAGGAGTACAAGACAGAGATAAGTTAATTAGTCTTGTCACACAACTAGCAAGTAGTGGAGAGTCAGGGTTCAAATCCTGGTTTCAGAGCAGGAGTTGTTGACCATAATGATAAACTGTGGCCGATTAAAGAAGTCTACAAATCCCTTGACATTTCTCTCATTGAGAGGTGAGATCTTTGCTTCCATTCCCTTGGGTCCCTTCTGCTTGGAGCAATAGAATATGGAGGAGATAATACCGCCATAGTTTCTGGGCCTAGGATTTAAAAGATTTGCTCCTTTCGCTTCCTGTCTCTTTAGAATACCTGAGCCACCATGTGAAAAGTCTGACTACCTTGTGACTGCCATGCCGGAGAGGTCTCACATAGGCGCTCCACTTGGGATCCCCGCTGTGCCTGGCCTTCCAGCCATTCTCAGTAAGACATCAGACATGTGAGCAAAGCCATCCAGTCTAGCACCTCTGCTAGCCAAGTACCACCAGGTGACCTCAGTCAGTGCCATGTAGAATGGAAGAAACTCCCAGCTGAGTCATGAATTCCTGCCCTGGGAAACTGTGGAATACTTAAAAAAGATAACAATGCCAATGCTGACAGTGCAGCCCCCCACCACCCAAGCCCGTGGATACTGTTGAAGTCACTAAGCTTTGGAGTAGTGTGTTACACAAAGCAGTAGATAACTGGGAAGGAAGTACATAGGTGAATGGAAAGGTACGGAAACCCACAAACCTCAAGTTGAAAGAACATTTATGTGAGAACAGAAAGATGAATAGAGCTATTGGAAGTTACTATAAACTGCTTAGCCATATGGGTGACTTAGATCATGCCTACTTGACACAGAGGCAAGAATACAGTGAAGATGAATGACTTATTCTGCTAAAAGTGGAGTATGTGAGTAAATCTGGACCCATTTTGGTAATCATTCTGTTGCTTGAGTGGTACAGGATATAACAGAGAGCTGACCCTTAACTTCAGTTTCTACTTGGATGTCTAACAGGTATCTAAAAGTTAACATGTCCAACATCAAACTGAAGGTTTCCTCTCTTTTTCCTACTTCTCCTTTAGTCTTACACATCTTAACTGATCACAGCCATATTTTCTTTCTCAGGTTCAAAACTTTGGAGTTTTTGATTCTGCCCATATCTATATTCAATCCACCTATAATCTCATCTATACTACTTTCAAATTACACCAATTCCATGGGAAGGCAACTTGTGTGAAGAATAAGAGTCCCATAGGCAATTATATTTGAAAAATTTATAAGGTATTTTATTGTAAGATTTTTAAAAAAGAATTTAGAGCCACCACAGTTTAGGATAATGTGCTTAATGATTCAGGCAATGTTTTTTTCCCCTAAAATTATTTGACTCAGATTAGTATTACATGGAAAAAAAAAAACGGGAAAAAGCTGCTGCAGGCATCATATATCCTGTATTCAGTAAAGTATTTAATAGTTTCAATGATGTCATTGTGGACATGGATGAGAAATGTGGTATGCATAAGAATGTTGCCAGGAGGGGTTACAGTTGATCAAACACTGAAAAGTGGTAAAGAGACTGGTTTCAATAGGGAGACTTTTTTTTGATGGCCATACTTAATGTTTTAATCACCATATTAAATAGCAATATGGAGGCTTAGCAAATTTATGGATTCTCAGAGTTGAGAGAGCTGGCTAATACGTTGTGTAGATTCCATTTTCTTTAGATTGGAATGTTGAACTGAAAGTATTAAGATGGTATTGTGCAGGCAAAAGTAAAAAAAATCTACACACATAATTTTCAAGAAAAGTGTATTGATTAAATATAAGATTGGGGTAGACTTGGCCCAACAGCAGTTCATGTGGAAAAGTTTGTGTAGTTGCAGTAAATGCTTATGCAGTGTTAATCTACATTTATGGGGATGTCCAGATAAACATACCTGATAAATAAATATGCACATATCATAAACTTACTCCAGGTAAGATATTCGGTCATCTGTTAATTCCAGAAGTCTAGTCATCTTTACGCAATCATAATTTTTTTTGTTTCTCTCTGTTCAGTGACTTCCCATTACCAAGCCTTGATATTTTCTGTTACCTAGGTCCTCCTCTACCTTCTCTTTATTTACTCCTCTTTTGTGTCTTAGGTTACAACAACTACTGTAAAAGCCCCCCAGATTTTTATATTAATCAGGGCAGGTATCAGCTATAATATAAAACCCCCAAATTTCAGTGGATTCAAGTAATATGAAGTCACTTTTTACACACCACATGACACTTTTTAATGCAAGTGTTCATTGTTGGGGAGACCTCATATTTCCTTATTTGGTGTCTGAGCTCAATATCTCTAGCAAAATTCTAGAATGAATTATTGAGCAGATAATTCATAGTTGGGATAAAGTACATTTATTCGAATATTTCTAGCCTCTAGCAAAGTGACTGGCATTCATTAACTGACTTAACAAATATTTTTTATTGAGTGCCAACTTTGTGTTAGCCACTGTTCTTGGCCCTGATAAAACTGATAAGCAAGACAGAAAATGTTCCATGGACTTTGTATTACAGCGGGTAGAAACAGATAATAAACACAATGTCAATGAATGAGATAATTTCTGATAATAATAGGGTCCTGGAGAAAATACAACTGAGTGATGTGTTGGAGAGCATGCATGTCGGAACTATTTCAGCATGGTAGACTCATTTAAAAAGTTGAGATTTGAACTAGAACCTGTTAGGGCAAAGCCAGCCATACAAAGATCTGGTGAAGGGGTGTACCAAGCAGAGGAAGGATTGGGTTTAAAGCCTCCAAAGCAGGAATGAGCTTAGTGTGTTCAAGGAACAGGAAAAAGATAGGAGATGAATTTGTAGATGCAGCGGGGGTTGAGGTCATAATGGGCCATACAGGCTGTGCTAAGGAGTCTGGCTTTTATTCTGAATGTGATTAGAAGGCAACTGAGGGCTCCTAGCTGGGAGTGATATGACCTGATTTACTTTTTTCAAAGTTGGCTTTGGCTGGTGCACAGAGACTAGATTTTGAAAATGGGTAGAGCAGAAGCAGGGAGTTGCAGCAATACAGGCAAGAGACAATGGATTTGTTTGAAAATATAACAGGAGATAGAAATGGACAAACATGGGGTATTTTTTAGAGTGAGCATTGACAGGACTGGATTGATTTGGATTTGGCTGTGAGAAACTGGGTAAGTGGTGGTGACATTTACCAAGATGGGGAAGACTGGTACCAGTTAGGGTAGAGGTGGGGGAATAGGTTCCTAATTTGAATATGTCAACTTGAGGTACCAATTAAATATCCAAATGGAAACTACCAAACAGGCAGATGGATATATAGATCTGAAGAACGGGGGAAAGTTTAGTACTGGAGGTATGAAGTTTGGAGTCACTGGCCTATTTGTAAGATGACTACAGCCATCTCTAGCATCGCATTCAAATAGACAGGAAAGAGTCTTTCCATGACTTGTCTCTCTCCAAGACAGAGGAAAGTTTATCAGACCTCGTGCTCATTGGCTAGAATTTCATCACATGGCACTGTTTAAGCCAGCCATTGGCAAAGGTAATGGGATCACCATGGTTGGCTTGGCTTAATCAGAACTGGCCCCTGGGCTGGGGGTGGGGCCAGTCTTCCCCAACATGTAGAATGGGAGAGGTGTAGACAAAATCAGGGGAAGGAGGAAAATCAAGGGGCATGGGTATTAGTTAGGCAACCAACATTCTAGTTAAAGCCCAATTGGGTTTTCTCATTAGGAAATAGGCAGTATATTATCTCACAGAGTATGTGTGAAATCAGTTGAGACAAAGATCTGAAAGCATTTTGTAGACTATATAGCAGTATGAAATATTTCAGTTAGTCTGAATTGGACCATTCCTAACATTTCTCCATTTCTCTATTTTACTCAAGGGTTACCAGTGCTTTGGCATTGCTATTATATTGCCTAAATATTTTTTCAAAACTTTAAGAATGAATTGATGATGCAAAATAAATTTAGTTGCCTTTAGCACATTTTCTTTCCACCAATAGATTTATATATTTTTTCCCTTACTGTGTATTACTAATGTTTTTCTCCTTCTTTCTTATATCCACAAGCTCCTATACATGAAACATAGTGTTTCAAAACTAGATATTTATGGGAAGGAAATGTTCATTAATAAAAGCCTGCTGAACTCTCTGAGGCATTCATCTGCCCATTGAGAGAGAGCAACACATAAGACAGTGACTTACCCGAGGTCAGATGCTGGCAGGGCTTAAATGACCATTTTACAGTTATTAAGGGCCTACAAGGTGGTAGGTGCTGATGAGAACATATAATAAATGTCATCCCTGACCTGGAATACAGGAATTACCAGTTCTGGTTATAAGTTTAATACACATTGTATTCTGCTGGCTTTTAAACATGTAACTAGGCATTTTCATTGTTGAAACCATAAATTCACAGTAGAACAATTCAGTTTTTCCAAAGATAACTTTATGCCATTTTGCTGGGCCTATATTTTTCCCACCTTAAACAAAGATACATAAAAAAAAATAAAACTACGTAGAATAAAATTATAATGAACCAAAGTGTAGGGTGGATGTGGGGGCTGGGGATTGTTATGGAGGAGGTGGGGCTCTTGTATTTTTCGTGTACCATGTTCTTTAACTCATCACCACTTATCAGAAATTATTTGTATGGTCCTTACTAGAAAGCTTCTTGGACTCTGTTGATGATAAAGTAGGAATCCCTGTTTTTAGGCTGGTGGTACCTTGACTTTTATTGTCAAAAGCTGTCAGCATTGGGTGCCTGCCTCTTACAAAGAAGGGTACCTTCCTCTCAATTTTTAAATGCATAGTTCCTTTTATTGCAGATGCTTTTAGGGCAAGGCACAGGTTTAAATTGTGTGCCAGTTCTTTACTTTTAGTTATTTGTTCATTCTACAGTGTTTACTATATAGCTAACATGTGCTAAGCCCTGTACTAGAGTTTAATACAAATAAAGTATAATCTTTCATTTATAGAGCATGTCTATTAGCAAGGAAGACAGCCATTAACCTATTCACCAGATGTGCACCTCACACTGGTGGGGCCTGTGGCAAGAGGACAAATGGATGCTGTGTGTCAAGTATTTAAGTATTGGCAAGTGCTGAGCCTGCCCTTGGCGTCACTCTTGTTCCCTTTTGGAGCCCTGAAGCTCATGCCCTGGCGGTTGCCCTTGTGACCTGGGGGCTAACGGAGCCTCTCTCTCTCCCAGGTCAGTCTGCCTCCTGTGACTCTCAGTGGCAGTCAGGAGCCTCTGGCACAGGGCAGGAAGAGAGGTGGGCTGGGTCCTAGAGGGCCGGAGGGTGACTGGACCTACCTGACACTGGCAAAGGAACGGCCATCACCCGGGCACCCAGGGAACTGGGCTGTGAGGTCCCATCCCTCCTGCCTTTCTCCCTCATCCACAAGAGAAGAGAAGAGGGATGGAGTGCAGTCATCTCCTTGTCTGCTTTAGGTGTTCTGGGCCAACAAGTTCAAATGAAGGGGGCCCTTCGCTCCCCATCTCCCAGGTCAGAGGATGAGGTTTGTCTTCTCCCCGACACAGACTCACTTGCTCTCAGTCCAGCATGCTCCAGCTGGCATGGTTCAGCTTGCTGAGACCATCCCTCTTCCATGATTCACTCAAATATAGACTGAACTCTCAACAGTCTTCTTTGGAGGACTAAAAAAGAAAATAAATGTATGAGCATTGTGATAGTTGTGATATGTGTGCTTCTCTAAAGCAAGGGGTCTAGGACAGAGTCCCCCTGACCTGAGTTTAAGCAGGTTTCCCAGTGATCGTACACGTACACAGGTAGTTACAAAGCCATGGAAAGTATCATGAAGGAGGAGGAGAGAGGGCTGGGAGGGAGTCTATACAGGGATCGCATTCAGAGGAGCGGTGCATGTCTGGGTGTGCATGGGGGAAGGCCTCCTGGAGGAGGTCAGATCTAACCTGAGACTGGAGCTATGCCTACACTGACGCCTAATCTGAGCAACCTACGCAACTCAGCTGACAAATTTCATGGAAACTGAGGCAGACTGCAATTTAGGTTTCCACAAAATGTAATCTTCATGTTTGTTTTCTTTTTATGAAAGTAGTAACTGTTTGTTACAAAAAGAATCAAGTAATACAGATATTTAAGGTAAAATAATGACTAGTTCCTGTAAGTCTACCTCTCAGTAAATTTGAAATTAACAGTTTGATTTAATTTTCTCCTAGATTTTTTCTCATATATACACCAATTTTTCTATGTGATTATAAAAGTCACCACTTATTATTTCCCTTTTCCACGGTAACTGCCAGGTGACCAATCACCTACTTTCCGACTCCCAGAAGTGGAGGGACAGGAACATCTATACAGGACTGAACATGTCCAGTGTGTATTCTGTTCTATGAGGCAGATGAAACGTGGCTAATTAACTGCACCTAAAGCTAAGAGCCATATAGTTTGTGTGTCATTCTGTATGCACCAGTCTTCTGGCCATGGTCAAAATCTAGTAGGTTGGAAAGGATTGCAACTCAGTTACTGTTTCCTTCCCTGATTTATTATTATTATTATTATTATTATTATTATTATTATTATTATTATTATTTGTTTCCTTTCCTTTATTTTCAGATGATGTTTGAGATTGCTATACTTCTCCCCCTTTTAATGCCTGGAGACCCTTTATATTTGTAAGCACACTTTAGGCTGATTCTGCAAGGTGTGGTCCACACCAAATAATAAGTTTTAGGGTAAATACTAAAATATTTCAGCTCCTTTGGTCTTATTAGCTACTGTTGCCTATGTTGTTCCCGGGGCTGAATTTAGCATCCTAAACCTACATTCAGTTTTTGGTTCAGGCATTTACTGACAGTGTGAACTTGGATAGGCAAATTCAGTTCTCAGTGTCCTCTTCGAAACACAGAATCTCAGAGTGTGTTCTGTCCTCTCCTTAAGGGTACTGAAAGATTACATTGAAATAAAGTGTGTGAGTGAGCTTTATGAACTGTAAAGTTTTTACCAATACTGTCTAACATAATCTTCCATTTAACTGAGAAATCACTGTTTCTCTCTGCTCTTTTAATGAACATTTCCAAAATCTCATTCCCTGGGAAGATGTCCTGAACCAAACACGACAAAGGACCAAAAAGTGTACTCATTTTAATTCCTCCAACATGAAGGAATATATACTTGCTTTTTATATAGAAAAGTTATGTATATAGTTTTGTATGTAGTATCCTTTATTTTAGTATTTACCCTAACACTTATAAATAACAGCTGTCCACATATTCCCCAATTTTAAACTTACCTTCTGTATGGAAATTCTGATGGTAGAATGAAGGGAACCTGCATTTTTAATCAGCAGGCAGCTGACTTTTTTATGGTTGGTATAGAATTATAGTCTGTTATCTATAGTTTGTTGCAAATAATGCCTCAGAAAGGTTTAAGGTGATTCATTAGGTGGTAATTTAGGTCCATGCATGTTATTATTGTTAATTAATGGTAATAAAAACAGTCCAAAATGTTGGCATAAGGACAGATGACACCAAGTTTGATTGCCCTTCTTTAGAAAGTCCCAAACAGCCCATAGGTTTGGGGGTGTTGTTTGAGGAGCCTTGCTGACCACTTTCATGATCTCTGAAGCTGAAGCCAAGATGACTTATTACTCATTTAATGTGTAGGCTGTTTCCTCCCCCACCACTCCTAATTGTAAATTATACAATCTCAACCTCTACAGCTAGCATTTAATGTATCTGACTTTATTGCTTTCCATTTTATGAAAATTAATTACAGTTCACATTCTGACACTGAAATTAAAGAGTAAGCACTAAATCTTGTACACAGCAATAGGAAATTAAGAGAACATTCTTTATTATCAGAATAACGAGGTACTTGTTTTCCTTCTCTTGAGACACTGGGCAATGAGATAAAATCACATTTAAACAGACAGTCTCTCCTTAACTTGTGCCACTGCAACATGAAAGGCAGAACAGAATTATGATATTTTAATTTAAAAAGTCCAACTCTTTCTGTTCTCTCCAGAGTGATGTTACTTTGTGACAGCACTGAGGCGATGGAGCTCTGTCCCTGCAGGCTCCATCTTACTAGGGAACTAGGAGACGTAGGAAGTAAGACAGCTAGTCTCTGCTCCAGATGGACCCAGTTCAGTGGATCCTGTTAATGCTTCCAAAAGTGAAAAGGAATTCTGTAGAGAAAAATGTAAGTATAAATGGCAAAGAGCTTAAGATGTGTACGTGGTGTAAATGTGCTTCTTGTGTGAGGCTACCTTTGACCACAGATTTCTCAAGGGCAGCAATAGTGTATAATATTCAGGTTTCTCAGTACTTTATAGTTCATAAAATATTTTTCAAATGTATCATTTCATTTAGCACTCATAATAATCCGGTGAGAAAGGTTTTTTTTTTTTTAAATAAATCAAGCAACTGTGTTTATCTCACATATTATAGCTCAGTGGTTTCCAAATCTTTTTCTTTTTGCCATGGATCCATTGGAAAAACATTATGATAAACTCAACTATATTAAATATAAAAGTGGGAGCTAAAAGATAGAAGTGGTCAGGCACTGTTCATTTACTGTCCCCAAGCCCTTAGCAGCGATCTCTGAGGTGTTTCTGTGGTGATCCATGGAGCACGGTTTGAGAACTGATAGCATAAAATTTAAAATGTTTGAGAACTACAAAAACAACCAGAAAATAATTTTAAAAATGGCAATAAGTGCATATCTATCAACATTTTATTCAAAATGCTCCAATTAACAGACATACGGTGACAGAATGGATAAAAATACAAGACCCATCTATATGCTGCCTATAAGAGACTTACTTCAAACCTAAAGACACATACGGACTGAAGGTGAAGGGATAGAAAGAAATAGTCCATGCAAATGGAAGTGAAAAAAGCTGGGGTAGCAATTCTTATATCAGATCAAATAGACTTTAAAACAAAGGCTATAAGAAGAGACCAAGATACCTCTGATTCAAAAAGATATATGCACCCTTATATTCATTGCAGCATTATTTACAATAGCCAAGTTATGGAAGCAACTTAAGTATGTATCATCAAATGATGGATAAGGAAGATGTGATATATAGAGACAATGGAATATTACTCTCCCAATAAAGAAGAATGAAATCTTGTTATTTGCAGCAATATTGGTGGACGTAGAGGGTATCATGCTAATGAATAAGTCAGACAGAAAGACAGATACTGTATGATTTCACACATGGAATTAAAAAAACAAATGAACAAAGAAATAAACAAGCAAAACAGAAATAGACTCATAAACAGAAAGAACAGAATGGAGGTTGCTGGAGGGGAGGGGAATAGGAAGATGGATGAAATGGGTGAAAATGATACAGAGGTAAAATTCCCAATTGCAAAATAAGTAATTTATGGGGATGAAAAGTACAGCATAGGGAATATAATTGATAATATTACAATAATTTTATATGGTGATACATGGTAATTACACATATCATGGTGAATATTTTGTGATGTATATATTCATTGAATCACTATGTTCTCTATCTGAAACTAATATGATATTGTATATCAACTATATTTCACTTAAAAAATTTGATTTGTTCAATAAATGTTGCTCAGACAATATTCACTGAGCCCTCCCTGTGTCCAACCACTTCCTATCAGAGGAAGTTCTTCCTTTTCTGCCACTGACCCAGTCTCCTCCCAATAATAAATGGAAGGCATGTCTTCAAGAGGCTCTAAAGTAAGCATGGTGCTGGCATCTGTTCTTGTTTTCCTAGCTAAAAACTAAATGTCAAGTTAAAAGTCTGACTGGTCTTATTCCCACGATTATGAAATATGCTTTTGTGTGTGTTGAAATTTACCAGTATTGTATGTTGGTTCTCTTATGTTCAGAAGTATATGAATACCTGCCAGTCCAAATAAGTCAATGTTTTACTGTATTTCATGAACAAAGTGGTGGTAACCACAAGTTCTGTTGCCGTGTGTCTGACCATCTGTGTGACCCTTCTCGCAGATGAGAAGGTCTCTGCAGAGGCACAGAGGTAGTACCTTATCCCAGGCCTCCAAAAAGGACACCTCTGAATGGAGGTGCCTTGGCTAGGAATGTAGATATGAACATGAGCATGGCTGGGTTAGATTAGGGGAACTGAATCCTTGACTGCAGGACTGAGAAAACTTAAATGAACTGACTGTGCACTAAGGTTGGCAGGGGAAGGGAAGATTCCTTCTATGAGGCCTGCCAGAGAGACTTTGGTTAATTGCTTATGGTCAGGCCTAAAGAATTACGCATAAAATTTTGGCCTGGAGCCAGATTCCTCAGAAACTACTACAACTAACAAATGAGTTTAGCAAGATTGTTGGATACAAGATCAATATACAAACTCAACTGTATCAATGAACCCCCCAAAAATGAAATTAAGGAGACAATTACATTAAAAATAAAATCAGGAAGAAAATACCTAGGGATAAATTTAACAAAAAAAGTAGATGTATATGCTAAAACTATAAAACACCACTGATTAAAAAACTTAAAAAGTCTGAGCAAATGATGAAATATTCCATGTTCATAGATTGAAGACTCAATATTGTTAAGAGGGTGATTCCCCCCAACACTGATCCATAAATTCAGCGAAATAGCTATCAAAGTCCCAGCAGCCTCTTTTTTTGCAGAAATTGACAAGCCATTCTTAAAATTCATATAGTAATATAAAGATACATACCCAAGATAACATTGAAAAATAACAAAGTTGGAGGACTTATGCTTTCCAATTTCAGAACTTACTATAAAGATTTGTAATCAAAATAGTGTCATACTGGCATAAATATAGACCTATCAGTGGAACAGATTTCCAGAACTAATTCCTTATATTTTTGTCAATTGATTTTGACAAAGGTACCAAGCCAATTTAATTGGGGAAAAGAATAGTCTTTTCTACAATGATTGTGAAGCAACTGGATATCTACATACAAAAAGATGAGTTTAGAATCTTACATCATACCAAAAAAAATCAACTCAAATTGGATTATAGACCTAACTGTAAAAATAAAATTACACAACTTTTAATGAAAACATAGGAGAATATTTTTGTGATCTTGGATTAGGCAAGCATCAAAGCATAACTCAAAAGAGAAATATTAATACATTGGACTTCATCACAAGTAAAATCTTTTGCACTTCAAAGAGGCACTGTTAAGAATGTACAGAGACAAAACACAGAGTAGGAGAAAATTTTTGCAAATATATATTTGATAAAGGACACTTATATCCAGAACATATAAATTACTCTTACATCTCAATAATCAGATGACAACAAAATAAAAAAGAGCTACATATTTGAATAAATGTTTTACTAAAGAAGGTATATAAAAGGATAATAAGCACATGAAAAGATATTCAACATTAATAGTTATAGAAATGCAAGTTAAAACTATTATGAGATACCATTTTTATATCTACTAGAATGATTATAATAAAAAAAGAAGCAATATCAGGTGTTGGTGAGGATGTGGAGAAATTGGAATTCTCACACATTGCTGGTGGGAATATATGATGATACAGCCACTTCAGAAAACAGTTGGGCAGTTTCTTGAAAAGTTGTACATAAGTTTATCATATAATCCACAACTCTACTCTTAGGTATTTATCCAAGAGTAATGAAAACATACAGCTACACAAAGACTTTTCTTATATGAATAGTCACAGCAGCATTAATTACAATAGTCTATTTGGAAACAATCCAAATATCCAGCAACTGGTGAATGTGTGAGTGAAAGTGCTACGTGCTGTGGTTATTCTATTCAGCATTAAAAAGGAACCAACTATTGATACATTATACAACATAGATAAGCTTAAAAAATGTGCTGAATGAAAAAAGTCTGACACAAAAGACACATCCTGTATAATTCTATTTGTGTGAAAGCCCAGAAAAGGCAGACAGAAAGCAGGTTATTCATTGACCAGGGCTTAGAGTGGGCATGGGGATTAATTGCAAACTGGTACAAGGGATCTTTCTGAAATAATCAAAATGTTCTAAAGTAGATTTTGGTGATGGCTGCACAATTCTATAAATTTGCTAAAAATCATTGACTTGTATACTTAAAAGAAAAGAAAAAAGAAAAATGGTAGGTATTGGTTAGGTGAAGCTATGGAAGGGGGAAAATGGAGAGCCACAGGGAAGAGCATGTGCAAAGGCTCTGAGGCAAGAAAGTATTTTGTTGAGTTTGAGGCAGTAAAAGAAATTTAATACTGATTTTGCTTAAAGTACAAGGGAGACTGAAAAAGTAAAATAAAGTAGGACCAATCATAAGGCCTTTTGAAAGCCTAGTTAGGATGAGAGGACTTTATAACTGTAAGGATCCTTCAGTGGATGTGTATAGTTAGATTTCACAGTACAATTTAGAGAGATAACATGATTGTAATAAGTACTTAAGTAAATGTGTTAAAAAAATTACATACAAAAGCTTGAACTCCAGATTTATGGTGATTTTACAACTTTGGAAATGAAAAGTTCACATTTCTTTTCCCTGAGTATGAATAAAAGAGATCCAAAAAAGTGATATTAAAACTGTAAGTTTCATTTCATATTTTATTGCTATTAAAGAGAAATATGGTTTCTATTGGTTTAGCTGTTGACTATGGATCAAAAGCATAATTTTCACAAGAGGTAAAGTGAAACTCTTTACTGTACTGAAAAACTGAATTTCCAAATTTCAAAAAGGAATAAAGTATTTAAAATCACCCAGCTGGAGATATATTCTTGTTAAACATTGATGATAGTGGCTAATAACTTTATCAAAAGAGAAAAATTATCCTATATTCTTTATATGTTTATTTTTAATATTTTATATATTTAATAATATAATTTAATAAAAATACCAATACAAATAAAATATTTTTATACCTATATAGCATATATTATTATATATATGTATGTGTATATATATATGCATACATACATAATATATACTATACTCAGCATATCAGTAACAAAGAAACCAAGTTAGAGCATGTTTATAACATGAAAATCTTGTTGAATTTGAATTTTAGGTATGTCTTAACTTTTTGGTTCTTGAAGTCTTAAAATTCTAAATTGCTATTAGATTTTACAAGTTTTACTTTTAATACCTGGTTTCACTTTCATTGTGAATTTTCATATGTAAATTTCATTTCAATTTCTTGAGAAAGCAAATGGGTAGCTTGCCCAGAATTAGTAAGAGACACGCTCCATGTAAACATCTGAATCCTGATATGAAGCTATAGAACCTGTTGTTCTTCACCATTCTCCCCATCAACCCCCCTCCACTTAAAGCATCACCGTCACCCCGCTGGAGGCTGTCAGATTTCCCCTAAGTCGACTGTCATGCTCAACCCCATCTTGGCTTCTCTCTCACCCATGATCCCTTGTGTCTCTAGAGTAAAGGCAACCAGGCTGAATAAAAGCAACAGGGTGATTGTGTGATGGGGACCAGTGGTTTCCAGACGCTAGGTTAAGAGGCCACCGAATTGATTTCACTTGAGAGCAAATTCAGATTTGAACCCAGTTTTTCAGGGGTGAAAGAGATATATTGATTTTCGTCACAGTCAGTTTAAAACCGAAATGATCGCCATTTTAACTGTGTTGGACTTAACAGATCTATTGGAAAATGAGCATCATTGCCACTGGAAGCTGTTTTTCTTTTGACTGAATTCTATGTTGTACATTTTAGATGTAAAATACAGTAATAAGACAGTGAAAAGCAGCTGGAAAATTCCGTGGTGGCTGTTATTTACTTTTCCAGGTAAAGGAAGCAAGAAGGGAGGGGAACAGTCTGCAGAAATACAGTTTGCAGTGCTCCCTGGGTGGGCATGAATCACTTAAAGATGAGCAAATCCATCTATGAGGCTGAAATTATTTTTGTAAGCACCTCAGCTGTGCCAGTTGTGGACACCCATGAAAAGAAAAAGCCCTCCCAGGGTGTGTGGAAGGGGCATCTATGAAAATTGTGGGTTTTAGGGAATTTCTCTCCATAATTTAGTTTGGAGCTTAATACTGAACTTTAAACAACCATGCCAAATAAATATACATAAATATTAGATTATTTTTTGGAAAGCATAAATCATATAATGATATTTTTGAATGGACCTAAATTTCATTCACAGAAATTACATTGCAGTGTTAGTCCTTCCTTTTATGAAATGCCAAGGGTGAAAAGACTTGATAGCTCTTCAGTTGGCTGATATTCAAAATTGGCCATTCGTAGTCTTGCTACTGGAGAAATCTTTTTTTTTTTGTTCTGTTGTCTGGAGATTTAAATTTTCATAACATCAGTCTTTACCTATAAATAATACTTATTCTCTTTGTTTTTTTTTATTAAAATATCATTAATATACACTCTTTGGAAGGTTTCACATAAAAAACATTGTGGTTAGTACAATCACCCATATTATCAAGTCCTCCCCATACCCCACTGAAGTAACTGTCCATCAGTGTAGTAAGATGCCACAGAGTCACTACTTGTCTTCTCTGTATTACACTGTCTTCTGTGTGACCTCCCACACACCATGTGTACTAAACATAATACTCCTCAATCCCCTGCCCCACCCCCCCTTTGGTAACCACTAGACCCTTCTTGGAGTCTGTGAGACTGCTGCTGTTTTGTTCCTTCAGTTTTGTTTTGTTGTTACACTCCACAAATGAGGGAAGTCATTTGGTACTTGTCTTTCTCTGCCTGGCTTATTTCACTGAGCATAATACCCTCTAGCTCCATCCATGTTGTTGCAAATGGTAAGATTTGTTTTTTTCTTATGGCTGAACAGTATTCCATTATGTATATGTACCACATCTTCTTTATCCATTCTTCTACTGATGGACACTTAGGTTGCTTCCATATCTTGGCTATTTTAAATAGTGCTGCAATAAACATAAGGGTGTAGATGTCTTTGAATCAGAAGTTGTTTTCTTTGGGTAAATTCCTAGGAGTGGAATTCCCAGGTCAAATGGTATTTCTATTTTTAGTTTTTTGAGGAACTTCCATATTGCTTTCCACAAAGGCTGAACTAGTTTACATTCCCACCAGCAGTGTAGGAGGGTTCCCCTTTCTCTGCATCCTCACCAGCATCTGTTGTTCCTAGTCTTTTCGATGTTGGCCATCCTAACTGCTGTGAGGTGATATCTCATTGTGGTTTTAATTTGTATTTCCTTGATAATTAGTGATGTGGAGCATCTTTTCATGTGCCTATTGGCGATCTAAATTTCTTCTTTGGAGAATTGTCTGTTCATATATTTTTTTAGGGTTATTTGCCTTTTGGGTGTTGAGGCATGTAAGTTCTTTATATATTTTAGATGTTAACCCCTTGTCAGATATGTCATTTACAAATATATTCTCCCATACTGTAGGATACCTTTCTGTTCTGCGGATGGTGTCCTTTGTTGTACAGAAGCTTTTTAGCATGATGTCATCCCATTTGTTCATTTTTGCTTTTGTTTCCCTCACCCGAGGAGATGCGTTCAGGAAAAAGTTGCTCATGTTTATATTCAAGAGATTTTTGCCTATGTTTTCTTCTAAGAGTTTTAGGGTTTCATGATGTACATTCAGGTCTTTGATCCATTTCTAGTTTACTTATGTGTATGGAGTTAGATAATAATCCATTTCATTCTCTTACATATAGCTGTCCAGTTTTGCCTTGGTTATTTTTATTCCTAGGTATTTTATTCATTTTGATGCAATTGTGAATGGAATTGTTTTTCTGATTTCTCTTTCTGCTAGTTCATCATTAGTGTATAGCAATGCAACAGATTTCTGTGTATTAATTTTTTATCCTGCCACTTTGCTGAATTCAGATATTAGTTCTAATAGTTTTGGAGTGGATTCTTTAGGGTTTTTTATGTACAATAGCATGTCATCTGCAAACAGGGACAGTTTAACTTCTTCCTTGCCAATCTAGATGCCTTTTATTTCTTCGTGTTGTCTGATTGCTGTGGCTAGGACCTCCAGTGCTATGTTGAATAAATGTGGGGAAAGTAGGCATCCTTGTCTTGTTCCCGATCTTAGATGAAAAGCTTTCAACTTCTCGCTATTAAGTATGATGTTGGCTCTGGGTTTGTCATATATGGCCTTTATTATGTTGAGGTACTTCCCCTTTGTGCCCATTTTGTTGAGAGTTTTTATCATGAATGGATGTTGAATTTTGTCAAATGCTTTTTCAGCATCTATGGAGATGGTCATGTGGTTTTTGTCCTTCTTTTTGTTGATGTGGTGGATGATGTTGATGGATTTTCTAAATATTGTACCATCCTTGCATCACTGGAATAAATCCTACTTGATCATGATGGATGATCTTTTTGAGGTATTTTTGAATTCGGTTTGCTAATATATTGTTGAGTATTTTTGCCTCTATGTTCATCAGTGATATTGGTCTGTACTTTTTATTTTTTTGTGGTGTCTGCCTGGTTTTGGTATTAGAGTGATGCTGGCCTCATAGCATGCGTTTGGAAGTATTCCTTCCTCTCCTACTTTTTGGAAAACTTTTTGGAGGATGGGTATTAGTTCTTCACTAAATGTTTGATAAAATTTAGTGGTGAAGCAATCTGGTACAGGCATTTTGTTCTTAGGCAGTTTTTTGATTACCAGTTCAATTTCATTGCTGGTAATGGGTCTGTTCAGATTTTGTTTCTTCCTGAGTCAGCCTTGGAAAGTTGTATTTTTCTAGAAAGTTGTCCATTTCTTCTAGGCTATCCAGTTTGTTAGCATATAATTTTTCATAGTATTCTCTAATAATTCTTTGTATTTCTGTGGTGTCCATAGTGATTTTTCCTTTCTCATTTCTGATTCTATTTATGTGTGCAGACTCTTTTTTTCTTGAAAAGTCTGGCTACGGGCTTATCTATTTTGTTTATTTTCTCGAAGAACCAATTCCTGCTTTCATTGATTCTATTGTTTTATTCTTCTCAATTTTATTTATTTCTGCTCTAATCTTTATTATGTCCCTCCTTCTACTGACTTTGGGTCTCATTTGTTCTTCTTTTTCTAGTTTTTCTAATTGTGAGTTTAGCCTGTTCATATAGGATTGTTTTTCTTTTCTGGGGTAGGCCTATATTGCAGTATACTTCCCTCTTAGCACAGCCTTTGCTGTGTCCCACAGATTTTGTGTTGTTGAGTTATTGTTTTCATTTGTCTCCACATATTGCTTAATCTCTGTTTTTATTTGGCCATTGATCCATTGATTATTTAGGAGCATATTTTTAAGACTCCATGTGTTTGTGGGCTTTTTCATTTTCTTTGTGTAATTTATTTCTAGTTTCATGCCTTTGAGGTATGAGAAGCTGGTTGGTACAATTTCAATCTCTCTGAATTTACTGAGGCTCTTTTTGTGGCCTAGTATATGATCTATTCTTGAAAATAATGTCCCATGTATATCCCGAGAAGAATGTGTATCCTGCTGCTTTTGGGTGGAGTGTTCTGTAGCTGTCTGTTAGGTCCATCTGTTCTAATGTGTTGTTCAGTGCCTGTATCTCCTTACTTATTTTCTGTCTGTTTGATCTGTCCTTCAGAGTGAGTGGTGTATTGAAGTCTCCTACAATGAATGCATTGCATTCTATTTCCCCCTTTAATTCTTTTAGTATTTGTTTCACATATGTAGGTGCTCCTGTGTTCTGTGCATAGGTATTTATAATGGTTATATCCTCTTGTTGGGCTGAACCCCTTATCGTTATGTTATATTCTTCTTTGTCTCTTGTTACTTTCTTTGTTTTGAAGTCTATTTTGTCTAATATAAGTACTTCAACATCTGATTTTTTCTTCCTATTAATTGCATGAAATATATTTTTCCATCCCTTCACTTTTAGTCTGTGTATGCCTTTGGGTTTGAAGTGAGTCTCTTGTAGGCAGCATATAGATAGGTCTTGTTTTTGTCTTTGACTGGTGCATTCAGACCATTTACATTTAGGGTGATTATTGATAGGTATGTAGTTATTGCAATGGCTTTAGATTCTTGGTTACCAAAGTTTCAAGGGTAAATTCCGTACTATCTAAGAGTATAACTTAAGTCACTTAGTATGCTATTGCAAACAGAATCTAAAGGTTCTTTTTTCCCCTACTTTTTCTGCCTCCTCCATTCTTTATATATTACATACCATATTCTGTACTCTTTGTCTATGCCTTAACTGACTTTGGGGGTGGTTGATTTAATTTTGCATCTGCTTAGTAATTAATTGGTCTACTTTCTTTACTATGGTTTTATTTCTTCTGGTGATAGCTATTTAGCCTTAGGAACACTTCCATCTATAGCAGTCCCTCTGAAATACACTGTAGAACTAGACAACTACATGTAAGAGAATGAAACTGGATTATTGTCTAACCCCATACACAAAAGTATACTCAAAATGGATCAAAGACCTGAATGTAAGTCATGAAACCATAAAACTCATAGAAAAAAATACAGGCAAAATCTCTTGGACATAAACATAAACAACTTCTTCATGAACATATCTCCCTGGGCAAGGGAAACAAAAGCAAAAATGAACAAGTGGGACTATATCAAACTAAAAACCTTCTGTACATCAAAGGACACCATCAGTAGAACAAAAAGACATCCTACAGTATGGGAGAATATATTCACAAATGACATATCCGATAAAGGGTTGACATCCAAAATATATAAAGAGCTCATGCACCTCAACAAACAAAAAGCAAATAATCCAATTAAAAAATGGGCAGAGATCTGAACAGACACTTCTCCAAAGAAGAAATTCAGATGGCCAACAGGCACATGAAAAGATGCTCCACATCGCTAATCATCAGAGAAATGCAAATTCAAACCACAATGAGCTATCACCTCACACCAGTTAGGATGGCCAACGTCCAAAAGACAAGCAACAACAAATGTTGGCAAGGATATGGAGAAAGGTGAACCCTTCTATGCTGCTGGTGGGAATGTAAATTAGTACAACCATTGTGGAAAGCAGTATGGAGGTTCCTCAAAAAACTCAAAATAGAAACACCATTTGACCCAGGTATTCCATTCCTAGGAATTTACCCTAAGAATGCAGCAGCACAGTTTGAAAAAGACAGATGCACCCCTATGTTTATCACAGCACTATTTACAATAGCCAAGAAATGGAAGCAACCTAAGTGTCCATCAGTAGATGAATGGATAAAGAAGATGAGGTACATATATACAATGGAATATTGTTCAGCCATAAGAAGAAACAAATCCTACCATTTGCAACAACATGGATGGAGCTAGAGGGTATTATGCTCAGTGAAATAAGCCAGGCAGAGAAAGGCAAGTATCAAATGATTTCACTCATCTGTGGAGCATAAGAACAAAGGAAAAATTGAAGGAACAAAACAGTAGCAGACTCACAGAACCCAAGAATGGACTAACAGTTACCAAAGGAAAAGGACTGGGGAGGATGGGTGGGAAGGCAGGGACAAGGGGGAAAAAGAGACATTATGATTAGCACATGTGATGCAGTGGCAGGGGACCCAGGAAAGGCAGTATTTATAGAGAAGAGAAGTAATGATTCTATAGCATCTTACTACTCTGATGGACAGTGACTGTAGTGGGTATGTGGAGGGACTTGATAATAGGGGGTCTAGAGCCATAATGTTGTTCAAGTGATTGTACATTAAGAATACCAAAATTAAATAAATAAATAAATAAATAAAATAAAAAATGAAAAAAAACTTTTGACAGTGAGTTGACAGTTTCAAATTAAAAAAAAACACTGTAGAGATGGTTTGTGGGAGGTAAATTATCTCAGCTTTTTCTTATCTGGAAATTGTTTAATCCCTTCTTCTAATTTAAATGGTAATCTTGCTGAGTAGGGTATTCTTGGTTTGAGGCTCTCTGCTTCATTGCATTAAATATATCATGCCACTCTCTTCTGGCCTGTAATGTTTCTGCTGAGAAGTCTGATGATAGCCTGATGGGTTTTCCTTTGTATGTAATCTTTTTTTTCTCTCTGGCTGCTTTTAATACTCTGTCTTTATCCTTGATCTTTGCCATTTTAATTATTATATCTCTGTGTTGTCTTCCTTGGGTCCCTTGTTTTGGGAGATTTGTGTACCTCCATGGCCTAAGAGACTATCTCCTTACTCAGATTGGGGAAGTTTTCAGCAATTACCTCCTCAAAGACACTTTCTATCCATTTTTCTCTCTCTCCTTCTCATACCCCTTTAATGTGAATATTGTTCTGTTCAGATCACACAGTTCTCTCAATATTCTTTCATTCCTAGAGATCCTTTTTTCTCTCTGTGCTTCAATTTCTTTGTATTCCTCTTGTCTAATTTCTGTTTTATTTACTGTCTACTCTACTTCATTTAATATGCTTTTAAATCCCTCCATTATTTGTTTCATTTCAGATACTGTATTCTTGAATATTTGTATCTCATTCCTGAATTCCTCCCTGAGTTCTTGAATATTTTTCTCTAGTTCCGTGAGCATGTTAATTTTTATTTTTATATCTGTTTCAGGAAGATTGATGAGTTCAGTTTAACTTGGCCCTCTTTTTGCTGTTTGTGGGATTTTGGTTTGAACCAGGTTCCTTTGATGTTTCATATTTGTAGGTGGTGACTTCTAGTACCCAGAAGCTCTACTCTCTGGAGCTACTCACTTTATGGAGTGATGGTGGGGTCACAGGGGTGTGGCGCTGGTGCCTGTCGGAAGGAAAGAGGTCTTTCCTGCTTCCCAGCTGCTGTGCCTCTCTCCACTGCCAGGGCCAATGGGCCAAGCGCACAGGGAGAAGCCTCTGTGCTTTTTACTTGTAGCTGCCATAGGTGGTGCTGCCCTCTGGCTGGCCTGATGCAATGGCGGGGGCAGGCAGTTTGTGAGATGGTGCCAGCTGGGAGGAAGGCATTGTATGTCACAGTGGGGGGTCTTGGAGCTGCATAGTCAGCCAGAGGATGGAGTGCCTGAAGCTCCTGAAAATTCCCAACCTGTTTTGCTGAGTGCACCCTGCTTTGCTGAGTTTACCTGTCCTTTCTCCTGAGCAGCAGACTCTGCAATCCTTTCCCCTTTAGCAGCCCTCTTGGTGTTAGGAAGTCTCTCAGACTGCCCACCTCCTTTTGTCCCAGAGTGGCTGGTTGTGGATACGTGTTTTCCACAAGTGGCTGGAATCTTAGTCTCTCCAAGTATTCTGCATGTCTTACCTTTCCAACCCCACTAATCTTCAGAGTATCATGTATTGTAGATTTGTGATACCAGAGCAGATCTCTACGGCTGGGTGTTCAGCAGTCCTAGGCCTCCACCCCTTCCCTGCTCCATTTCTCTTCCTTCCATCCATGAGCTGAGGTGGGGGAAGGGCTTGGTTCCCTCTGGATCACGGCTTTGGTACTTTACCCTTTTCCTTGAGGTCTGCTGGTTTCTCCAGGTGACGACAGTCTGTTGAAGCCTTCTTTCCTGTTGCTTTTCCAGGATTTAATGTATTTGATATATTTTCATATTATATGTGGTTTTGGGAGGAGGTTTCTCTCTCACCTCTCACACTGCCATCTTTAATCCTCTCTCTGTCTTTGTTTTTTTTAAAAAATTAAACAAACAATTAACTACTCTCCTAAAATTTTGAGCTATACTTCCTATGGTATTCCACTAATAAGCCATTCTGATAACTTTCCAATACACATTTTATCCAAGTAATGAATCTGTTCTGTCATTTACAGAGAGGTGGTTTTTTTTGTTGCTGTAAGTTCCTCTTTCTACTCTACTCTTTTCTTTTTTTTTTAAATTGTCATAATTATCATCATCATTTCTTCATTGTCCTCCATTTTTGAGTCCCTATTTTTATAAAAGACATTTGTATATTTGTGTGGGTACATGTGTGTGTGCACATGTGTGATGAATTAAAAATATATGGTATACTTTATCATGATCACTATATGGGTGGTAGTTGCAGTGGTGGTGGGTGTAGGGGAGGGAAAGAAAATGTATCATAGTCCTTTCATCCATCAGACTCTATTAGGTGTTTTATTTATAGTATCCTTACTTTTCACAGCAAATATATGAAGTATATATTCTTCTTCTTCTCATTTTACTGATGAAGAAATAGACATTCAGAGAGGCTAGTAACTTGTTTGGGGTGACACACCTAGTAGGTGGATTGCCAGCAAGCCTTTTGGAATAGCAAACCTCTGTTCTTCCCCCAAACTGGCTTCTCCTAGGTATGCCTGCAAGGTAGTTTGAGTGCACGTGATGGTCCAGTACTGACCTTCAAAGGACAAGGTAAATATATTTGAAGATCAGCATTGCACCACACTGCAGTGGCTCCGTCACAACACTGCATACATCATTAGGTTGTGGTTGAGTGCTCTCATGAGAAGAGTCTACAACTGAATTTTTTCAACCCAAAGTTATAGTTTGAACTGTTTTGTAAACAGATCTGCTACTGAAACTGTATAAATTAAGACAGAGCTTAACAAATAAATTTATCTGGAAGTTACAAAAGCATTCCCAGGAGTAAACTAACAAGCATTAAAAATGTCAAAGCCCATCTAAAGTTCTTCATCAATGAGTCAAAAGGTATTCCTTGATCATTTGAAAAGCACAATATATCTTATTCCCTTATGTGCTGCTTTCAGTTTATGTTTAGACTCTTGTTACTCTGAGTATATACAGAGCCTCTTGGAATGATTTTTCTATGTTAATAGCATGAAGAGGTCAAAGTTCAAATCAAATTTTATAGAGAACGCTCAGCATAGGGAGAGGTCACACAAAACCAAGTATTAAGAGTAAGTGGGTAGAAGGGTGGCATGCCATGGCATGGTAAAAGATTCCAGGGGAAGTTCACCTGGTTCTCTCTTGGATAAAGGTTAAGGTGGAATCTATGAGGCTCTGAATTTCAAAATTCAAGAAATAAAATTATATGAGATCTGTTGGTTCCTTTGCCTGGCCATGAATCAGTATCTCTTGTGGAATTTTTAACAGATCCTGAATCTCACTGCAGTCCTACTGATTTGGGGTTTTAGAATCTGTGTGTTTAAAAATCTTCCCACCCCCCCAAAAAATTATGCTGAGAAAAAAGAGAAAAGGAGAATAAGAAGGAGGTGAAGAAAGAGGAGGATAATGTAGTACAAATAATAAATCAAAGAGGGTAAAAGGTTAACAGTAGGAACCCTAGGTAAAGAGTAGCGGGGGTGTGCTAGAGCCAGGGTGCAGCTCATGGTTCTGTGCATCTCCTCCCAGCTCCATCTCAGTGCCTTCACATTGGCTTGAAATTGGCCATGGTAGGAGTATTTATACCACAAAAGTCAGAAAATGCAACAAACCAGGGCTTTTTTTTCCTTCAAAGGCTTGTTCACCAACACACTGTTGGCTCTATAGATGCTCTTTATAAAAATTAAATGCTCTTTAAAACCAAACCAAAACAAAAAGACCCCAAACACTCTTTGAGTGATGGTACTACTGCCTGCCTGGCATCCTTCCAAAAATTGGGATTTAGGAAGTACTGCACTTGACAGTAAGCTGGGACTTTATCTGCCTATATCCTGACTATACACAGAGCGTGTAGCCTGGTGTGAGACATATGGTGGACAACAAATATTTGTTGAATAAGTGAATGAAGTTCTCATATTAAAATATTTTATGATACTCATATGATACCTTAATTTGGGATGGGTGGCAGAGACCAAGCAATGGAAGAAGATTAAAATACATAGTTAATATTCTGTACAAAACTTCCATTAGCTCCTGTGGGGAGGTGTTTAACAAATGGAAAGCATAAGATCCAAAATTAATCCCACCTTAACCTCAGGAAATGTATGAGGGAAGGAAATTCACATTACTGATTACACACTGCTACCTGACAGATAGAAATGAGATAATAAGTAGATATTGACTTCTGTTGAGGTGAACATCAAGATCTATTGACCTGAGGGTAAATATTGACCGAGGTGAAGTCAAGGTCAATATTTGCCTCAAAGAACAGGAAATCTTAATGCTCACCAATATATAAAGGTTATATGTGAATTTTTACATACATTTCCAGGCATAACATTATGAAAGCACTATATTTTCTCAAGAAATTCACAAAAGTCTGTTTTAAAAATTAAGTTCTATCAAATGATAACTTTAAGGAATAAGAATTTCCACTTTCTTCTCTGTTGTTGACTTTTACTTAGCCGTTAGTTGAGAGGATTTGATTCTGTACAGCAAAGGTTAACAAGAGTTTAATAGAACTCAAGCCATCCCTTAGGAGTGCACACAGAACATCTCACCAAGTCATCATGGTTACCAGTGACATTTTCTCACAATTATCTTTGTCAGTCAGGAGTCAAATCTTTCTGTTTGTAACAACACATCTTAATCATAGAGTCCTAAGCATTTGGGTTTGTAAGGGCATTCATCTACTCATTAGATTCTAACGTATTTCCTGGCTTCAAGATGGGCTTTATCAAATGATGACCCTGGGCTGGTAAACCCTGGTCATCACAGATCTCTAAATGAAATTATTCTGTAGGCTTTAGTGATGGGGAAGAAGGGATGAATCTTTCAACAACTGGAATATTTTAGTTGCTCTCCATTCCTCTATTCATTCCAGAAGCCCTAATCCCTATTGCCAGAAACTTGAAACCATCTGGAGCCTAATGCCCAACAGCCGCCTGTCCAGTGGGGTGTTCAGGCCAAGCTATGAAGGAGCTTCTCCACAAACTCAATGACCGCTGTCACCTCCTAGGTGACTCCTTCCCAGGTGACTGTCTCTACTGCTCTAAGTCTTGCTTAATATTGAGCAATTTGAATGGAAGCATCCTTGCCAAGCCTGCTTTGTTATACTGCTCTCCTTTCTTCTCAACCTCTTCTCAGACCAAGAAACAAAATTAGAGGGCACTCAAAATGAAGAAAATGTCAGTGCCTTCCGACAGCCCATAGTTGGTGTCCCAGTCCCCTTTCAGTCTGTTAAGCTCCTTGAGGGTGAAGACAATGCCCTGTACCTCCTCATTCCTCTTACAGCACTTGGAGTAGCACTGAGTGGATAGACTCTACCACAAAGATGTGCTGAAAGATGGAGTGAGCAAATGCAAAAGCTCTCTTTATTGTCTTCTTACTTACTCTCTCCTGCTACCCATGGCATTTGCAGAAATGTCAGGAGGATGGAATTAAGAACATACATAGCCAATGCAAGGATTTGAAAATCCCCACCCATGCCTCCTCCCTCACTGGTGAGGCGCTAATATATGCATTGCCTGATTTTCATACATGCTGATTGCATAGCGATTTATTTTACAAGTGCCAAGGAGAAGAGTCACCCCTGGACTAAATGTAAAATCTTTATTCTCACCAATGTCTAAGTCATTGTTTTCTCGCGGCCGAGATCATGTGGCACACATTATTAATAGCTCTGGTCTCTCTACCACTTGACACAGCGCTCCAGCTGTCATTCTGCTCCCTGGCTCGTATGATTCTTGCACTGGTGAAGTGCCAGGCCCGGGCCTAGCACATCAGTCACTGTCACCCACCACCCAGTGATGAATAGCCCGGCCGTCGCCGTGGCGAGGCCTGGGCTCTGATTCACACACGCCTGACTTTTACCAACTTCAGCACACCAGCTGAGGCCTATCCCAGCTGAGGAAGGCCGCAGTGACCTGGAAATGGCACCACCGCTCCCCAACTCTCCCTTGCCCCTTCCCCCCCGGATTAGTTAAAAATGAAACAAATCCTAATGTGATCATGTCACTAATTATGCATTTAATTCAGTTATAAGGAGCTAATGGCTCCCTCAGTGACAGCTTTTACTGCTAAAAGGCAATTCATTCCTGAAACGGAGAAATCTAATTACACAAAATGCTTCATCCTAATCCTTTCAAAGAATAATCTTATTTGTAGACATTAACATCCCAGATGCTGCTGCTGTTTGTCCATTATGACAGTGTTTGTCCTGAATAATGTATAAATAGCTCTTTCTGGACAGTTGCATGTCACTAAATCAATACAATTTGCTGCCTTCTGTTACATTAAGTCGGTCCGGGCAGGCTGGAGAAAATTAACCTTTTGTTTTCCTCCCCTCCCCCTTTCTCAAAGGGCCTTCAGAATTAGAAATGAGGAAAGGATCAAAGGGGTCTGGGGTGGGATTGAAAGGGGACCGAGGGAGAGAGGCAGTGAAGATGTGAGGGGGCACAGGTATGAAAGAAGCTGCAAACAGCTAAGGGAGGAAATCCCAGACATAGAAATGTCATGAGACTGAACCACAAATGGTAGGTGGGAGAAAATGGCAAACTTCTATGAAGATTATTTTGAAATTATTTCAGATGTGAGCCTGGGCGGAGCATCTTTTGTGTTGATGTTTGGTCTCAGACTTCTTAATTCTAAATGATGCTCTTTTTGAAATGCTGCTTTGAGCAAAGTAGAGAGCTCATGCGGGGCCAAGAGAGGCAAATGACATTAAGGGAAAATTATACCTACACGAATCAGTTGGCTGAGATATCCTTGCTCAGAACACCATTTCTAGGGAAAGCATTCAGGGTACTGCTTAACAGCAGCTTACATTTCTGTAATTTATGGCTTACTAAAGGATTTACACACATAAAAAATTTCATTTGATCTATACAACCTTGAGAAGCAGACATCAGGGTTCCCATTCTAAAGGTGAGGAAAGGGAGGCTATATGACTGGGTCAAGGTGATGTCAACTGGGATTCTATCTTCGAGCTCTTAGTTATGAGTTGGATCTTTCCATCATTACACAACTGATTCTCTGAATATGCTAAACCTCTGAGTACCAAGAAGCTCTCCTAGCAAGCATGTTTTATATTTCATTTTAGGGCACCCCTATAGTACATGTGCATGTACACACAATCCCCCATTTCCCATAAAACACTTTAGATGGGTGAACTTTAATACGTAATTATTTAAAGACTGTAAGAATGTTGAGTGTGCAAAATGCAATTTAATTTTTAAGTACCATGAGTTCTCTTCTAAAGGTTAGAGATAGACAAAATTTCTTGGTAAAGGACTAGATGGTAAATATTTTAGGCTCTGTGTGCCACACCGTCTCTGTCACAACTGCTTAATTCATTTTGCTATTGTAAACAAAATCAGCTATAGACAATAAATAGGCCGATGGATGTAGAAGAGATGGCAAACTGGATTTGGCCCTTGGGCTGCAGTTTGCAGATGCCTGGATTAGCTATTTTCAAAAAAACTTCATCTGAACAGTTCTATTTCTTTGTATGTTTTACCTTTGTTCCCTTCACATTATTACTTTTGCTCCCAGTCATTGCTTTCTTTATTAATGTTGTCCCAGAAGAACACAGACTCTGCCTTCATATAAACTCTGAGTGTCCATAAAGAGATGGTCCTGCAAAGAGAAGCACAACTGACAGAGTGGGTGAGAATATTTTTATTCTTTTGCCTCTGCCTGATTTCTTAGTTTACTCTGACTGCTTTTGGGTATATGGGCCAACATTCAGGTTCAGAGCTACACCACTGCCTGGTTTTTGTTTTTGTTTTGTTTTTAGGAGTGGGATGAGGGAAAAGGGACACAGTGCAGCTATTGAGGTTGGATTTCACTTTTGAAACATGGTGCTGAAAGCTTGTTTTAATGTGATTCAGCAGAGAAAATAAGTAACTATAAGGCAGGCCTGATTTTAAAGGGGATTTAGATTGTTGAACAGCTAGAATACTCTGCTGGAGTAGAGTGTCTTCTTCAAGATGGTCCAAAGGACCATAGCATAAAGAGGTTTCAGGGTAGAAAAGAAAGTGAGGAAATCAGGTAAGGACACAAGTCAAAAACAAGGTGAAATCAAAGAAATACACATATACACTTGTTTATTTGCTTCTCAAGCTCATGTTACATAACGAATGACATCAGTTTCTTAACTACAAATAACTACTTATTTTTCAAACATGCAGTACAGATGTGCTTTGGAGGCATGCAGCCAGCCTACGCTGGTGTACACAGGGAGCCATCTTGGATTGCACTGCCGTCAACAGTAGAAAAGAAAAAAGATTGTCTGAAGTTGATCCTGAGAGCAAAAATCAAATAAGATACCCAGAGAAATGACAGAATACTGAAGCATTCAATCTTGCCTATTATGAAATTAAATGGGAGCACCCTGGAAGTGGTGCACGGATTGCACGGCATTTGAGAACTCCTTGTGGTGGAGTTCAGAAGCATCTTTGCTTTTTCTTTCAGTATAGCTCTTTATCTTGTATTATATTCTTTTACTGTTGTGCTTAAGTATGACGTTTCTTGCCTCCTTCCTGTTTTCATAAACATATATGTTGAAAAATATATTTTGAAAGTAAGCCTACACGTGGTATCATAAGATTCACTCTTGAAAAAGGCTTCAGTGTCAAAGTCTTATGTTAGCTACTTCCTAGGGAAGCCTTGATTAAAAAAAATTTTTTTTATTAAGGTATTATTGATATACACTCTTATGAAGGTTTCACATGAAAAAACAATGTGGTTACTACATCCACCCATATTGTCAAGTCCCCACCCATGCCCCAATGCAGTCACTGTCCTTCAGTGTAGTTAAAATGCCACAGATTCACTATTTGCCTTCTCTGTGCTACACTGTTTTCCCCGTGATCCCCCACACCATGTGTACTAAACATAATACCCCCAATCTCCTTCTCCCTCCCCACCCGCCCTCCCACATCCCTCCCCTTTGGGAACCACTAGTTTCTTCTTGGAGTCTCTGAGTCTGCTGCTATTTTTTTCCTTCAGTTTTGCTTCGTTGTTATACTCCACAAATGAGGGAAATCATTTGGCACTTGTCTTTCTCTGCCTGGCTTATTTCACTGAGCATAATACCCTCTAGTGCCATCCACGTTGTGGGAAGCCTTGATTTTATGTATCTTCTGAATATGAGTTGCTAGATTTCTTTGGAATGAACTCTTAAGCATTTAAGAAACTATTATTAAGTGCTTGGCTTTGCAGCTTCTACATTTGTCAGACTTTCAAAAATGGTTATTATCAGACTGACCCTATTAATATTCTCATTATTACCTGGAATATGAGATTTTAAAAGAAAAGTTATCCAGTCAGTAGAGACAAATGTTACTCCCAGACATAACAATCTATTCTCTAGCAACAGGCAGGGCTTCTCCCATGGTATCAGGACTTCCTGTGGAAAAGGAAATACTATAGGATGAGATGCAGAGCAGAAAGTATTATTTCTGGAAAGTAATTTATTTGGGGGTACCCCTTTAAAGTGTCAGGGCCAATGTCACTGAAGAGGGCTCAGATTAGCTGATCTGGTTGATTGGGTCTTAATCCATCACTGCTTGAGCCCCTCAAATGTGTCATCACCCGGGATTTGTCTGACTACATATGATTTCACACATCTGTCATCTAAATCACAGATCCAAATGCAAAGTCCAGCACTAGGAAATGTCACAAGCATTTGTGAAAATCCTTGGAGAAACTTGGGACCATAAATCAGTGGATGAATTACAGTTCAATAGTACGACCGTCTCATTTATGATGAAATGATGTTGTCCACGTGAATGCTTAGGTATTATGGTGATGAAGCTATAAAGATGTATTTGAGAGTAAATCTCTCTGGTTATCCCTTAGACCAGTGTTTGAGTACTATGGCCAAGACAAGAACCTTTTTAATTAATACCAACCTGAGAAAAATAGTAAGTCATATGAAATTTTACTTGGACTAGCTTTGTGAATTTTTTCAAGTTTATTTTTTTCATTTTAGATGGAATAATAATAATAATAATGGTAGTAGAAACAAACAATTTCTTCAGTGTTGGCTAATAACTGTTCACTATGCTAAATATTTTATATATATTGTCTCAGGAAACTGAGGCTCAGAGAGGTGAATCACATGCTCAGTGTACACAGCTCTGCATTCAGTTCAGAGAACCAGGGTTTCAACCTAGGTCTTCCTGACTGCAACCTTGTGCGTCACCACAATGTAAGGAAAGTTCGTATCAGATTTTGTTTGATCAGTTTGATCTCACCTGAAATAAAGTGAGAGGGTCAGAATTTTAAAAATTCATCCCACAGAGTCAGAGGTGTGTCCAGTCAAATACTGTATTTGTTGGCCCTAAGCATTGCAGAGAACATGTGTGGGATGAGAGTCACTGAGAGTGCTTTTGGCCATGACCCAGATCTTCCATTTGCCCACTGAGCATGCCTGGTGCCAACATACCTTAAATACTGATATGATGGGTTAAAAGCCGGTGGGCCTGGATTGAGGCAGCATGTCCTTGGGCCATTTTGGAAGTGATGCCTTGCATGGTAGAGAGCTTTAAAAAGTCCCAAAGAGATCATACTTGATCCGAATTTCTCATCACACTGGAAAGCAAAGCAAAATAAGAAAAAAAACCCCAACACAAAACAAGAGCTACCCATTTCATGAACCTAGAGTTATGTTGTAGCCATCAGTCTGGCATCACCCTGAAGGCAGGACCTAAAAGTATTGTTCAGTTGGCTGTTGGGAAGAGGGGCCTTTATGAAGGCATTTTATTATTTAGAAAAATTTTAAATTCATATATAGTTGATAGACAATATTACATTGGTTTCAGGTGTACACATATGATTTGACAATTATATGTATTATTAAATGCTCACCATGCTAAGTATAGTTAGTTGCTGTCTGTCAACATACAAAGATATCACTAAATTATTATCACAAAATTATTGAGTGTATTTCCTATGCTATACATTTACCCCCATGGCTAATTTCTTTTATAACTGGATAGTAATGCCTCTTTATACCCTTCACCTATTTTAACCACCCCTCCCACCTCCCCTTGACTGAGTAATATTCCATTGTACGTATGTACCACATCTTCTTTATCCATTATCTAAGGATGGACACTTAGATTGCTTCTCTATCTTGACTATTGTAAATAATGCTGTGATAAACATTGGAGTGTATATTGTTTTTTGAATTAATTATTTTGTTTTCTTCAGGTAATTCCTAGAAGCAGAGTTACTGGGTCATGGTAGTTCTACTTAGTTTTTTGAGAAACCTCCATGCTGCTTTCCATAGTGACTGCACCAGTTTACATTCCCACCTGCCATGTAGGAGCGTTCCTATTTCTCCACATCCTTGCCAACACTTGTTATTTCTCATCTTGATATTAGCCATTCTGACTAGTGTGAGATGATATCTCATTCTGGTTTTGGTTTGCATTTCCATTTTGATTAGTGATGTTGAGCATATTTTCATATACCTGTTGACCATGTATGTTTTCTTTGGAAAAATGTTTATTCAGGTCCTGTGGCCATTTTTTGATCAGATTAGTGTTTTTTTGGGTGGGGTTGAGTTATGTGAATTCTTTATATATTTTGGATATTAGCCCCTTATCAGAACTGGATATATCATTTGTAGATATCCTCTCCCACTCAGTAGGTTGCCTTTTTGTTTTACTGATGGTTTCCTTTGTTGTTCAGAAGCGTTTCAGTTTGATGTAATCCCACTTGTTTATTTTTGCTTTTTCCCTTGACTGGAAAGACATATCCAGAAAAAAAATGCTGATGTTCAATAGTTTACTGCTTCTCTTTTCTTTTGTAGTTTTATGGTTTCAGGTCTTATATTTAGGTCTTTAATCCATTTTGATTGTAGTTTTATATATTATATAAGACAATGTTCCAGTTTCATTCTCTTGTATGTAGCTATCCAGTTTTCATAAAACTATTTATTGAAGAGACTCTCTTTTCCTTATTGTATATTCTTGCCTCCTTTATCATACATTAATTGGCCATACAAGTGTGTGTTTACTTCTGGCTCTCTATTCTGTTCCATTGATCTATGTGCCTGTTTTTGTATCCATACCTTACTATTTTGATTACTGTAATTTTATAGTATAGTTTGTAACCAATGCATGTGATACTTCCAGCTTTCTTCTTTCTTAAGACTGTTTTGGCTATTCAGGGTCATTTGTGGTTCCATACAGATTTTAGGATTATTTGTTCTAGTTCTGTGAAAAATGCTATTGGTATTTTGATAGGGATTGCATTGAATCTGTAGATTGCTTTGGGTAGTATGGCCATTTTAACAATATTAATTTTTTCCGTCTGTGAACTTGGACTATCTTTCCACTTATTTACGTCTTCTTCAATTTTTTTTTTATCAATGTCTTACAGTGTTCAGAGTACAGGTCTTTTGCCTCCTTGGTTAGATTTATTTTATGAAGGAATTTTAACACTCTTTGTTAACTTCCTTGACAACATGAAGATTTATCCTTTCCACACTTTTCATAATTGGGCATTTACAGTTTTTCCTGATTGACATTAAAATGTGAAAGGCTGAGAAATCTCTCACTGTCTAATCTTTCCATAGAAGAAAAATTTTATAGACCTTCATTCTTTTATTTCATGAAAATAGTAACTTCCCATGAGAATCTATGTATTCAGTGAAAATCTCTTTGAACATATTTCTCTACCCAAATTGAAATACAGACTTAGAAATAAATCTTGAAGATTTTTTTTGTTTTGCTTTTGTCATCTGAAGACTAGTTATTTAAAGATTTAATATATATAAGCCTTCAATATGCTCCACACCATGATATATGTTTTATCTATATCTCATTTATTTCTCACAGCAGTCTTACGATGTAGCTATACTATTATCGCATGTTAGAGATGAGGAACCTGAGGCTTCAACAGGATAGGTACCTTGCCCAAGGCTATACCTAATTAGTGGCAGAGTACCATCTGAATTCAGATTTGTCTGACTTCAAAACTCTTTCTCTTAATCACTTTCTCTTGCCTTGCAGTATCTGAGAAAATTAATGGTTGTGAAAAGTCTGAATGCTGAAAGTGACTGTAGTCCTCATAGATGTTGTATAGCTGAAAGAAAGCTTGGAGATCACTTGTTATCTTTATTTTCCTAGTAGATAAGTCAAGATAGGAGATTATAACTATGTCAATATGATGTTAAATGCCTGTGTCAATCTGCTCAAATAATCCAGTCATATTAATTCTTTGGTATCAAAAAAAAGTGTTGCTTAACCCAAATTTTCACTTTTCAGTTGGTTTTTCTTGCATAAAATGAATCAATCTTAGACAAAGAATCAAGATCAGAAAACATATACATTGTGAAACTGCTGATTCAAACTATATTAGAATCTTACTCTATGCAATATGATGCTTATTTATGCTACTGGAAGTGAAAAATGAAATCCTCTCTCCTTTACTCCTTTATTTAATTCAGAGGCTACACAATGTCAAATAGCTTGGCAATTTTCTTTTAACTGAATTAGTATAGAGACAGCCAAAGTCCTGTTTTGCCCTTGAGGGCTGAAAGATTTCCTTTGGATATGGGTAATCGTCTCTATTTTCCCTCTAGCTGTCTTTGAGGAAGTCATGCTTGCTTATATAATAAATTCTCTAACTCCATGTGCTTTCATCAGCTTAAACCTCTGAGTCTCTCATCATAGAATAACATATTGGGCAGACTGGAAACTAGATAGATCAATCGTCATGTGTTTTACTTCTCTGTGAAAGGCCTTTAGGATCCTACACACTCATAATAAAGTAAATCAGATCAGTTTCTCCCTCCCTGCACCGTCCCTCCTCCCCCAGAAGATTATTGTTATTGGGAGTGATTTAAGAGACAGAGTACACATATCGCAGTGTTCAGATCTTATGTTGACCTGACAGTGCCAGCATCTGTGAAAAGCACTGCTTGACCTAGATAGGCAGGCGGTTTGATGTAGAGGCTATTGACAGGGAATCATCTTAAGCCCCAACAATCCTTTTCCTGAGTCAGTTTTCATACTGCGCCTGCAATTCACACGTATTTGCCCTGCAGCACTATTAGGCATTATGAGAGAGCCAGGAACCCTGGAACTCAGACATTATGGGAAAATAAAAGGAAGTTATTTTATGTTATATCATAGTCTTTGTGATAGCCGAATTCATATACTCTACAGGGGACTATTATGAATTAATGACCGGGGATTCCAAATTTGACTTTAAAAAATATATAACTTCAGATGATGGATTAAATTTGCAATTCAAATAAGTATTTTGTACATTTGCCCAGAGTCCTTAAGTCAATAAGTTTAAATAAGTAAACAAAAATTTCTCCAATCGCTTTAATAACATTCTTTTAGCTATAATACTCCCAAGTCATTATGACTGGAAGTGACATCAGGAACATAGTTATATTCTCCTATTAGCTGAAGGTATTCTCTGAACTAAAAGGTACCATCCACAGTTAACATTTTTGATGCGCTTTTCATGGTGCAAAACATTCCTAGGCAAGTTCTTTGTTCCATTTTCTTTTCTTTCTTTAATCCTGCATATGTTTTTTACAAATAGATTTTTAGTCTGAACTTATTTTGTGCTTAATTTATGAAGAAATCTTTTTTTGTTTTATTTTTTAAAAAAAGACTAGGAAGGTGACTATCTAGGGAAAACAGGATCAGACTCAGGATAAAGGCAGCAGCATCACATTTTAGGCACTGCTGTATCAAGGGAACTGGGATAGCTCAAGCTGACCCTTCAACTTTAAGAAATCTGAAACTCAAGAGACAGTCATGAAACATTTATTCCACCTATCCCTGCTTGGCCCCTACTAGCAGACTCAGGATCAGGACTACTGAGATTGACATCATCATCTTTACGTCCATGTCATAGCTCAATGTTTGAGCCGGAAGGGAATACGTATTTCAAACCTCATGCACTAGAGGTAAGTAAACTCTGGTCCAGGAAGGTTATATCAGTGATGTGAAGCTCATATAATGGAATTCAGATATTTTCATTGTGTCCTTGTCTTCCATGAGTGGCTTGGCTTTCTGATGTTGACCGCTGAATGGCCTTGGTTTGTTCCTTAAGTCCATTCATTCACTCATATCAAATACCTAGGATATGTCATACTGTGTGCAAATCAGGATACAGAGGAAAACTGGCAAAGCTCCTGACTTCTTAGAGTTGATATTCTAGGGTGGGAAGCTAGTAATAAACAAATGAATAATATAATGTTAAGTAGTAATTAGTATTCTGAAGGAAAAGAAAGTAGGGTAAGATAGTATAAAGTGATAGATAGGCTGAAAGAAGGCACCATTTTGATAGTACAGCAGAGAAAGCCTCACTTATCAGAGGAAATTTGAGCAAAGACCTAAAGGAGGTAGGGACAAGAGCTATCCAAGTATTTAGGGGAAGAGTTCTCCAAGCAGAGGGAACAAATACAAAGGCCCTGAGGCAGGGTGTGCTTATCTCTTGCTTCTCTAAAACTTCTTTTTGAACAAACTCTGATTTGATTTCTGTACAGCTGCTGTACTACAAGCAAGCAGACGATTTCTTGGGAGGAACTGGAGCAGGACCAAATTTTGGAGTCAGATCCAATGGGCCCTTGATATTTAGACACTTTGGGTGGATGCACCTGATTGTGTGTTAGCAGGAAGGAGAGGAAGAGAAAGAAGGCCTTTGGGGGATGGGTATCTCTTCTGGCTGCGAGTGATAAAAAATTCACCTAAACATCTTTCTACTAAATAATATTAAACTTCAATACTGTGATAAGAGACCTTTATTTAATTAAGTTGTTTTCAACTGATTCCAAAATAGTGCCTTAGTCTTTTTAAGGGTCCCTTGGGTTATGAGGACCATGACACAATGACAATTATCTTCTCTTCCTTGATACCCAGTGTGTATCTGAGAAGGTAGGGACAGGCTTCCTCTAAGGCCAAGCCTCCTGAAACAGAAGAGGCATGCTACCAGAACTTGGGGCTGGTTCCATTAAGAAGGAGAAGGGATTGAAGGGAAAGAGGTGTATAGATCTCAAGTTAATCCTGAGGACTGGAATGTTCTTCCATCTAGTAGCATCTAGAAAAAAAAGGAAATTAAAATATTGGATAACTGGAGTTTACAGAGGTTACCCTAATTTGTAATTCTTATTAAGTGATCATTAAAAATATATAGTTTCAAACTATGCTATAGACTCTTGTGTCCCCCCCAGCCCCAATTTGTATTTTGAAGCCCTAACCCCAAATGTGACCATCTGGAGATGGAATCTTTAGGAGGTAATTTTGGTTAAATGGGGTCATAGAGGAGGTCCCAATCTGATAGTGCAATGAAGGCAGCTCTCTGAGCACTATCCCCAGAATACACCAGGCTGACACCTTGATCTGGGTCTTCCAGTCTCCAGAAGTGTGAGAGATAGATTTTCCTTGTTTAAACCACCCAGTCTATGGGACTTTGTTAGGGCAGCCCAAGCAGACTAAGGCAAATTAGTATCTGGATGTTTACCTGTGAAACAGATTAATGTTCATACCAAATGTTCAGGTTTGCCAATCTGGATCCCAGAGGATGCTTGGCAAACTGGCAGCTTAGGGTTACTTTCCAAACCTCACGGCCTTCTCTGTCCTCGCATCCACACATCAAAGCAAGTTTGGAAACAGGAGCTAAGGGTTTGGGTAGGCCTGGCCCTGCCATTTTAGTTTCTAGATAGTTTTACCTACCTCTGTCACTAACCAGCTATATAAACTCAAGCAAGTCACCTAACCTCCCCGTTTTTCACAGTTGCCCAGTCTTATGAGGGACTATGAGGGGCAATGCCATCAGGTCTGTAAAAGCACATTAAAAATTCTGATGTTTTAAATATAGGCAAGGCATTCAGTGTCCAATAGATATGATTTCTATACATTGTGTTTCAAGGGTCCTTGAAGTTTGAAGCCAGGGCTTCCCCTGAGTTATTCAGACATGTTAATAGCCATCATCTGCATGGTTAATTCAGCCACTCCTGTACCTTATCCCAGGGATTATTCTGGGCAGAAAAGCATTGACAACAATACTTCAGAGGCTTCAGGATGAGAGGCTCCCTCATGCAGCAGAGGTAGTCAGAGCATGCTTCTAGTTGCCTTGTCCCTGGGCTCTGTGAAAGTTACAGCCACCCGGGAGGTCAGGCAGCAAGCCTCCCTGGGTACCCAAGGCCTGCCACCCCTCCATCATTGTCAATAAGCGAGATGGAGAGACCTGTACATCATTTCATTTACTATTGCAATGATTACATAGCTCATTGCCTTCCCATTGTTTCAGTGATAGATTTAATTAACTTCCAATTAATCATAGAGGGTGATATTTAATGCTCAGCCCAGCACTGAGCACAGTGTCACAGACCAAAGAATATATTCTGAAGGCTTCAGTAATCAAGAGGTCGTGGAAGATAGATGTTCTTCACTGAAGGGGAGGGAAGATAAATCTGTGTGTCCAGACCACTCTGGCTAACTGTTTTAGGATAATTGTTTTGCATCCAAATGATAACTTTCCATAAGGCCTGACCATGCACAGCACAGGAGAGATAGATGGAGGGAGAGAGAGATAATGGGTTTACAATATGGAGAATTCACTTGGCTGTAATTCCCATCTGATGCCAAGCAGACTGAGCTCTCCAGGGAATTCTGCTTGGATTTTCAAGAGCACAAGTGTTATATAGAGGGTCTAGCTGAAGACCTTATGCTGAAGAGGCACTCTGTAACTCTGTGTCCAGTGAGTGAGGAAGGAGGCCCAGAGACCTTGGTTAGGTAGGCTTTTTGCTTTCAGTTATCTGGGCATGCTGACATTTTGCTCATGATGTCATCCCATGTATCTCTGCTTTCTGTTCATTGATAAGAGGCAAGATTGGAGCAATGGAAGACCCAGCTCTCAGAGTGTACAGTGTGGTAGTCACTCTCCATTCTGTGTCTCCGAAGGGATGTGATCCATGTGATAGAAGATCCTGGGGCTACAGCTCGGGCATCTACATGATTTTTAATGAAATGGATAAGAATCTCTGAGGAAAAGATTCCAGAAGTTTCCTGAACACTGTTTTCACTCGGAACACAAAAACAAACTTGATGAAATCAATTATACTCTTACATTTACACCTATATTCAGGCAATGGTCTGGTAACAATTGACAATACAGATTACAGTCCTTTATTCATTCTTTCTTCATCCATCTATTCATCTTATTCATAATTATGTGCTAAGCAATTTTATATCAGGAAAATGATCATTTCTATGTTGTTTCAAACAATGTCCAGAACTTTAAATTCTCAGGATGAAACAAAGTGCTCAAATGGAACTGTGAAGTCATTGTTAACAGGATTTGACCAGGGGTGATATCAAAATTTTTAGAAAATACATGGTTACCATTAGAGTACATATTATAAAATAATAAAGTCCACAATATAATATAAAAAGTTTTCTTGTATATGTATATAGTTTTTGGAGAAAGTGTCCATAGCTTTAGAAGTGTTTCTGTGACACTGAAAGGTTAAGAATCCCAGTCCTGCAGTCTTTTACCCCAAAGAGGTATGTATATCTGAGCCAATTTACATGAAATAAGGCACTATTAACCAATTCCACAGTCTTACACAATCCCTTGTTCTCAGAGAAATAAGATGTGACATTATGTCTGGCAACTACAACAGATTTATTGAGACAAATTTTTCATCAGTTAACTGTTAAGAATAAGATTTCAGATTAGGGTATACATACACCAGGCTTTAGAGCTGCTGTTTGCTTTCAGTCCCAGGAGAGCTGCATCTGACAAGGAGCATACTTACTGGCTGAATATGCTTGTGATTGTTGGGAGTGACTGGAGGGAGTGTGTGTGTGTGTGTGTGTGTGTGTGTGTGTGTATGCACACTGCAGGACAAAGCTCTAGGAATAACTTGTCAGAGAGATTTAGGCGTGGGGAGGTCAACCCCATCCACTTTACTACACACACCAGGAGTCAAATGCAAAAGAAGAGGCCTTATTTTATGAGAGACACCCCTCTTCACTTTGCAGGTAGCAAATTGGAGATGGAACAAGAATGAACTCTTACATCATCTACCTGCCCTTTTAGTCTAGAGGTTGACATCTCAGCAGGGCCGTGAGATTACAGTCATGACCCAGTATAAAGGAATGAGAGACACTTGCCACTCTTGTTAATTCTGGCCATAAAAATGCATTAAGTTTGGCGGAGTTTCTGTTCTCATTGAAACTGTCATCTTAGGAAAGCAGAATCAGGAGAAGCCCCGAGGATTCCCTGGGATAGATCACAACGTGGACCTGGTCTGCTCTCTTCAACTAAGGGCTTGAGTGATTTCTGCCTTTGATCTTGGGAGGCCCCTAGGGTATACCCATCTGGGCACCACGATGAAGATTCCCTTTCAGGACAAGCTAATCTAGCAAAGAAGCTATGGGATGAATGCTGGCTGTGTGAATATAATCCAACTATTTCAGTAATTTTACCCAAGAGGAAACCTACAGGTATCATGTATCAGGACAAATAATACAATGTATCAAGTTGGTCTACTAGCTCCCAGGCTGTCTTCTACCTTCTTTCTTGCTCCCTTTAGAGGCAAGGGCTTCCTGATGCTCTGTACTTTCTTCATACCTTTGGTGTGGGCCTTCCCTCCTCAGGTATCATTTTTTTCAGTCTCTTCTTCCTATCAAGATCATCCAGTTCTCTGTATCATTTCCTTAGGGCTCTGGTATTGTCTATGCATTCTGATAATTTAATCCCTGTGAAGGTGCATATGTGTGCTAATGGTTTGATGTCTCAACATATTTGCATTTTGGCAGTCTTTTCAGAGAAACCCTGTCTTAGTTCAAAGGAATAAATCTAATGGTAGTAAATCTCAGTTTGTCTCAGAGGCTGAGGTATTTGAAAGTGGAATAGAGGAAAAATGGAGAAACTAAATCATATTGTATACACAACTGTGTAGTTTATTATACATATATCCAACTTTTAACCAGTGATCAAGGAGGTATAATTCTCTCCAAAACTCCTCATCTATGTCTGTCTATAAATAAAAATGGGAGTTTTCAAGGGTACTCATCCTACAATCACTTTTCCTAGACTCCCGATAATGTGGCATTAGGATCTGTACTCTTTCTTGGATCTTACATTAATTCAGAACATATTTATTGAGTGTTTACTATGTGCTAGACCCAGAGGTTTGTGTTGGGTTACAAAGTTGAATAAGGCACAATCCCTGACCTCAGGATTCCACCTTAGTATTGGAGACAGACATGTAAGCAGGCAATTTCAATACAAGTCATATGCCCTATGATGGAGTTACTGTAAAGAGGCAGCTGATAGAAGGAGAGAAGGAAGATTTCCTGGGAGAAGTGACATCTCATTGGAAACCTGAGGAATGAGAAGGTGTAGGGGAAAAGTTTGTCATTAGTTAGGATTAAGACTAAAACTGGTACCAAACAGACTTCAAAATACAGTGGCTTAAACAGGATAGACATGGATTTATCTCTCATGAAAATACAGAGGTAAGAAGCTTAGAGTGATGTAGCTGTTCTCAGCAAGTGCCTTTTGCCTCTAGGTTCCAGCGGCTCTTGCTGCTGCCATCTCCCTGCCAGCAAGAGTGTGTAAAGGGCCAGGAGCAAAAAGAGAATGGCGAGGTAGGGAGCTCTCCATAGTTCTCTGCGGCTGACACCGAGTGGAAGGATAGGAACACAAGAGGCAAGAGTGGAGTGGCCCTGTATGCTCTACTCAGATATTTGGCTTTTCCCACTGAAACTCTTTATAGGGTTTCAAGCAAGGGTAACAACTATGTTAGATTTTAATTTTAGAACGTTTACTTTGGCTGAAATATAGAGAATAGATTGGAGTAGACAGTAACTAGTTCTTTAATTATCAATGACATTCAGCATTTCATGTAACTGAACTACTCTGGAGGAGCAGGTGAATATAGAGAAGAGCAACAGATTAAATTAAATTCCTTTTTTTGTAACAAGAGCCCACATTGCATACTTCCCCCCCCAACTCTGTAAGCTACAGGGCTACAGAATAAGAAAAGCAAGACCACTATCTATAAATGTAAAGAAAGATATTTTAAATTTACTATCATATTAAGGCTCATATAACTACCTAAAAAACAAAAAATATATGAGTGATACATTTCATGGCCTGATTGTGCAAGTAACTCATGCTCATTGCTGGAAATTTAAAAATACAGAAAATATTTTTAAAGTACAAGTCTAGGTAGTATGCACCAGCTCTCCCAATGAAGCCATACAGAAAAGTTGGATGAAAATTTTTCTGTAAGGCATTGGACAGCTGACAAGGTGGTGAGAAATCCTGGTTTGATATCTAGGAGGAGACCAGTATCTAAAAAAGGGAGCTCAGCTTTTGGGCAGCTATTGCCCAAAGGCGATTGCCTGTATAATAAAAATGGCTAAGGGACCAAGAGTGTTTTTTTTTATTTTGCTATTATTAATATACAATTACATGAGCAACATTATGGTTACTAGACTCCCCCTATTATCAAGTCCCCACCACATAACCCATTGCAGTCACTGTCTATCAGCGTAGAAGGATGTTATAGAATCACTACTTGTCTTCTCTGTGTTATACTGCCTTCCCCGTATCCCCCCCACCACACCCCCACCCCCGCTACATTATGTGTGCTAATTGTAATAGCCCTTTTTCCCCCTTATCCCTCCCTTCCCACCCATCTTCCTAGTCCCTTCCCCTTTGGTAACTGTTAGTCCATTCTTGGGTTCTGTGAGTCTGCTGCTGTTTTGTTCCTTCAGTTTTTTCTTTGTTCTTATACTCCATAGATGAGTGAAATCATTTGATACTTGTCTTTCTCTGCCTGGCTTATTTCACTGAGTATAATACCCTCTAGCTCCATCCACGTTGTTGCAAATGGAAGGAATTGTTTTCCTCTTATGGCTGAATAATATTCCATTGTGTATATATACCACATCTTCTTTATCCATTCATCTACTGATGGACACTTGGTTACTTCCATTTCTTGGCTATTGTAAATAGTGCTGCAATAAACATAGGGGTGCATCTGTCCTTTCCAAACTGGGCTGCTGCATTCTTAGGGTAAATTTCTAGGAGTGGAATTCCTGTGTCAAATGGTATTTCTATTTTGAGTTTTTTGAGGAACCTCCATACTGCTTTCCACAATGGTTGAACTAATTTACATTCCCACCAGCAGTGTAGGAGGGTTCCCCTTTCTCCACATCCTCGCCAACATTTGTTGTTGTCTTCTGGATGGCGGCCATCCTAACTGGTGTGAGGTGATATCTCACTGTGGTTTGAATTTGCATTTCTCTGATGATTAGCGATGTGGAGCATCTTTTCATGTGCCTGTTGGCCATCTGAATTTCTTCTTTGGAGGAGTGTCTGTTCAGCTCCTTTGCCCATTTTGTGATTGGCTTAGTTGCTTTTTGTTTGTTGAGGGGCATGAGATCTTTATATAATTTGGATGTCAACCCCTTATCGGATATGTCATTTATGAATATATTCTCCCATACTGTAGTTTCTGCATCTTTTAAAATACTGTATGCTTCAATATTTGGGTCCATCATATTTAGTATTAAAATTTTATGTAAAGTAATTTCTTACCTGACTTGGGCTACTTTAAACAATTTTTGTGTGTGTTTGAGGGGAAATCCCTACTTTTGCCAAGTAAAAACAGCAAAAATTTGTTCTTTTTCTGTCAAAGTCTTTGCAAGTTTTTTTACTGAGAGCCACAAGTAATTGATACAATTTCAGGATGCTTATCCCAGGTGTCTTGTCTCAGAATCACTTTAGCTCCCCAGCCACTCTTACTCACCCATTTTTCTATATGACTCCTCTGAGTTGTGCTTTCTTTGCTCTGCCTTGAGGAAGCCTTTAGCTCCCTTGAGTGTATCACATTGGAAATTCAAGTGCAACTAAAGTTTCCCAGCCAAAAGGATAATATCAGCAAAGACTATGAAGTGAACACAATGCTTTCTCTTTGAAAGTACACAGTTTCTGAGGTGATGAAAAGATAAGAATTTGGGAAAAAAAATATCCTGATCTCAATAATATTTTTTGATGATTCATGGACCCCTACTCTCTGAAATTCCATAATCACTAGAAATAATGTGTTTATTATGATAAATCATAGACCTTTATAGACTTCATTCTCATCTAAGTGTAGAGCAGCTTGATTCTAGTTATCCACCCAGCACTGCAGTCCTTGAATGCTGAGCTGGCTTCCCACTTCATGGTGCACGTGTATCATGTTAGTTACCTTGCCTAGGTTAGTATGATGTGTAAAGATTAATTTTATGAATATGGAACCAAAATACACTCAGCTTTATTAGCCTTTTTAATCATTGATGAGGAGAGTTATAATAAGCCTCTTGTCCTCCTTTAGCCAAAAAATTATGGCTTTTTCCACAAAAGAGGAAAGGCATGCCTACCTGTAGAGAAACACTCCTACTCTTACCACCAATGATTGTGACATCATCCAGTAAATAGTGCCGAACTATGGCCAGAGTGCTTTCAGTATGCCCAGCTTTCTCTAATCTTCACTGTCCTGCGTGGGAGGTTTAATTGTCTCCAATTCTCTGGATTTCAGAAAGGTAAAATAGTTTTCTAACATCACATGGTTGGTTGGTTAATAGGTAGTTTTACTAGAATTCCAAACTTAAGCCTGGTGTTTTTTCCATAATTATCTTTGAAAATAAAATTTTTTTATTTCCCTTCCTCTTTAGTAATGGCCTGGAGTCCTTAAATGAGGAGAGCTAGCAACGTTTTGGCATCCTAACTACAGTCGTACCTAGTTTGGGGCTGCTGCTTCAGCAGCTGAGTGAAGTGGTGAGGAGCATTAATTCTGGGGTCAGCAAATTCTTGAATCGCTGTCACTTAGCAGCTTTGTGAACTGGGGCAAGTTAATGAATATCTTTGAGCCTTAGACTTCTCATCTGTAAAATGGGGAAAATCACTCCTCATAAGATTGTGGTGAATGATATAAGATAGGTGTATATCCATCTATCCTAATCTAATCTATCTAGGCAGCTACCCAGTTCAATGTTAAATGTCTCAAGAGTATTTTTTAAAAGTTCAGTAATGTGTAGCAACTTTCAGTCAGGCACAGAATGGGTATTATCACTAATGGAACAGAACGTGCCTCCTTAATGTTTTCTCCTCCACATTAGACAGTCTCTCATTTGCTAACAGACCCAAATGGGACTATATTGAGGAGAGGAAGGGGCCTCAGTTCAGTAACCAAAACTTCATATACGTAGAAGGATCTGTATCTGTAAAAACTGGCCTTGGGACAAGATCAGATTATTTCTGGAAATGTGTTTTGGAAAATGATCTGAATTTATTATTATCATATATTGTCTTTTCTGTTTTGTTGTCTCCTTTCTCCTTAAAATACATTCTGTGGAGAGAAGTTGAAATATTTTTCACGAATTGGAACTTTAAATGGAGAGCAGAACAGGCCATGCCATGTAAAAGTGAAAATAGAAGTAGCAAAAACAAGTGAATAGGCCTTTTTCTCCTGCTCTGCCTTTGCCTTTTCCCAAGGATTTATGGTAATACACTATGTATTTCATACCAAACTCTAAAATACGGATTTCTTTCTCCATTGCCTACAATGAATATTTCCCCTTTATGGAATAATTCATTTTTAACCATGGTATTTTTCATTTCACCATGTAGTAAAATATATCTCTTATTTTAAATCTACTTTTTATAGCATTTAAGTTCAACAAATAGAGTGAGAACAGAGCTAAAGAGGTGACTGTAGGGGAAGACACAAATGGAAAACATGTTAGCAGCTCTGAGTTCCAATAATTATAACTTGGAGAGAAAGACCCATTTCCTTAGTGCCATGTATCTTGGGTTGTCATGATAGATGGTTTCAGCCCTTGTTGGTAAAAAATGAAAGACTGCATTAAAAATAAGACACAAAACCCAAAGATTCCTGGGTTATTGGCAGTTTTGTTCATTGGGGAATGTGGAGGGTTTTATTTAGAGGGTGAAAAGAAGCCATCTTTTGAGATATTTGACATGATACTAGGGCTTCAGGTTTGAAACTCAGATGGATAGTCTTTTCCCTTTAAAATAAACAGCAATCAGCATAGGGGTGGTGCTTAGGAAGAAGAAATGGAGACATTGCAAAACATTATCTCTTTCATAGGAATATACAAGGTAGGGCATTACCTGGTAGAGTGATTTACTCAGTTTTCTACCTACCTATGATATTCATAGACTTCACAGTGAAAAACTATCTAATTGTATGGAAAGAACATTACACTCACCTTAGAACCAAGAGCGGTCCCTTGACTTTCTAGAACAAAGGGATTTAGATGATGCTATGGTCCAAGTGAGTGAATTTATTTTCCACAGCAAGAGAGTACAATACTGAACTTGAAATAAAGCATGTTCATTTCTAGAAAATGTGTTCCTTCTCTGATGAACTGTTTTCGTCTCTGATCAGAGGATCCAGGTCATGCTCCCAAGAGCCCAGGCAATAACTCAATCAGAAGCAGGTAAGAGCTGAGTTGAGAGTGTCCTGCCAATCACTGCTCAGTTACATTGAACTGATAGTGGTTTCCAGGATGGCTTTGCTTGGCAAACATTTAGAGTTGTAAGAGAAGGAAAAAATACACACACACGTGTGCCTCTGTTCTGAGTTATCAAATTCATCTTGGCCACTTGCCTGAGACCCCCTGGAGAGTCCCAGCAGGAATGAGACCCTGCTTCACGATTTAGAAAGAGAGATTTCCACTTGATGTACCACTGGTTCTGCATGGTTGCTTCTACCACCCATTTCTTTGATAAAAAGCTGTACCAAGCACTGCAGTTCCTTTCTCTTGCCTGACCCATGGAAAAATTTATTCGGTTTTCAATTGTTCCTTTTTTGACTGAATTTGTCCAAGAAAATACTTTTACTCTTCAGTGAGCAGGAGGAAGAGAGCATTTTGGGATGAGGGACAGAGAGTTGCTAAAAAGCATGGCAAGAGGAGGTCCGCAGGTGGAAACTGTACGTGGCCATCACATGGGCTCGTGCCAGTCACTGCCTATGTGGGGTAAGCCGGGTTGTCCAGTTGTGATCGCCACTTATCAAAAATGCATTTTAAGGGGAGAATTACTTTATCCCATGGTTTTAATATAATCTCAGTATCCCAACCCGGGAGGCCTCAACCTACCTGAGAAACAGGAAGTTTGAGCAAGTCTTACTGACTCCTCTTTCAACACAATTCTCTATACCCACACCAAGCATTATTTTGACACTCAGATTAGCCCAGTTAAATGGAAACGTTTTACTTTTTATGATTTTTCTTGTCACCCTGTTTCTAACAATGTTATCCATGCCTTTCTAGCTGTATAGCCAAATCCTCCTCAATGGCTGGCAATGAGAGGCATTAGGCTGGGAGCCAGGATCCTGAGTGTCTTTGACCAAGCTGACCTGGCTCTGCCACTGACTAGTGGTGTGAACCTGGGCGAGTCACTTATTTTTCCTGGGCTTTAAAACAAAGAAGTTGAACTGGATGGTGTCCAAGGCCCCTTGTGGCTCTAAGAGCCTTTGATCGAACTGCAGCATGCCTCGCCTCTACATCTAGCCTCAGGTCCCACACCTGCTGTCAGCAGCATCCTCTCCACTTCCCAATTGCTTCTGGTCCCTAGAAAGATTTCACAAGGCTAATTTTTTCCTATTCATTAATTAACAATATAAATATATACATTTAAATTAGCAATTCCTCCAAAAACAGTGAACCATTAATAATAAAATTTTATAATCATCATAAAACCTTCGAGGGCATGGAAGATGGTGTAATAATTCACACCTAATTGCTTTCAACCTTGGACCCACAAACACACTAGTTGGAGAAATGAATTCAGATAGCATAATTCATGCCAGGTCATGTTTTATTATTTAAGTCATTCCTGATCCTTAAAAAGAAGCCTTTAGTGCTCAAATAATCTACAAACGCACAGTGCCACAAACTACTTAGGAATCTAGACAAATTTACACTTGCCTGTATTGTAAGCCCTTCAGATGGTTAGTCTGAATCTTAGTGTATTCTATAGCAGAGATTATTTTACTTAATAATAAAAATAATTTACATAATATTAAACAACAACCTTAGTTGCAAGGTACTGAGAAATTTCTTTGTTAAAGAAAGCTAAAGAGGTGAGCAGCTCACAAAATAAATAAAAATAGCAATTGACAAGCCAAGTTGGACAATAAAATCATAATATTTAAGGGCACGGACTCTGGAGCCAGACTGCCTTGGTTGAAATCTCAGCTCCATCAGTTACTAGTTTTGTTAGATATTTGGTAAATTACTTTATCTCTTCAAGCTCAATTTCCTCATTTGTACAAAGGGAAAAATGATGGTACCATGTTGTTAGGAGGAAAATATAAATTGATCTAAGTGAAGTGTTTGGGAGGATGTGTGGTAATTAGTAAGTGAAGCTTGTATGATATTAGTCGAATTATTAGAGACCATGGAATCCTTCCTTGAAGGCTTATGTATGCTTTTTATGTGTATGGTCTTTGTATGTATGTGTATATGCAATGCTGGTTAGGATGGGTGCATCTACCCTGAGGCATGTTTGCAAATTTAACATGGTCAGCTAATCCCAGGGGGCTTCAGATACACTGAGGATGGTCATGAGTGAGGAAAATACTAGGTTAGGGGATAAAAAGCAAGACTTGGGGATTTTGTGTATTTTGACAGTAAGTTAGCAGCATTCAAAAGGAGTTTTAAAAACAATTTGGGTATTTCTTCTAGGATTATTAGTGAGATAGTCATTATTTCTGTTTGTGAATTCCTATCAGATATACACAGTGATTTTTTAAAAAAGAATATATCATGAAAAGGAAGAGATACACTTCTATTGATTCTTTCTGGGTACAAACGTGTGCTCTGCTGAGTGGGGGTCTAAACGGCTTTGCAACCTCCTGTGGGTATTTTTCTTCCAGGCCTCTGGTATGGGGGGTTCTGCCTTATAGTGTCCAGGGCTGTCAGTTTCAGTTGAACCCAGTCATATAACGGCTGAAAGCTTGTAAAACCCAAAAAGGTGAATACCCCTCTCTATGGTTGGGTGACCAGCTCCCGAACAGATCATGAACATTCAGACAGGGCATTGGCTTGGATTTTGTATTGCCAGCTCTACCTTTGTTTCCCTATCCCTCAGCTCTTAGGACTCCATTAATTTGTGTTTACGTTGCTGAGTAGAACATATTCTCAAGCAAAACATGTGTACAGCTTGAAATATAAAGAGGAGACTGGAGTGAATTGTACACGGAAAGCAGCTCAGCTATACTATCTAGTGGGAAAATTAGAATTTTGAGTCCAAGTTTCCTGCAGGAGAGCATTTTTACGTGCTCTATGATTTTCTCATCTGCAAAATAAAGAGGTTGGATTAGATGATCTCCAGGATTACTTCCATTCAAATAGTCTGTATTTTATTAGCTTCAGGAATCTCAAAGTAGATGTATTGACAAAGATGTCCTGAGGTTATTATGTTTGTAGATTTGGTTGGTCTACACTGTTTTTTTCTGTACTACTGACGTCTAATTATTTCATACATCAATTAAATTTTTTGGAACAATTATAATGTTCCAGACACTCTATTGGACAGTGGGAATACAACAGTTACAGCAGAAAGAGTCGCCACCCTGCTTTCAAAAACAGGTTATCATATTCCCAATGAAAAGATCCCTAAAATAACTTGGGGGTTAGGATTAGAGTTAAAATTAAATATATAAACCTTTCAGCTTATAGAGAAGAGAGTTGTCTATTTATGTACTTATATGTACTACTAAGATACTTATAACATTTAGAGTTAAATCATATAAATAATAATGTAGAACTAGTGTTTCATCCACCCTCACATTTGATAAAACAGTGTTATCCAAACTCTTCAGAACCATCTTTGCCATCATCAGAGCCATTTTCAGAGTTGTTACCATGGTGTGCCAGAGTGCATAATCTTTCCTCTCATCTAAATTGTTTGATTTATATACTTTAAAAAATACATGTATATTATATGCTCTCCTTGGAAAATTCCAAGTCACAGATTGATTTACTGTGTGTGTGTGTGTTTTAAGTAGTTTTTACAAGGCTCTTTTGCAGCAACATCTAATACTTGCAGTTGGGAGAACATACTTCAACAACAGTCATAAATTGTATTAAATTTCTTTGACTTTAAAAAAAATGTTCCATTAATTAAGATATCCTCTAAGAACATCCAGAACTAGCACTGACTGAGGTAATTATAGGGTAAAGCAACTTCTTTATAAAAAGAATCAGTTGTTCAAAATAAAGTAATTGGGAGGGTGCCCGATAAATGAGATACTTTTAAAAGATTCCTAAATGAAGTGTTTTCCCCCTTTTTTCCAGAAGGGAAAATTTTAGGAAAAAACTTCTCTCATGTATGTGGGTGTATATGGAGCTGTGAGATGGCATATACCCTCTGATCTATCTATACTGTTTAGAGCAGAGAAATCATCTCTATATTCTTTATAAATCCTGACCTACATAACCTTTAGTCACTAGGCAAATTCACCTCTTGTTAATATCAGGCATTATAATAATGCATCATGTAACTTTTCTAAATCTTGCATTCTCACAATTTGAAGAAAATGAAGAGCATATGAACTTTATGATATATCTATGTTGCTAAAAGCAACATTTTAAAATGAGACAAGGTGCCCATCAGAAATCAGGGGTTTAGGAAAAACTGCTAAGAGAGTAAAGTAGCTACAGACAAGAAATGCCAGGGAAGAAATTTGTACAATGAGATGAGTTTTTATGATCATCATGGAGACTGGTCACACCAATTTTTCAACTGTTTCCAACCTGTTTTATGAGGTTCATATTTGCCAGAACAAGAGTGATTTTCCCCAGGCAAAAGGCCTCTAATTGGCTGTAAATGAATCAATGTCCATCACTTTCACAGGAAAAAGCATCCTAATCAGATTGGTTATCAAGGGATGAGGTTTCTTTCTTGCTGGATCTTTATGTCTCCTTTAGCTTTGGAGGGGGGCTAAACATCTGAGCCAAATTGTGTGGTCTAGTCTGGAAGCCCTGCGATGCCATATTGATTTGGATGGGAAGAAAATCTTCAGAAGAGACAGGTTCCTCAGATATCTAAAACACTTTTAAAAAGCTGATTTGAATGAAAACCTTCTAAAATATAGACATACTTCCTTATTAAACAGAGTTCCTCAAGAATAAGTGAATCTTTTTGATGGGTTAAGGTCACCATTTACAGACATCAATTGATTACTGTAATGCTCACTATAATACAGTGATGTTATGAACCATTGTGCTCGGTCGCCCCAGTGACTGATTGATTTGGGTGATCCCATGGCACGCTGTGGACAAGCTATCCCTTCTCACTGTACAGGCTTCTAGGAACATCCCTCAACCCTCTTGTTTTCTGGTATCTGCTGACAATTGTGGCGCCATTATATGCCGGGGCAAGTCCAATAAACCAGCCTGGGAAGCAGTCGTGGGCAGAATGTTTATCCTTACTCTGCCACCTATTAACTGAGTAATATTGAGCCAGTTTCTTTACTTCTCTAAGCTTAGGTTTCCTTGTCAAAATACAGGATAATAATACCTACTCAGGGTTACAGTGAAATTGCAATGAGATAAAAATAGGTTCTGAGGTCAATGCCTGGCAAATGGTCTGAGTTGTATAAATGATAATTTCCATCTAAATGTCCCAAACCTCCCATTTATCAACAAGTGTAAGTGAATAAACACTCTCTCCTCTGCCTTCCTGCTGAAGAAAACAGTTTGGGTGGCCACTCTTCAGTGCCTTTGATACAGTGAGCTCTCTATGAGGCTTTGGAGAAAGGATGGTGAACAAAGCTGGCCTAGTTCCTGCCTGCATAGAACTGAGTGAGTCTAGTGCAGAAGACAGGAAACAAACACTTATCCAACAAATTATTGATTCCAATTGCCTTGAATGCTATGAAGGAGAAGAGCGGGGTGCTGTATGTGAAAAGAAGACCTGTGTTGAAATAGAAGTCAGGAGCAACGTCTTTGCGATAGCACATCCGAGACAGGGCTGGAAGGATGTCTAGGAGTGTGTTGGAGGAAGGGTGGATGAGTGCTCTCAGGAGAGGTGTCTGTGAAGGCTTTGCACCTTGAAATTTGGGAGTCAGAAACAGAGATAAAATGAGGAATTAGAGCTGAGACAAGGCTGGTGAGGTGCACAGTCCTGGCCTGGGGAACTGTGGGAAAGTTTTAGACTTGAATCTGAGAGACTAAAGGGATTTTATTCAAGGCTAAATCATCCAGAGGTTTGCAACCACTGGCAGAATTTTGGAAGTTTCCATACTGCTGGGTAAATAGCTATACACTGAGCCTCCTACCATCTATAAGCCCTTCTCAGACCCTGTCCTTCCTCCCTCTAAACCTCAGAGTTCAGAAGAAGGGCTCTAGGACCTTTCCAGTCAGTGTCTGTTCCAATTGGTTGGTGGTAAATACCATATGGGTTGCTAAATATGCTAAATATTATATCTGGTTTTAAGCAAGATTCCCTCCTCCCCAAATCACCTTCATTACTTAGGGGTTTACAGTTGTGTTCCATATTAAGACAGGAGGTATTACAGTTAAAATAATTGAATGGTCTTTGGGCCATTTTTCCATCTTCCCTTTCCTAACCTCCCCTGTGAATTGAATTTAACACCGAAGTCTGTTGACTCTACTTGTGAAATGTCTCTTAGGCTTATCCATTCCTTTCCATTACTGCTGAACTCCCTCAGTCCCTTTCACTTCTCCCTGGGTTACTGTAAACTCAGCAGCCCTCTGCCTGGCCTCCAGGCTTTCGTTCCCTTCCTAGCCCAGGCCACTCTCCACGTGGCTGTCAGTGTCTGGAAGCCTTTAGTATACAGATGTGCTCAATAAATGTGTTTTGAATAGATGAATAAATAAACAAATATACATTTGTTTATCATGAGACCATGGGTAAATGACACATACACAAATGGATAAAAAGTGGGAAAAAACCCAATCACTTAGTCTGCATTAGTCCTTCCCAAAGTGTGATTTTGGATAGTAAACTGACAAACGTTTTTCATTTTACTAGTTATGCATGTATTTTATTATGTAGAAGAAAAATATTGATAGCACATTAAACTCATGTCTTATTGCTTAGGACAAGATTAAATAAAAAACCTGAGGTTAAAACTGATTAGAACATGCTAAGTTAATAATAGCTCAGCACCATTCAGATATGGAAAAAATTATGTAGATGTTATGCAATGATTGATGTTTGGGAAAAACTGGTCAACGCAATGTCACAAAACCAAGTGATTTTCTGACCTCTTCCTCAAAGTAGCATTGGCTTGGCTGAATTGTCAGGTCAAGCAGGGTCTTGAACACATGGTCCACCAATCTTGGTGGGAAGCAGGGTCTATCCATGTAAGTCATGTTTAAAAAAGGGGAAAGGTAGCATTGAGAATGTAGAATGTGTGCTTCACAAGACTTCTGGGGTGCTGTAAACAGCCTCAGGTTATCTCAAAAACTCTGAAAAACCTTTTCACAGATTGAGAAATATAAAAGATTGTTTTAGTCCCAAAAGCTGAAGGTCATGTGAAGTCATGGAAGGAGATTGGATTTTGTACTTAGACAGATGTGAGCTCAAACACCAGCTTGTTTTCACTCATTGGTTGTGTGACCTTAGGCAAATACTTGTGCATCTCTTGAGTTTCTTCATGAGTAGAATAGGCAAAGTAATTATGACCTTGGAGTGAATACAAGGCTTCATGTAGATATGGGCTAGCACTTAATAAATGCAGCCTCTTTTTTTTTAACAACATTAAATATCCTTTGCTGAAAAATAAAAGTAAAAATATAGTAAAATAAAAACAAACCATGATTGTACCAAATGTTTTTTCTCTGAAAAAAAAGGGGGGAAATATGATGAAAAAGAAAGTAATTTTCAGTGGCACTGAATGATTCCCTTGAGTCTTTAAAAATCTTTGATTGAAATGAATGAATATGCAAGTGTCACTTATTGATGGCCTCTTCTCATAAGCAGTGAACTCCTTTGAAATCATGCGGAGGTAATTGTAAAAGAAGCTATATGCATAAAATTACTTCTCTGGTGCAATAAGGATCATAAATCAGTTCACAATCAATCCATCTGCAACTCTTTTAGTTGCACTGATTTCATAGATTATAACAAAAAGTAAGTTGAGGATGAGTAACGGAAAAGCCATGGAGAGGCCCTGGGGATCTTGCTTACAGCTTTTTCTGTGATGGAGCCTGAAAGAGAGTGAAAGAAGGCAATGACATCAGCCTCCTCTTTGTGTTTTCTTGAGAAGAGAGATTGGATCTTCTCAGTGACAGAAGATGTTTAGCACCCATTTGCCATGCCTTGCACTGCATTTCTGCTGGCTCAGAATGGTCCAGCACCGATAGCCATTGATACTTGGGATGGGGGCTGGACCTAATCATCCTGACCTTTATAAGCTTACCTCACTTGAGTGTCAGCTATAAAAACCCCTCAGAGAATTTGTTGAACCTTTTGTCTCTAATCAGACATTCCACTGGCTTGTCTCAAAGAGAGTGCATAGGGGTAGAAGGGTATCTGCCTTTATCTACCTTGGAATTCTTAACTGGCAACAAAACACATCACTTTGTCACAGGGAGGACCCAACTACTGGCAAATTCTCCAAATAGTTCCCTTGGTGGTGCCTTTAGCCAGTCATGACAGAAATAGTGATCAGAGAATAACCTAATGAAATATGAGTGCCAGTGGATATGATGGGGAAAGGGCGGGTCCAGTCTGTAAGAGTTACATTGGACAAGAATTAGGCCCATTAGGTGTCTATTTGAGTATTCAGGAGAGACAATTCTTGCTTTATAAAATACGCTCTGGTTTGCATCATGGAAAATTTATTGTTCATTCATTTGATGTACTCCTTTAAGAGGTCAACTTTGACTTTCAGTGCTCTCAGAATTTATTCTTTACTCCATTGTTCCTTGCAAACTATCTTTATTGGATTTCTTTGTGCATTTGAGTTTGTCAAATAGCCAATGCACTCTCTAAACTGCTTTTTCCAATTAACAGATATTTTGTGATTGGGCAGGATGAAAATCAGACTTATTGGTGCTCGTACTTATCAGCATAGAGAGGGCAAATTAATTAGCCTACTCTGTTTTCAGAAATAAAACATGCCAAAGCTAATGCTCCCATACCCATCCAGGTCAACTAACTGGGAAATTGTTGGATCATCAGGTCTGTAATATTGTGAAAATATTTGAAGTCCATGAAAAATGTCTAGGCTCTGCTCTGTTCTTGGTAGGACTGAGAGCTTTTAGTAGAAGTGCATTTTAATATCCAGGAAAATGTATCAGAAGTAAAGGGATCTTTGATGCCTTTTCTTAATTAGACTCTATTTGATAGTCATTGGCACAGCTGATAATAAATTTAATTCCAATGGCCCAGCTGAGTTATTTTAGGCACACGATTTACCTGAATTAGCTTGGAAAGACAGTGTTCACCACATCCAAAACTGATTTTAGGACAAATTGTTTTCAGTGTATTAATACTGTGGTCCAGAATGACTTTTTCAATTGATTCTGTGTGATGGCATAGAACCACTAGTTCTTTGTCTTTAATTTTTATTTTCAATTGAAGTATAGTTGATAGGCAATATTATGTTGGCTTCAGGTGACATCTGACAATTATATACATTACGACATGCTCACCATGATCAGTGTGGTCACCATCTGTCACCATGCAAAGTTAAAACAATATTATTGACTACATTTGCTATGCTGTACTTTTCATCCTCATGACTTATCTGTTTTATAACTGGAAGTTGTACCACTTAATTCTCTTCACCTATTTTGCCTATCCCACCACTCCTCTCCCCTCTAGCAACCACCAGATTGTTCTCTGTATTTATGAGTCTTTTTTGGTTTTGTTTGCTTGTTTATTTTGTTCTTAGACTCCACATGTAAGTGAAATCATATGGTATTTGTCCTTCTCTGTCTCATTTACTTCACTTAGCATAATATTCTCTAGGTCCATCCATGTTGTCACAAATGGCAAAATTTCATTCTTTTTTATGGCTGAGTAATATTCCATGTGTATATGTACCACATCTTTGTTATCCATTCATCAGTCAATGGACACTTAGGCTGCTTCCCATATCTTGGCTATTGTAAATAAACATAGGGGTGCATACATGTTTTCAAATTAGTGTTTCATTTTCCTCAGGAACATATCCAGAAGTGGAATTATTGGACCACATGGTATTTCTACTTTTAATTTTTTGAGGAGACTTCCACACTATTTTCCATGGGGGCTGCACCAGTTTACATTCCCACTAGCAGTGTATGAGGGTTCTCTTTTCTCCACATCCTCACCAACACTTGTTATTTCTTATCCTTTTGATACTAACCATTCTGACTAGTGTGAGGTGGTATCTAATTTTGGTTTTGATTTTCATTTCCCTGATGATTACTGATGTTTGCCAGTACTTCTTATTTTCCAGTTGATGTACCTACTCCAAGTATATTCAGGTAGAGTTACCCAAACAAAGAGCTTAGTAGAAAACGGTTAAGATAACAGGTTCCATTTTTCAGATTAGCAAAACAGGTTGCCTATATACTTGGTCTGGCTATCTTTTCAGTTTCATTGTTTGCTTATCCAATTTTTACTCTGAGTTTCAGCTGTGCTAAAATGTTTTTCTTCAAATTCATGAAGTCATCTTGCCTGTAATATTTCCTTGGCTTGGAATATTTTATCTATCTTCTTCAATTTTCCTCAACTAATGCCTAGATGAAATAATTCTTGACCTTTTCCTAACCTCCAGTAGAACTGACCATTTTTTTTCTTTGTAATCTCACTGTAACCTGCTCTGATTTCTCAGCATGATTGCAATTCTATCCTGTATCTGTCTCCTTCTACAAACTTAGAGAATCTTGAGGCCAGGTATCATGTCTAATTCATCCTCATATTCTTAGCACCTGGACACAATGAATGAATAAGTGAACAAAAGAGTGAATGAATGAAATAAGATCCAATGATGTAAATATTGGCCTTATAATCCAAAGCATATATGGAAAAAATATGGTCCAATGCTACACTTTCCATTATTTTATGAAGAACAGACTTTACTGATTAGTTATGGGCCACTGAGCCCAGATCTAGACAGCCTAAGCCTTCTGAACATAGCTTTTTTCTAGCATTTCTAGCATAGTCTTAGAATCTAGTGAAGTTATTTAGAACAGTGATATGATATCCTAACTTTTTGAATATATAAATATGAAACCCTAATAGTAAAAAACAAAATGAAACTGAGGGCATATCTTCTTTGGATAGCTTCTGTATACCCTTCCATGCCAGATGAGGAGACTGGTCCATATAGACCATTTCAATGGGCTCTTTTGTTTCTGACTTCCAGTGGGTTTGGTAGAAAACCTGGCAGATAGGAGACAGTGAGGACAGCGTGCTATTTCCCTGTCTCACACCCTGTTTAGTGGGTGTGGGTTAACTTGTTTCTTCTTAAGTCTACAGCTCCTGTTACTGGCCCTTTCCATACCTCTTGCTTCGTTTCTGGTATCTAGTCCCTCCTTTTCCCCCTCCATGTAGTTACTTGTCTGGAATGCAGCCTCTCTTGTTTTTACTAAACCTTGGTCCCTCAAACTTGTGTCAATTGTCCCTTTGTTAAAGTCTCCTCAGCTTATTTAATTTGAAGATACCCTCTGTTTACTGCTAAGAACCTTACTGACAGCTTTCTAAGGCATGTAATAATTCTTAATTAATTATATACATGTACTAGTCACCATCCATATCTTAAATACTAGTAAAGCCTAATTTCTCTTATTTTTTAGAGGACATGAAGTTTTTAATTTTTGTCTTTTATACTGAGGTATCATTGATATACAATATTATATTGGTTTCAAGTATACAACACAGTGATTCAATAGTTACCCATATTATTAAATCCTCACCCCCACTAGTACAGTTACTATCTATCTGTCAACATAGGAAGATGTTACAGAATCATTGGCTGTATTCTCCATGCTATACCACCATCCCTGTGATCAACTTATATTATGATTGAGATTTTGTGCCCCTTTATCCCCCTCACCCTCCCCACCCACCCGTCCCAACCCTGCCCCCATGGTAACCACCAGTCACTTCTCAGTATCTGAGTCTATCTGATATCCGAGTCTACTGCTGTTTTGTTCATTTTGTTTTGTTTTGTGTTTAAATTCCACATGTAAGTGAAATTATGTTGCATTTGTCTTTCTCCACCTGTCTTATTTCACTTAGCATAATACCCTCTAGTTCCATCCATGTTGTTGCAAATGGCAGTTTAATATTTCCTTCCCATCTCCTGGTTGATCATGTTTTGTTCTCATTTAGAAACTAGTTCTCCAACTCTTCCTATCAGTTTCAGAGACAAAGGCTTTGCTGAGTGTGGCTCTGAAGACTCAAGAGTTGGGGCTGGTTTCTGCAGGATCTATGTGCTCAGAGAAAAAAATGCTTCCTGCTGTTGATTTTTCTGTTTCCCTCAGGGCCTTGGAGTCAGCGCAGCCCAGCCTGGGTAGCAAGTAATAGCATCATTTGGGTTCACAGGCAGCCCTTAAAGTGAACCTGGAGATTTTGAGGTTGAGATCAGATAATGATTGAATTGCAATCTTTCATTTTAAAAATATTTGTTTTAAAATAATGAATGAAGACATCACAAACCTTTGTCTTTGAGGTTTTTAATTCTTCATTCTTTATTATAGAATATTCCTAGCCCTCCTGGATCTGCCAGTCTATGCTCTAGCAATGTCTAAGGACACAGTTGTGGGTAATGGGATTCTGACTTACAGTTGATTCTATTTTAAAAGGGAAATTTCTCTCCCTAGTGCCCCTTGGAAACATTTGAACCCTAGTTTTGTGATTTATATTTATTTTCACAGTTGTGGACACTTTCAGACAAATTTTTACATCTCCTGCGTATTGGTAAAATAACCATAATTATATCTTGTGTAGTGTAAAACGTTGCTTTCAGGGCACTCATATGCACTGTACATAATATTTCATTAACTATCCAACCAATGTTACAGACAGAGCTGGTTTCATTAGCAATGGGTCTCATTAATGTCTGATATAGAGCTAAATATTTTATGAATTCTAATTGTCCACAATCTCTTTATTTTCAGAGCATTAATAGTTTCTCCCTTATAATGAAGACTATGTTTTCCCCATTTTGTTTAAAACCTTTAATAAATGTGACATAATGCTAAATGGAGATATTAAGAGAAACGGCCCCATTGCTTAGGCTGTTATGAATCACCTTGCTCTGACGTGGCTTCTAATTTGGGGGGAGGAAAGAAAGCTGAGAGGCCAGAGTCATGCACCTCTTGAGTAAAGAGTTAGCAGAGTAAACTGGCTGAAATAGAGTTAGTTACTAAATACAAGCCGAGTAGTTGAAACCAGGATGGTTGTGAATTCTGAGGAAAAGAAAAAGATGCTTGAATCATCCAGGCAGGGAGAGAAAAATCACTTCTGCTGCACACTGAAGGAGTTCTGCATTCTTCAGATCATTAGGGGTCTTTGTTTGGGATTCAGCTATAGGAAGTTAAACTCTGGAGTGAGAAGCTGACTTTTCAGCACCCGGTATTAGTATTATAGATACTAATGGAATGGTATAATTTGAAGGGGTACTCTTAATGCTCAAAATTGTTTGTTTCCAAGTGACTAGACTGAGGCCCAGAGATTTGGGGTGACTTCCACAAGGACCTGGAAAACAAGAGCTGCAGCCACATCTGCTGATTCCCCATCTCATGTGATTTCCACAAGATCAAATGCCTTCAAAATGTTAAGCTTATGTTTTAGAGATGGAAGAGATCTGGGAAACTGTTTCATAAAAGTATTTCACTTTACAATGAGGAAATATGCCCAAGTTATACATGAGATGAGCAGCAGAATAAGAATAAAACCTAAGCCACGTGATTCCTAGTCTAGTGCTTTTTGACACCAACATTTATTCACATGCCAGATGCTGTGTTAGGTACCAGATGTGCAAAGACAAACTCAGTGAGACCTCTGCCTGTTCAAAGGAATTTCAACATGCCCTATGTAGAAAATGCAGTCCCATATATATTCAAGCTCAACAACAGAGGCTGAAAGTGCAGAAAGCACATGGTGGTGCATGATTTTGTAGAAAGCAGCAAAGTGCCTTATGTGAAAAATACAATTCAAGTCTTTCAATGTGACCTCCATGTTGGCAGGGATTGTTTCTGTCTTGCTTATTGCTGTGGGTCTAACTATTGTCCTGGCATACACGAAGTACTTAATAAATTTTGAATAAATGAATGAATACATGCCTGATATATAGTAAGTGTTCAATAAATGTTGAAGAAAGAAATGAATGAATATACATGTGCAATGTTCTAAGGGATTATCTAGAATCTGAAATGATGACCCTAAAGGTCATAATTTATAATGCTTATTTCATGTCTGGAGACAAATTAATTCCATACTATAGTGGGCTTTGGAAGATTTGAATCTCCTGAGTTTGAATTTTGGCCCTATTATTTGCTAGCAGCTGGCAAGTAACCAATTTCCTTTTCCTCCCAGGCATATAGCCAGACTGTATTTCCCAACTTCCCTTAGAGTTGAACACACCCTTGTGATGAGTTGTGACCAAAGGAATGGGGGCCGAAATTATACATCCCATGCCCAGGTCTTGTCATTAGAAACATTCTGTGCAGTACTCTACTCTGCTATCTGCCTGGTAACCAGATGGAGAAATCCAGCAGAGGCTCCCTAGGCTCTAGGGATTGTGTCACAAGACTGAAGAAGTCTAGGTCCCTGAATCATACAGTGGAAGAGCATCTACAAAACACCTTGAATTGACTGAATTGATATGTGAATAAGGCTTAAATCTCTGTGTTAAGCCACTGAGATTTTGAGGTTGTTTCAACAGTCATTCTACCCTACTAATCCCTTTCTGGCTGTGTAACCTGGGGCATGGCTTAGCCTCTCTGAGACTGGGTTTCCCTCCTGCACAACGGGGATCATAATATAACCTGCCTCTTAGTGTTGTTATCAATCTACAGCCCTTAACATAGTGCTGGGAAAATAATAAACACTTGATACATGTCAGTTCTTTTTACATGTTTTTATCATCTCAAGTTTGACAGCCAAAGAACAGTGATTTTTAAAGATGTTTCAAAAATCATGATATATCTGTTTTTCTCTGGTTATCTTTTGGCTACTGAGACAAACAAATACTCCTCTAGAGCCTTGTATCAGTGAGTCTCAAATATTTTTGAGAAATAGCACTCTTATTTTTTCTAGTATGATCTTATGTATGGAATGCCAGATGATAAAAGCAGAGCTGTTCTGTATGTCCTATATCTACTTGCTTAGATTTCCTGTGGACCTTGTGCTGGGCACCTCTACAGCATCCTTAGGCTAGAAAGGACACAATTTGAATACAGTTGAATGCCTTGGGTAAATACTATGGGGGAAGTGCAATATTATACAATTACCCAATGTGATACCCTATCCACTCTCCTCACAACTGCGAATATTCTCACCACTCCATCTTTCTCCCACTACCTCTTCCATGCCTTTTTCTGCTTTGTGTAGAAACTGTATGGCAGTGGGGCTGTGGTAAATACAGACTTCTTTCATTTAAAGTAAATTGGTGGCTCTTTTCAATAGACTATTAGAAGAGTAACTGCTATGTATGATTTAAAGGGACTCTGAACTTTGACTCTCTACTGTATGATATATGGATGGCTTGAAGCTTTGGGGTCAAGGGTTAGAAGTAATGAATTTATGGCTAGATTCTGCCTCCTCTTACTTAAAAAAAATATGGCAGAGTTGGAACATTAAATTATAAATATTTTTTCTTCCAGAACTTCTTTTAGAGAAGACAGATCGATATTTTCCAACCCCAATCAAACTATTTGACAATTTACTGTGGGTTTCAGGAGTGACTGAAGGGAGAAGAGCTTAGGGTGAAGAAAGGACCATAGCTACAGCCATTGCTGCTGAATTTAGGATTAGGGGAGCAAAGGACAGGAGGTGGTAAAATGTTTTACTTGCTAGGACCTAGATAAGCAGGAAACACTGCAGATCCTTAAAGTATCAGAAAATGCAATGGGTAAAAATATTCTGGATACCACTCCAAGAGAAAACATTCCAAAGAAACCGGTCATCTGGTGACTGTATCATCATGACCTATAAAAATGAAAGTATCCTATTTCACCTAGAATCATTCTGTGCATGACATAAGTATCTGGATATTGAACGATCTCTCAAAGATCTTTCTTGAAGATGTTAAAAGGTTACTAGTGCCCTTGCTTTTGGAGCCAAGGTTGACGCAAAGAGAGAGCCTTTAAAAGACTCCCGCCTCTCATGCTAAGTTTCAGATTAGCCTTGGAGTTAGGGTTGTTGTTTGTGGTCGGTCATGCTCAGATGCTCAACCTCTTGGCAGGCTTTTTCTTATTCAGGTCTGGGTTAGCCCATGCAGTTCTTCCTTGGGATTATCAGGACAAGTCAGATGGTGGTGGCCCACCCTGGTCCTTAGAATGCCTTGGTAACCCACTTGCCCATGTAAAAATGATGATGATAATTTGGCTGTTTTTACTACCTATATGCCAGCTGCTGTACTAAGCACCATACATATGTTATTTTACCTAATGTTCATGCTAATCTCATGAGGCAGTAACACTTACTGTACAGGTGAAGTTGAGGCTTTAGGTGGCCCAGGTAGTAAGGGAAAGAACCAGGATTTGGACCCAGGCCTGTTGGGCTTTGAGGTCACCACTTATTCCTTCCTTTGATAACCACTTTTGGCAATACAAAGTCCACTTGCCCCAGTGGGCAGCTGCCCACTGTACATAGTCCCAGGAAACTTTATATCACTTTGTTAAACCACCTAAAATTCTTCTCATCAAAAATGTATTAAGTATGTGATTGGCATTTTTTACTAAAATAAAGTCTCCACAAAGCAGGTTAAATGGAAGTAGTATGAATTGGTTAAATTACATTGCTTTCTTCTTAAGGTTTGACTGAGATCAAAATACTGAAGGAATGGGTGTGGTGATAGAGAATTGTGATTACAGAAGTGATCACTGTGGCTCATGAGAAATTCATGTGAGTTCTAAGCCTCAGAGAGATGTGGCAGTTTATGGGGGGTGAACTTCGGGTAGTAAGAGGGCAATATGGGGTTTAGTAGGTAGCTGTGAAGGGACATGGCATGGTAAACAAGGGCACACAGAAAGGGAGGCTGATGAAGCAAAAAGACAAATGCCACTCATTTTGCTGTTTTTCCAATGGCCACCCACTTACATTGGGTAGACAGAGTGGGGGTTGAAATTGAAATTTTCTTTGGAGGCCATTTTACTATGTAATTCTCATCCTGTCACACAGATAACCCTGCATAGCTGTATTCTAATTTTTCCCTGTAGCCTACTCATATATCGTTATTCAATGAAGTAATAATGTTAAAAGCAAGACAATCTATAATGCACTTTCAATAAAACTCTGAAAAACAGTCATTGATCTTTCCTTAAGTCATCTACCTACCCCTAGCTGCCTTTTGCTCTCATTGTAGAGGTGGTTAAATGACCAAAGATACTTAATATGTAAGTTATGAAACATTTCCACTTCCTTATTTACCACTTAATGGTCATTAAAAGAGTAGGAACATCATCCTTTTCCAGGTGATGTAAGATGGATCCTGGCTTGAATAGAGTACTCATTTATCAATAATCAATTACTCAGTTAACCATTAAAGATAATAATCATTTCCACCACACTTACAATGAAATGCTACAAACGTCAGTGAATCATTATTTTACTCTAGGGCAGACCTTAAATCAATTTCTTATTACCATTTATTTTACTTCTGTAATTGTGATGGACATTCAAAGGGCTGGAACATAAGAAAAACCTCAAATGGCTAAAGGGTTGGAGAAGGAAAGCCTTGGAGGTGTGGTTTGTGGGAACTCCATGGATTTTATCCAGGTACAGTATCTGAGGAGTTTTAATCCAAAGAATTTTGCCTTGAGCTTCAGGTTCATTCTTATGCTTTCCTCTTGTCTGCAGGTATCTTGACTGGGGATTTCTAATTTCAACTTGTTTGGATTCTGCTAGTTGCTTTCTACTCTTTCACCAGATTTGGTCCAATACTATGTTGCAATAAATACACAAGGTGGCATCTGAGGTGATGGTGGAATCATGTACTGGAAGTACAGTATTACTCTTAACAGGTTCCCCATTGCTCTTAGAATAAGACAAAAATTCCTTTACACAATTGACAGGACCCTGAATGGTCTGGTCCCTCCAAACCTTTGCTTCATCACATGTACCACACTCTGTTCCTCTCTTGTCTTAAATGAACCTGGCCTTCTTTTGGTCTCTTGTACTCCACGTGCCACAGGGCATTTGCACGTGTTCCTTCAGCCTGTAAAGCCTGCTCCTACCCCCATTTTCAAGCACTTAATGTCTTGTCTTCCTTCAGTTGCAAGTTCAAGCTTTGCTTCCCCAGGAAAGCCTTCCCATATCTGCTCAATCCCCATTCTATGTTCTTAGTATACCATTCCCTTCTCCTTTATAGCACTCCCACAGTTGCTGTTTTATATGTTGACCAGGTGGTTGTTTGAAAGATGTAGTTTTAGTCTCTCTCCCCAAACTGTGGGCTCTGTTCGGGCAGTGTTCTGTCAATTTGTGCTCACCACTGTATCCCAAGTGATTAGGATGGAGCCTGGTCCGTAGCAGGATTTCAATAATGTCTGTTAAACAAATCATGAGCTGATTAAGACAGTAAGCCCAGGGTGTTGGAGATGTTGACAGAGTGCTTCTGGTATTTATGGGGTGGTAAATACTGTAAGTTCATTTAAGGTTATCAAGTTTCACTGATGTAATCATTTCCTAGCTGGCTTCTTATTTTTCTAGCAAGTCCCAGGTTTCTTCTATCCTGCTTCCATTTCCTTTCTACGGTCTTGTGGTTTGTGTTGTTCCCCACAATTTTCTGGCAATTTCCCCTCTATGAATGGGAACACCTAGAGCTTCTTTGGGGCTTCTGTCTGTCCCATATTCCTGTACCTTCTGAGATCCTCTTGAACACACACATGCAATAAATCTCCTGCACAAATTAATCTCTGATCTGAATGAAGAGATGGCCTTTCAATCAAATCTATCAGTGAATAAGGCATTTCATAGAACCACTTGAATATGGAGAGGGAATGGTAATGTGATTATCTTGAGTCTAGTCATTTGAGAAGATAGATCTATTTTCAACACCAGTTTTTATTCCATTTGAGCCCTTGATTTAATTTGAAATTATTAATAACCTGCCTGGTCCAACTAACTGAAAAAAGGGCAGCTTAGATTTGAAGGCAACTAAGGGTGTATTGAGTACTTGTCTGGGTGAAACATTCATTCATACACCTTTTAATAGTCCTGGGGCAATTTAGTATAAACCTGATCATTAGAATTTTTTTTTAAAGGGATGATAATAGTGAAAATAATAGCTGTGTTGCACATGGAAGTAACTTCAAGAGAAAGTGTGAGGGAGAATGAAGACAGAAAGACTTCCAGTGTAGATTCTGAGGTGGCCCAAATGGTGTGGCATGGATTTGACTCAATCACTCATAACGACAGGAAATGAAGTTATCAGGTATGTAGACTCATGGAGCAGAAAACCACAAGGATGATTTCTCAGCAGCTAAAGCAAGGAAGAGTAGAGTCAATATTCTTGGCTACCATAGATAGTAGATGCTCAATGTTTAGCTGAATGGCTGAGTTTACTATTTCATCAATCCAGGCCAGCTTAGTGTCTGTTGAGTTAGGTTTAAATCTCAAAACCCTAACGGGGACTCACTAATTGATGACACACATATTGAATATGTGTGCTCCAGGCATTGCTCTCGGTGGTGGGTCACCAAGGCAGACAAGGATGGGGGACAGACACCAAACAAAGAGTGAAAATTTACGTTTACCAAGTGTTCATTCTATGCCTGGCTCAAATCTATTACTTTACTCTTACTAACCAGGGCAATTCTCCCCCAAATCCTGTGATATAGGTAAAATTATTATCCCAGTTTTCAGAGGGAGAAACTGAGGTATAGAACCTTGCCCACTGCTATTAATTTGAAGGACCAGGATTCCAGTCCAGGCAGCTTGACTCAGGATCTGCATTCATAACATCTACACTAATTTCACTGTCAAACAAATAAACAAGAATATCAAGTGACGATAACTGTCTGCAGTGAACTAAAATAGGGCGATGTGATAGACAACAGATTAGGCGGTCAAGGAAAGCCTCTGAAGGGTGACAATGATTTTGAGCTCTGCATAACAAGGTGCTACACAAAGTATTCCAGGTTCTTTATCATTTCCTCCTTCATGGATAGTAGTTCTTTAAGATTATCTTAAGACACAAACTGGAACAAGGGAAATGGTGTTTTAAAAAGGATTATTTAGCCTTTTCTTACCTCTGTTTACTCAAAGAGTAAAAAAAGGAGATGAGACAGAAGGGGGGAGTATTTCAACCTTCTTTGTAGCTCTTGACTTACTTAGCCTCATTGCAGGATGGCCAGAACCACAGATGACAGTCTGAGAAGGTTCTCCAGGCTTGCAAACTGACCTGCCAATGGTTGGGTGTCCCTCACGCAATCCCATGGGAGGTGAGCTGTGAAGCCTATCCTACGTGGGATGTTTTTATTCCCTCAGTTGTGTGGATAATTTCTGTGGTCACAGCTACAAGCCTGAATTAAGGGCTCTAACTCATTGTGTTCCCCCTTGCAGAAAAGGTGTGGGGGGGGAGTCACTCCTCCTTTTGTGGGTGCGGAGGCTCCCCTCTCGTCTGTCTGCACTGCACTCCAGGGCCCCTGCAGGGGAAGCTGGTCTTCGAGTATCAGATAACTTTTCTCCAGGTGCAATCTCAGGTCCTCAAAAACGATGAACATTTTTAGTTAACATATGACTCTATTTCTGCCACTACTTTAGGCAGTTTATTGAGGCAAATTTCAGCTATATATATTCTCACTACTATAAATCCTTAGTGAAAAAAGTTTTCATATAGAAATCAAAACATTTTCATCATTTCTGAATGTTAAATGGAGTTAAAAGTTTGGAAAATGGGACGATGAGTTGAGGATTTTTCTACTAAACCCTTTTCTCTATCTGCCTAAAGTTTAGTTCAATGAATATAGCATCGACTGGATATTATTCTCTAAAGAAAACTGTAAATGAGAAGGTTCATTACTCCTATGGATTCAGTTGCCATTTCAAAAAACAGTCTCTAATTATAAGTACCAAATTAAATCAGTCTTATAATGAGTGGAACGGGCACTGAAAATGAATCACTTAGAATTATATCAGTCAAGAAAAATCACATTAACATTTCATTATACATGCAACATGATAAAATTCTCTCTGACTTTAAAAGACATGATTGAAAGGCCATTTCTTTCATGAAGTCTTGGTGATATGACATCTGAAGAAAAGATCTCCAAAAAGTTCCCTGTTGGGATTGTAATCTTACCTTGTTCCATCTAGTCCCAAGGGCTTTCATTCTTTTTAAACCATAAATTTAAAATTAAAAATTGTATGATTCAGCTTATTACAATGTCTTACTGGGAGAATTAATATAATTTCTTTCTAGTACCTTCTTGCATTATATTTATATATTAATGTTAAGAAATCTTAATCATTTCCTATTGTATATACACAAAAACTCTTTAATATACTGAATTACACACTCATTTTAAATATCAAACAGTTGTAGAATTAATCCCAAACCTATTTTGCATGGTAATAGACCACATGTTTTTAATCATTGCACCTCTTTTAATCAGTGCATAGGCTCTCTGAATAATTATATTTTGTAGCTACACAGGAGGACTATATAGTTTTTTTCAATTTATTGGTTGTCTAGAGTACCTGTTTGACTTAACTATTAATAAAAATAGTGTAATGAAATTTAAGATCTCAGGGTACATTTAACCTGTATACTTATTCAAAAAGACGATCCTATTTGAAATATTCTTATATTTAATAAAAAAATAGATGGCATTTAGTGGGACCAAGTTGTTTAAAACTGTGTTAAATAGAATCTGAAATTTATCTAAATGATTTCTGCTTAATAAGTAATTAGTTTTTGCCAAGGAAGCATTATGATAATTCAATTAAGCTATTATCTCTCAACTGCATTTGTAGACCTATAATTCAAGAATGGATGGGGGGAGCAATTTGACATTATCTAGTAATGCTGAGGATATGCATAGCCTACAGCTTCACAGATTTATTTCCAGATTTATAGACTGGAGAAGCATTTTGGTCTCAGACCAAACTTTTTGGTCTCAAAAGCCCCTTATACTCTTAAAAATTGAGCCCAACAGCTCTTGTTTATGTGAGTTATATCTACCATATAATATAAGAATTTAAAGCTGAGAAATTAATGACAGATTTATTTGCTAATTTATTTAGAAACAAAAGTAACAAATGTATTACATATGAGCATAAATAACATTTAAAAATAACTGCATTTTCCAAAACACACACACACACACACACACACACACACACACACACACAAAACAAAAGTAAGAGTAGCATTACTTTACTTATTTACAAATCTCTATCAAACACACACACACACACACACACACACACACAAAACAAGAGTAAGAGTGGCATTACTTTACTTATTTACAAATCTCTATCAAACACACACACACACACACACACACACAAAACAAGAGGAAGAGTGGCATTATTTTACTTATTTACAAATCTCTGTCAGGCATGGCTTAACGGAAGATAGCTGGATTCTCATGTCTTCTGCATTCAATATGTTGCAGTGTGTTCTTTTGTTTGACACGTGAAGAAAATCTAGCTTCCCACAGATATGCAGTTGGAAAAGAAGATACTATTTTATTAGCTGTTTCAGATAATTGTAGATATTCTTTTTTTATATCATATCAAAGCTCAACATGTATTAATTTCTTAAAGGTCAGTTGCAACATGAAATTTGAAACTATGTTAGTACACATTTTATACTCTATTTCAGTAAAATTCCTTGGCCTATCTTACACTTTCAAGGGCTCTTTTGCCCATACATGATTGTGTAACATCATGTACTAGTTATTTGGAAAATATTGGCTCACTGAGTCATGTAGATATTCTAAACACTAATGTGCTTTTATATAATATGAAAGATTACAGTCATTAAGATCATCATAGGTCTTATAAGAAAAGTCTTTACATATTGGGAAACTGTCAAGCTCCTGGTGGCAGAGACAAGTTCTTCAAAATTCTAAATTTCACTTGAAAAATCAAGTTTTAGTATGGGCAACAAATACTGTCAGTTGTTTTCCTCAAAGCCACAAAGTCAATTTGTTCAAATATTCAAGTGTGCCAAATAACCAAGTTTGAATTAGTCAGTCATTCTTTCCAATGATGATGTTCCATGAAGAGAGTGCCAGGTGCAGCTCTCCCACTGAGCAGTTGCATCTATGCTGCTTCTTGAGGTCCCCCTCCTCATGTGAAGCAGAAGTGCTTCATGCTTCCTTCCTGTGTTGTCTCATAGAATAGGAAAGGGATGTGTACTCAAAGGTTAAGATCTAATAAATTAATAAAAAATGAATAGTAAATTAAAGATAAATGTAATAAACTTAATAAAATTAGAGTTTCATCAAGCCATTTAAAAAAGTAACTGACATTAAAGAAATGTGCAAGTATAGACTCATAGACACTGAGAAGTGACTGGTGGTTACCATGGGGGAAGGGTTGGGGTGAGTGGGTGAAATAGGTGAAGGGAATAAAGAGGCTCAAAATGTCAATCATAATATAAATTAGTCATGGGAATGAAAGTACAGCATAGAGAATATAGTCAATAATTCTGTAACATCTTTCTGTATTGACTGGTGGCATAGTAACTACACTAGTTGGGGTGAGCATCTAATTATGTACATAATTATTGAATCACTATGTTGTATACTTGAAGCCAATATGATATTGTATATCAACTATACTTCAATAAAATAAAAGAAACTTCAAGCGTGTGGTGTGGAAGAATGCCATGACGTCTGATACTCCTGTTGTCATTGTCTTTATTGAATCATTAACAGTGTTACCACCATTGCTTTTGTACCTTCTGTGCAAATGTCAGCACTATGACAAAGGCAAATAATATTTTTGTGTTATTATGATAATTTTCACCTCATGAACTCTTGGGGACCCTCTAAGTCAGTGGACTACATTTTGAGAACTGCTGTCCTAGAGAAACTCTTGCCCCTGTCTAAAATGTGACATATTAAAACTGATGGTCATTGCAGTATTATGTAATAGCCTAGAAAAAGAGAAAATGCTCAAAATGTCAATTGACAGGAGAGTGAGTGAATCTATATGAATGAATGAATGAATATGTACACACACACAAACACACACAGAGAGACAGAGAGAGAGAGGAGGGAGAGAAAATATGGTACCATATTAATAATTTAGTAATGTGTATGAAGAAATATTTGGGGAGTTCTTTTGTATAGTTCTTGCATATTTTCTATAAGTTTGAACTATTGTACAATAATAAATATATAAATTAAAACAAAACCAAACAATCTAGGAATATGTATTTCACAATATGTGGAAGAAGGCATGTTGCAGTTGGCATGTCTGCATTACTAATATGGTTCTCTGCATTAATTAACAGGGAAAGAAATATCTAGAGCACAGCAGAGATACAATTCATGACATTGAACTTCAAAGGGAAAATGTTAAGAATTGCCATGTCAAAGATTAAGGATACACGTAGCCTAGACACATGGAGGTGGTAAGCCTAACAGGAAGTTTTAGGGATGTCAGTGTGAATCAGCAGATAGCATACAATCATAAAAATGTCAAAAGAAAAATGACAGCCTGTAAAAATTTCACAGAGCCCAAAGGACTCTTTTAGGAAAAGATTAGTTAAATGAGACTGAGCACCCTTTTGTGGCTACATGAATATATACTATTTACAGCTATAATTTGCACCTATACTTATAATTAAATTTACTGCTTAATGAATTGTTTGTAATCTGGTTCAAGGTATAATTTCAGTAATTCTCAACTTTGAAACTTTTCAATTCATTTGTTGTTTTATGCTAAAATAATTCTATCAAATATTACTATAAAATATCTGACCAACATGAACTCAACTAACATTTGTTTCAAGACTCTAGTTCTTAGTGTGAGCAGATCAAGTAAACAGTGTCCATTAAAGAATGGTGCCTGGATGTGCCCTATTTTCTTTGCGTGCATTTACTAGATATATTTCTGAAGCTTGCTTGACCACACCCCTTCTGATGAAAGCTGCCACACTCATAGACCCAATACATGGAGTATCAGTGGGGGATGGTGGTTGCATCATTGGATCTTTCCCACGCAGGCCAGAGGTTGGCACCTGACCCACCAATTTACAGTTTAACTATCTGCAGACAGTCTACAGATTGTCCAAGTAAGATGTGCTAATTATATTGAAATCTCCCTCTCTGTCCACTAATTTGAACTGAATAGGGGAGATACTAAGATTCAGACCAAGTGGTGAACTCAGAGATGCTATAAGTAAGCTAAAGTTCATAGTGATTTATATAAAGTCAAAGTTATAAGGGAACTGGAAACTATCAGAAGACAGAAGACAGGTAGTAATAAAAGAAGAATAGATCAGATGTGGAGGGAGAGATATCATGAAACACGGAGAAACCCATGAGGTCCTCAAAAGAGCCTGGAGAATAGCTTATCTCCAGAGCTAGCCACATTCCTGAAGCTTGCTAAACCTATTTCAGTTTCAATAGCCTTAGCGAATGAGTTTCTGTCCATACAACCAAAACAGGGCACCACTAACCCCAAATAGACTGACGGATTAATTTGTGCTTAAAATTCATATATAAACAACAGCATATTATTTGTATTCATATATTATTTAAAGAGCATGCTATATTTGTCTATGACATTTGTATTAGCCTAAAATAACAAAAATCTAGAAAAAAACCTTTTAAAATAGAAATATAGAGTGAAGTGATTATTAGGAGAGATGTGGACCTTCTTGCTTTAAAAAGAGACACTAAAAAGGAAGTGGCTGTTTATCTAGTTTCTGGGAAAATAACTAAATCCTGGGTTTTGTTTGTTCAGCTGAATGATTAGAGCAGCGCTTGCTACTGCGATAGGACCAAGGATTGTCTCAGAACATTAGTAGTTGCTGCGCTCCAGGCGCTGTCTGGGGCCTCTTAGGGACTTAGACTGGAAGGAGCTTTCCTTTCTTTTCAAACAAATTAAACCAACATTTCATGTTAGAGTGCTAGTAGTGATATAGTAGTAATTGTTTTACCTCTAGGTAGTATGAAAGTAACTTCAAACCTGAAATACATTCTGAAAGGAGTATAATAGTGTCACTATTAGTAACTAATGACTGTTCATTTTCCTTCATTGCTTGTACAATAGCAAACACATGCTGTTAAGGTTACCCCTTAACTGATTCAATCCTCTAACGATCCTATCAAATAGATGCCATTGTTTCCCCCATTTTAAAGGTGGCAGAAAGGTTATATAGCTTCCTAAAGCTACATTGCTAATAGGAGGTGGAATAGGAATTGAACCCAGGCATTTGGGTTCCAGAGTCTATGCTACCATCACTACGGTGCTGTACTTTATTTTAGGTGTACTTGATCCATCTATGTACTTACTCAAATACAGTATGCTCTTTAAATAATACGTAAATGTAAATAATATGCTTTTGTTTATATATGAATTTATATGTTTAGACAGTTTATATCCCTCTTTTTCCATAAGCATGTTGGCCTTAAATTCATTGCATTGGTTATTTGTAGAACCATAAGCAGGTAATTACTTAATAAATTCTTTTCTCCAGTGAAACAAAGTTAAGAATCAAGAAAAAATTGTAACAGTTCTTTTTTTGTTCTTTTGGTATCATTAATATACAATTACACGAGCAACATTGTGGTTACTAGACTCCCTCCATTATCAAGTCCCCACCACATACCCCATTACAGTCACTGTCCATCAGCATAGTAAGATGCTACAGAGTCATTACTTGTCTTCTCTGGGTTATACTGCCTTCCCCGTACCCCCCTACATTATGTGTGCTAATCGTAATACCCCTTTTTCCCCCTTGTCCCTCCCTTCCCACCCATCCTCCCCAGTCCCTTTCCCTTTGGTAACTGTTAGTCCATTCTTGGATTCTGTGAGTCTGCTGCTGTTTTGTAACAGTTATTTTTTATTTCCTAGCTCTTCTGGATGTGCAATGAAAGGCTGAAATACCTAATAGGAATACTAAGAGATTTTTTCATTACAAACCAACAAGATAGCATTAGATGATTCATCTGGGAGTTGAGACTCTTGCTTTCTCACCTTTGTTACTTTTCTCACAATGTGTCATCTCTTCTGTTTCCCACACTGCAAAGCAGTATTACTAAGACATTTAACTACCTACCTGTTTCCGAGATGAACTACAAAGCTTAATGGCAAGCAGCTTTTCTCTCTTTTACCTAAATGATACTCTGTGTAAAAGTATTCATTAAGAATTATTAACAATAATCTCTTAGCATATTTAATAGATATTAATAAAATAATATGTGATTGATTGAGTGCTTAGGATGTTCCAGTCACTGTGGAATTGTTTTTTTCCAGCCTAATATTTCCATTAATATTTCTTGTTGTTTAAGAGCAGTTCAGTTCTATAGTTCAGACTCTCACAACTTATCTTTTCATTGTTCAAGACAACCGTGTTTTGCTTTTATTTTTGCAAGGTATTTCATTGGATACATAATTCTAGGTTGGAAACTTGTTTTTTCCCTTTCAGAACTTTAATGATGCTATTCCATTATCTTCTGGCTTGTGTTTTTGAGACATCTGTGATCATTCTTATCTTTGTTCCCCAGTATATAGTGTGGCTTAAATGTTTTTCCCCCTTATTATTTGATTATGAAGTACCTCAGTATGGTTTTCTTTGTGAAACCCTACTTAGGAGACTCTAAATTCTTGAATCTATGGGTTTATTGTTTTCATCTAATTTGGAAAAAAATTTTTCCCTTATTTCTTCAAAAATTTCTGTCCCAATCCTTTTTTTCCCCTTTCCTTCTGGGGCTCCAGCTGCTTTTATTGCCCTATGGGTCACTGAGGTTCTGGTAACATTTTTTTGTCAGTTTCTTTGTCTCTCTGAACTTCAGTTTGGGTAACTTCTATTGCTATGTCTACAAATTCATTGAAATTTTCTTCTTCAGTGCCTAAATTTCTGTTAATCCCATCTAATGAATCTTTATTATACAAATTTCTCATTTTGTATATTGTAGTTTTTCTTTTCATAATGTTCATGTTTTCCTTTGACCATATTTATACATACCTGTTATAAAGTCTTTGTCTCTAATTCCATCTGTTTCAGATTCCATTTTTTATTGGCTGATTTTTTTCTCCTGGTTTTAGTTCCCATGGTCCTGCTTCCTGGTTATGTTGTTAAGTTTCTGGCTTTCACTGTTTTTATTTTTAAATGTCGCTGGGCTTTTGTTCTCCTAGGCAGTTCAATCACTTGCTATTCAGTTTGATCCTTTTGAGGATTTTTAATAGTTTTGATAGGGCAAATTTAGAGTAGCTTACACTCTAGGACAGGTTTATTCCTCCTTAGGACCTTAGAAGGCGTGGTTCTTCTGGGGTGTATACCAAATGCTCCAGATGCTCAATAAGTTCCATTTTGGCTTGTCCCAGGGCTGCACAGGCTCTGGCAATTGTTTGGATGCTGACAGCATGCCGGTAGCTGTCAGCATAGATTTGTGGGGCTCTTCATCCTGCACAAGTATAGCCTAATGTTCAGCAACAGACTTAAGAAAAATCCTTATATGCATTTCTGGAAAATGTTTTTTTTCCTGGATAACTCATTTTCCAGCTCCCTGCCCCACAAATTCTAGCCACCATTTTCCCTAAACTCCAGTCTCTGTCTTCAACTCAGAGAGACCATGATGGTCTTCTTGACTCCCTTTCCTTGTACTTCAGTCTGAAGGTGTCTCTGTGAAGGCGTTCAGGGCAATTGAAAGGCTTAGTTAATTCACTTCTTTTCTCTCAAGATGACAGTCATGTGCTGACCCTTGTATAGTACCTGAAACAGCTCTTTCACATATTTTGTCCTGTTCTATAGTTGCTTATAGCAGGGAGGAAACTTTGGTATTAGTTACTCCAATATGGTCAGAGATTTCTTTTTAAAATTATATACACGCACACACACACACACACACACACACCATGTCTTTAGGAATAAGTCTGTTGAGAAAAATGAGTTATTTAATGTAAATGTATATTCTGTGATTAAAGAGAATGAAACAAAAATGACACATATCAAATCTCTTTATTGTTAATAAATAATTATGGTTGAAATAAAAATAAACTCTTCCAGGAGAAGAATTCATAGGAATCAGAAATTCTCAGGCATTATCCTAGTTTTCCTTGGGTTTTAAATCATCCTTTTTCAAGAAAAAAGTCATCTAAATTCTTTTACAGACTAGCAAGCTTGGCATTCCTGCCCATGGGAATCTGATGATGGTTGGGCTTAACAGTGTGAGAAAAATTTTCTTCTTTGGGCATTCTGTTAAAGAGGGAAAAGTCAATTTTGACTTTGTTTTGTTTTTCACATAGAATGGGGCTTCAGAATTCTGTTTATTTATTCAGGCTTTACTTTAATGCTCTTTTCCACAAGCTAGACCCTGGGTGATAGGGTAGGGTGGGAGTTGAGCTACTATATTTTAAAAATACTTAAGTAAAACTAATGGAACCTATCTTAAGAATTTCAAACTCAAAAATACTTATTTCAAGCTGACAGCTGTAATTTTACTTTCTCTACAGTGGGTCCCTGTCTTCTTTTTTCCTTAAAAGATATACTAATTCCAACAGTTAATGGTCTCTTTTTCTAGGTTTCCTTCTGGAATGGGAAGGGAAACACATCCTTTTAATTCTTTCTCCTTTTCTTTAATCCATCCATTTAAAAGAATCAAAGCAATTTTCTATGCTTCCTGCATAAAAATGGTGTTTCTGGCTCTACATCAGCAGGATGTGTTCTTGGGTTCGTTTTCCTGAGCTTGGTACAGGTTTGTGCTTACCACCCTCCCCCACCCCCACCCACCCACCCCCACACACATTTTCTTGGAGTTCCTTAAGGCTAATGTCATATATTTGGGACACCTCTAGTGTCTGGTAGAAAATTCTGGTGAAATCTCAGAATTCTTCCTACCAAAATAGGCAATAGGAGCCGATTTTTCTAAAATACTGTATTTGTGTGTGTGTGTGTGTGTGTATATACATGAAAAAAAGATTTTTTAAGATATAAACCAAGGTGCTAATCCTTGTTATCTCTGGGTAGGCGGGAGAGTAAATGTTTGTTTTCATCTTTTTGCTTGTTTGTATTTTCTAACGCTCATTTATAGATGCATATTAAAATGAGCTATTTTTGAAAAGATTTAAGTAATAACATTAAAATGATAAGCCCACACGATAAGGCACAAACATAGAACAAACTGCTGATAGCGTTTCCTAAGTCATTGACATTCTAACTTACCAGTCGCATTCACGTCACATAGTATTTAAGGCAGAGGTAAACAAATAGCACTATTCCATGCCTGCTTTGAGATCACCAAAAATGAAAAGGTGGAGAAATTACAGGGCCACTCATATGGAGCTCATAGGGAGCGTGCTTCATCCCAGCATGAATTACTCATTAAAAAAAAAGTACAGAAGATTCATGACATTGCTCCTGACAGCATTGAAATTTGTTTAATGGGGGTATGACCTGAAACGAACCTTTGATACCTGATCATGATGATGGCCTGTTTATTCATTTCTTCTCCTTCATTTCCAGCAGGGGAGATGATTGATGTACCTGCCTTTCCTGTGATGGCCTCTGTAGATAAGGTGCGTCCTTGAAGGACATTCGATGTTTTAAAGTGTTGATCTATCTCACTTCTTCCTTCCAGGCTGTCTGGGCAAGGGCACCAACCAGAGCTCATGAGTATAGCCTTCCAACCTGTGTGGGAGGAAAATGGTTGAATTATAGCTTAGAGAGGATCGTTGTTCAAATCCCAGGTGAGGAATTTTCCAGCCCGTATAGGACGTTTAGACACCGGTGGAGAAAAGCTGCAACCACGTTCATATAAAGTGGTACCGTATAAAGCAGGGAAGCTGCCTGACGTGTGTAGGGCTTTCACAAAGAAAAGATAAGCTAAATAGCAATTGAGCTGTTTGATTTGTTATTATCATTTATTTTTTTTATTGATAAAACAAACTTTACCATCTTAACCATCTTTAAGTGTGCAGTTCAGTAGTGGTGAATAAATTCATGTTGTTGTGCAATCACCTGTCAAAACTTAAACCCTGTATCCAATAAACAACAATCCCTCATTTCCCTCTCTCCCCGGCCCCTGGCTACCACCTTTCTGTCTCTATGATTTTGACTATTCTAGGTACCTAATATAAGTGGAATCATACACTATTTTTCTTTTTGTGACTGGCTCATTTTACTGAGCATATTGTCCTCGAGGTTCATCCATGTTGTAGCATATGTCAGAATTTTCTTCCTTCGTAGTTGAATAATATCACACTATATGTGTAGGCTGTATTTGGTTTATCTGTTCATCCATCAGTGGACACCTGGGTTGCTTCAACCTTTTGGCTATTTTGAATGATGCTACTATGAACATGGGTGTGCACATATCTCTTCGGGACCCTTCTTTCAATTCTTTTGAGTAAATACCCAGAAGTGGGATTGCTGGATCATATGGTAATTCCATTTTTAATTTTTGGAAAAATGACCACACTGTTTCCCATAGCCTCTATACCATTTTACATTTGCATCAACTTCATTTGTTCTTATTTTTGTGGTTATAATTTATTATATGTTTTTCCTAACCTAGATAATTATTAGATTATAACTATATTTTAAGTAACTTGAGGACAGAAATGGTTTCTTAGAATTTTAGGGTATCTCACAGAATTGTTCATCAGTGTAGTCTGATACTGAGGTCATGATAGGTGCTGAATACTTATTGATATGCCAAGTCTGAGAGCTCATGATCCCTGATGTAAGTTGCTAATACCCCATCACGAGGAGGCAAATGTCAGAAACTTAGAAGTGAGGGTTTTGGCAAAGGAATGTCAGGAGATAGAGACCATTATGCAATCCGATAAGCCAGCTACACAATGTAGCCACTTTAAGGGTCCATCCTCTGCATGACAGTGGTTGCATTAGTGACAATAATAGGGGAAGAATGGGAAAACTGAAGGGTCTGGCAGACATTAGGTATCTGACCATAGGAAGTGAGATTGATAGTGGGTATAAAGAAACACCTTATGTTATGGGAACAAAGGGGAAGGAACTGTAGTCTTCAAACCTCAATGGATTTAGGAATTTTTGAGTTGTATATTGATTGGAATAAAGATTCCTGGACTCCACTCTCAGAGATTCCCATTCAGTTAGGTCTTGTCTGGGCTCAATAATCTGCATTTTAATAAATATCAGAGAAAAATAATTGGAGACAGAAGATTCCCAGCAAAGGTAGACACTGTCAGGTGGAAAAATCATCTCTTGATTACCTCTGGTAACATGGAGAAAGGTACAGTGTCCTAAACCAATGACTGTCAAACGCTGGGCTGCACCATGGTAACCCGTGCTGGGTTGGCTACTTTAGGAGATACCTGGGCCCCAAGCCTCAATTCTCAGCTTGTGTTGAGTTGCTCTGCACAATGACAGTGGTGCCGATTTACCCTCTCACTCCAGAGTTGGCAGTTTTGGAGGAGGCCTACTCTTCCCAGTTCTAGGAAAATGATTAAATCCAAGATACAGCTCTGTACTTTAGATACAAAAAGCTGGTGGTAAGGGTGTGTGCGTGTATGTGGGGAATCCCTGATAATTAACCTTAATGTCATTGGGCTTCCCTGGCTCTTCAAGTTTTTGTTAAACTTGACTCAAATTCAATATCACAATCTGACCCAAATTCAATGTCACGATCTGTACAAGCCAGGCCCCTTCCTAATGATGAGTGCAGTTTCCTCTGCGTAGTTCCTCCAGGTTTCTCTTTCCCTGGGCTGCTTCCATGTGGGCCCTCTTGGTAGAGCTCCAACCCAGCAAGTGCAAAAATTTTAGCTCTCTTTTAATTTTCAAAAAGAAACCTCCTTTTGAACTTTCTGAGGTTAATAACTTTACTGAAAATCTCTAGAGTTATAGCAAGGCACTGTATTGCCACATGGCAGGCATTCACCCCTGTCTCATTTCCCCACATCATCTTCTGCTGCATTTCAAAAAAATCTATACTCCCAACATGGCATTCAGCTCCCTGGGAACTGTAGCAACTGCTATTCTCCCTGGGGCTGTTGCCAGCTTGAGACCACCACGTCCATGAGAAATTTAATAAATATAACTTTTTCTGTTTAATTTTCAATAAATGTCTAGGGGAATATGTTAAGATATTTTCCAGGACCCAGGGTTATGAAGTCCAAAGCATATGACAAGCACCCGAACCACATAAGATCCTGAGGATGATATGGACAGCTTTGCGCCTACCAGTCTCTCTCAGTTTGCCCCAAACTCCCTCTTTTGTCTAAAACCAAGAATAGTTTCTGTGATTCAGACTGTAGTGCACAGAGTCATATGATTCCTTTCGCCTGGAGCGGGAAGCCCTGAAACTGGGATTAAGATGGCTGAGCAGCCCCTGTGATTTGTTTCTCTGTAGGCCCATGTCCAGATCTTAGTCATCTGTTGTTAACATTCAGACGGTGGGTCGCACTTAGCAACAAAGAGAAGAAAGAGTGTTTGGCCCCCAAATTATTTATTTACATTATTTTTGCTGATACTTCAAGCTCGGTAAGTATCCCAACTAATATCTCTTTAGACTTGATCCACCATATCATCACTTGATCTCTCGAGGTAAGGGGGTGGGATGATGGAAGAAGAGTAGCGTAGAAGGGAGCTGGAGCTCCTTCTAGAGCCCTTAATCAGTTCCATCAAAGTACCATAACAGTTCCTAATTTAAAATGAAAACAGAAACAACGTTTTTCTAACAAAAGCTTGACTTTCCTTTCTCTTTGCAACCACTATCTTGAGCCCTTGAACTTGTGGAGAATGGGAATTTATAACTGAGGTTTAAATACTATGTTTCTATTTACTTGAGGGAGAGCCAGCATTGGTTACTTTGGGTCATTCATTCATGAGTACATTTATTAAGCCACTACTGTGCTTAGCAAAATTCTAATTTATTGAGTAACTATTATGTCCTCATGGAGTTAAGCACTGTATATATAATGGTGAAAAGATAGGTATAGTACCTGGTATGAAAGCCTCTAAGTAAACAAATAAAATAATTAGAAATTGTGAGTGAGCATTAAGAAGAAAACAACAAAAGGGAACTACGATAGGGAATGAAAGGGTGTGTGTACTTTACAGACGGGTCAGGGAAGGCCTGCTTCTGGGGGTGATGTTGAAGCTGAGACCTAAAGAATGGGAAGAGCCATGGTAGGGGCAGAGATGTGGGTGGCTTAAAGGGGTTTCCCAGGCAGAGGAGCAGAGAACAAGGAATTGGAAGGCCAAGGAGTTGGTAGAAGCAGTGGGAGTAGGATGGAGTGGCAGGAGGTAAGGTGGCAAGATAAAGTTCTGAACATGCAAGCCCTCAGGAGGCAATGGGGGAGAATTCTGGGCTGTGCAGAGCGGGAACAGAGAGGCACAGGACTTGAAGTGGGAAGGTCAGTTAGAAGCTCACTATCCCCTGCACCTAACAGATTGGGGTTAAATGAATACGTGTTGAATATATGATGTCTCACATGCTCCATTAGCCTGAGATGCCATTGCTCTACCCCACCCAGTGCCTAGCAGAGAGGGCTCTGCACAGGGTACATGTGGAGGATTAATGTGGGAGCTTGGCAGAAGGACCACATAGAAAATATTTCACCTGGTATTTTCTCTTTACTGTATAGTCTTACCTGAATAGAGTTAGGAGCATTTTTCTATGAATTATTCATTTCAGCACATACCCTGTAAAACATCGAATGTTGCTAACCCTTTGAGACTGTGGGGCTTCCCCAACCAGTCTTTACAGTGAAGTCTCTGTGGTAGCACTTTACCGATTTACCCCCTCAGCTCTTTTTCAGTTCTTGCCTCATGGTGACTAAAGAGGCCAAAATGCTCTTCTGGGAATGCACAGCATGGACACATATTTTTTACTATTGCAGCAGAATTGTTTTGAATACACTTCGGCTGTGAGGTTAAAGCCCTCCACAAGGAATACTTCAGCAGTAATTCTGCTGCCCTCTAGCCAAGCACTGAAATCCCTCTGGAATGCCCTTTAAGAATGGTTCTGAAATGGCTTTACTCACTTGCCTGGCCTATTGAAATTCTCCCAGAATGCTCACAGTAACCTAGTCAGGTGTCAGGATAACCTTTTCGTTCTAGAAAGGTTTCTGTAACAATTTATTACACAGCCCAACATGAGCCACCTTTCTGGAGAAGAGGCTGAGAGGCGCAGCTGATCAAAGCCGTCCTGGTGGGTGTCCTGTGGTTATGTTATGTCAGCTTTGCTCACAGCTCTGAGGAATTCTGTAAGGGAACCATGAGAGCCCCAGCGCCGTGTGTGGAGGAAAGGCTGGCTGGTTAGGTTCCGCTGCGGCACCACTGCTACTGTTGTTCCACCCCAGTTACTATTTTCAGAGACACTGGGGCCTTCTGTCTTAGTTCCAAATTTTACATTGAATAAAGGCCAGTGAGCTTGGTCAGAAACAACATGTATTCTTGCAAGTTAGCCCCAAACTTGAACAACACACGGAAGTCAAATTATTTTCAAAATCCCAAAGTGTGGGGTTATATATATTTTTCATTCATCTGTTAATTCATTTATTTTTCAAATATTTATTAAGCACCTACGATGTACCAATGCTGGGCCAGGTACTAGTGATACATGGGTGGACAAGACAGCCATGGAACTGACAATCTAGCAGGGGCTGTGCTGTTCACTTCATTGGGAAGCAGAATCAGGACCAGTGGATTCCACGTGATCAAACGTACACAAATCTATGTTTTGTTGTTGTATCACTTTTTTAGTTCTGCCATAACAAATTACCATAAACTTGGTGGTTTAAAATAACACAAATTAATTTTCTCACAGTTCTGGAGGCTACAAGTCCAAAATGAAAGTGTCAGCAGGGCCACACTCCGTCCAGAGGCTTTAGAGGACAATCCTTCCTTCTCTTCCAGCTTCCGGTGGAACTTTGCTTGTGGTAGTGTAACTCGGATCTCTACCTCTGTCTTCACACAGCCTTCCTGCCTGCATGTCTTTACAGGGCCTCTTACAAAGTCATTAGTCACTGGATTTAAGGCACACTTGAATCCAGTACGATTTCATCTTAAAACTGCATCTGCAAAGACATTATTTCCAAATAAGGTCACATTCTGAGGTTCCAAGTGGACATGAATTTTTGAGAGACTGTTTAACACAGAACAATAGCTTCATTTCATTAAAACGGTTAATTCAAAGGAACTCCCCCATTCATTTTTCGTATGTCCCCTTATGTAACTATATGAATCTGATATATTTATATGTGAAAATGTACATAAAACACATGTACATAATCAATATACTTAAATATATGAATGTAATCTCATATTGCTTCTTTAAGTGTTAGTTTTTCCTTCTTTCCCTTGTTTTGATTCCTTCTTCCTTCTGTCACCTTGAATTATTTTATACCCGCTTGTCTTGAGGTAACTCACTTTAACAATCCAGCATATCTCCTTCATACTGTTCCATTTAATATAATAATGTGCAACTACATTCACATATGTAGACATGTGCATATAAATATATGCATATATATTTATATATATATAGTTCTTTGGAAACATTGTTTCTTTTTTTTAAGTTAGATCGTATTATTCACACATTTCTGTGTCTGAAATTTCTCTCACCAACAAAGTTTTGCACCGAAGTATTCTTATAATTCATTCTTTTAAATTTCTGTAAGATATACTATAGAAAAGACATACTGCAACATAGCCATTTCTCTGTTGATGGGTATTCCCAGCTTATTTTTGTTGTTTTTTTGCCACTAAAAATGCCATACTAAATATTCTTCTATATAGATGCTTAGCTTTCTGAGAGATACTCTTCTGGGAGTGGGATTTCTCAGTGTGTATGTCTATATTTTAATAGATTTTTTAAAGGTTGCTTTCCAACATTTTTATCAGCCATCTTTGTATCTTGACCTTTTCCTGCATCTTGACAGTAAATATTTTTACCTTCCAGTAGAGTGAATCTCCAGTGCTATCTTACTCTTAATTTGCCTTGTTCTCACTAGTTTCAAAATGATTTTCTGTGTTAAATGGTCATTTGAATTGGCTCTTATATGAATTGCCTCTTTATGTCCTCTGCCTACTTTACTGTTGGGTTGGGTTGTTTATGTCCTTCCTGGTGACTTGCAGAAGCTCTTTGTATACCACAGATATTTCACCTCTGTTTGTACTGTGCTTTGCCCCAACAGAGGATGGTTCCCTTACTTTGTTCCTGGTTTCTTTTTACTACACAAAAGTTTAAAATTTTTATATAGTCAAATATATGTGTTTTTTTTTAACAGCATTTGGATTTCTAGTCTTGATTAAGGTCCTTCTTGCCTTTCTGTACATTGCACATGTAATGTCTTACATTTCCATACCAAAAAAATATATTTTGAACATTGACATTTATTCTTTTCATTTTAAATTTGAAGTTATGGTCTAATCAAATTTTTTATGATTAAAACTTTAAAATAATAAAGCAAATTAGAGAAAAGGATACAACAAACCTGCCACCGAGCATAACAAATGTCGTCCCTGTCCTTTGTCTCATATATTTTCCTTTCCTTTTAAATCCCTACTTACTCTGACTCCCTGCCTTGAGTCCTGTATCAGCTGTATTTCTTTTAATTGGTTAGCTTTTGCTAACAATACTACCCCAAGTACTGAGTGGTTTAAAACAACCAGTATCTATAGGTCATAATTCTGCAAGTCAACAATTGGTGCTGAGCTCAGCTGTGCTGTTCTCCTGGTCTTGGCTGGAGCATTCATGGGTTAGGAGCAGCTGCCAAGCCACTAAGTGTGATCCGTGTAGGAAGGCCTCAGCTAGGTTGGCTGAGCCCTGTCCCACATGGCTCCGTATTCAGCATGCTGGCCCAGGCTTGGTCATACGGGTGTCTGGGCAGGGTCTCAAAAGGGAGGGCCATAGCATGCAAGGCCACTGGAGGCCTTGGCCCAGAAGTGGCACACTGTCCCTCCCATTGCATTTCACTCCTCAGAAGAATTTCAGTTTTTATTTGTAAATTATACCTCAATAAAGCTGGGAAAGTTTTTCATTCCTTATAGTTATTTTTTTCTATCCTATCATCTCAAGTTGGGATAACAAATTCTTTTTCTTTTTTTTTTAATTTTGATGTAATCATTCTAATTTCAATTAATCAAGAGATAGTATAATTCACAATGAATCATTACCCAAAGAAGAGGCAACTCTTTTGTTTGAGGTTCTCTATACATGGAGTCCAGTAAATTAAGCATAGAATATTATAGAAGAGTTTAGTTTTATATTTGGAAATACAGGGTATATTATAATGTAAGTGCTGACCTTGCTAAAAGCTTTATAAAAGTAGCACTTTCTTAAAGAATCATAAAATCTACCAAAATACAGCAATCTGAAAGGAATTGTGAATGTGCTGATAAATAGAATCTTGATTAAATTCTATGCACTGAGAATTCCTAAAAGCATAATTTTATAATATTATTAATCATTCTTATCGTGACAGGAGGCAACATTTTTCCATACGTGGGGACAATGGAACATGTAAATGAGAAGTTTAGATCAACACTTAGACCTCTTTTACCTTTTCAATGTAAGCTTTTTTCTTAGTGGTAAAAGATAGTACACTTGAGATAATGTATATGTCTTATCCTCCCTTCGTATTGAAAAAGCCACAGATGGTGGCTGAATGAATAAGAAGGGGGCATGTCATATATTTATGGCAACTAAGAAATGTTGGACAATCTCAGATTCAAATATTTTGACCAGTTGTTAAACTATGTATTAAAACAAAGCGTATGGTTTTGGAAGTACTGCTGCTGGAACAATAATAGAGAAATTCCTGGATCAAGATGCATGGGTTCAGGTACTAGCTTTCAGTCCTGTTTGCTGAGTATTTTGAGATGACTGTTAATTTAATAGAAAAGCATGTGTTTTGTGGTCAGATGGGGCTGCTTTCAAAATATAGGTTTTCTACTTGCCTGACCTAGGAAAGTAAGTTTTAAGACTTCCTAAACAATTATTTCCTTATCTGTAAATTCTTCAAAATTACCCTAACCTCATGAGCTTGAAGGATAAAATAAGTGGTATAAATAAACCCTGTTGCTCAAAGCCTGGCACACAGTAAATATTTAAGGCATCAATATTCTATGCTTCCATTTATCTTTTCCAAAATGGAGACATGATACTTACGGTGGACCACCGCAACCCAGGGCTTAAGAGCACGGGATTTGAGTTGGGCAAATCCGGGTTAAACCTCCTGCTGTGCCATTACAGAGCTATGCAACTTGGGGCAAGTGGGGTCAGACCAACTGAACTTTCAGTTTTAGTCTTGGGATTCACTTCTAGTTTGTTATCTGGTTTCATCTTTGGCCTTAGATTTTGCACAGCCAGTTAGCTAAATGAAAACTTCAATATCACTTCCAATATCCTTGAATTTGTGCACGATCAAATAAGTTACCAGCATATCGAGTCGGCAAAATAGTATTGTTTACATAAGCAAGGCATGTCTTTCAGATGCATTGCTAGTTAATGCGGTAGTTTGGATTACTATTCAGGAAATATTAACTCTTCTTCTCCCATGTGTGTGGAATATACTTCCCCTTCCTATCAGTGTTGGGCTTGGCTGTGTGATGTGCTTTGAACAATGGGATGTTTGTGGTTGTGATACAGGCAAAAGCTTGGAGTGTTCTTGTGTGGTTGGGTTTGCCATCTTGCATCTCTGCCACCACCGTGAAAAGAGGTTCTCATGAGCAGCTGCCGTTCTATCCATCTGGGGTTCAGATGCCTGCCTGGAGAAGACCTGAGACAAATGCAGTGAGGAGCGAAGTCTAGCTAGTCCTGCAACTTGAATCAGTCATCCAGCCCAGATCAGTCAACCTTTAGCTGACCTAGATATGTGTGCAAGGAGAAATAACTGTGGTCTTAAGGCACTGAATCTCGGAAGGGTTGCATAGCTATGTAATAACAGCTGTGTATAGGCACTTTCCAATAGAGGTAAGCATTCGAGATTTAACTTGGAGTGAAATATTTCCTCTGAGCTTTATTTCACAAAATTCTATTATTCAGTTGATGTACAAATGCTTGTTATTGAAAATAAGAGTGCTATAATAGTTAACAATGATTATGAAAGCTGTTCATTTCTGTACATAAGTCTTTTTTTAGAACTTTCAAATATTTAAAATGGTAAACATATACAAATGAATATTAACGGAGTTCCTTAATGAGATAGTTTGAGGAAAACACATTCTTTGATTCGACAAAAGCGTGTAAAGTTAAAATAGCACCAAACGTCCAAATAATAGAGACTAGATTATACCATAATTCTATTCATTGTAGAATTATAGTATTTTTTGGTGTACAAGTAGTTTGCATGTTGAACAAGTAATCATTGAGAACTTACTTAAGTTTGAATTACTTAATTCCAGAGAAGTTATCTGAATGAGAGTGTGATAATCTCACATTATTTGAGCTTTATTACATATTTTGAGCTGTATTTTATTTTAATACATAACTTGAATTTTAATTAAGATTTCTATGAAATCTCATGAGCTATTTGTCTTCTCACCATCTTCATCACCACTTTATCAGTTAGTGTAATTTGATTGAAACTTTGATTGATAGGAACAGCCTCTGGCTGCTTAAGTAAAAATAATATTAAACAGCTGACAGGCTACTACTGTACAGGAGATCCTGGTCCAGGTATGGAAGGAGCTCTGCAGTCCGAGGTGGGGGCAGGGCCTAGGAAGAAGGAATTCCCCAGTTGTTTTTCCTGGGTGCTTCTCTTGCAATGACAGCTCAAACCGTCTTCTGTATTATTGTTACTTGGTTTATGATTCAAATTCCAGGGAGTGAGCAACTGAATAGCCTAGCCAGGAGAGCAACTATCCCAGCCCCTAGCCAGTGGGGATAATTGGGAAGCTGTCATTTCCACCAAAGATATCAGGAAATTACTAGTTGAGAAGGTGGAATAAAATACCAGTCAGCCAAAAGATACCATGTTACCATTACATTTGTTATTATTGTTATTAATGTTATTTGCCATCATCATCTTTATTCTCAATTACCACAAAGTTGAAGAAGATCTATGCCTGAGACCCATATCTAAAGTATGATAGGAGAGCTCAGGGCTAAGGTGGGATTTATGGCTGTGCATGAGTCAAATAGTGAGAAGTCTCTGGGCAGGAGTGGAGATATTTTAGATAAGGACCAAGTTGGGACACCTATTCATGTGTGACAGGACACTGGAAACTAGGACTGTCTTTCCTAACAGAAAACAGTTGGTCAGTGTATGAGCCTGGATTTCTCAAAGAGGGTCTTATAGCTTCCTCTGAGGCCTCTGCCAACAAGATGAGAAGTTCTCCTTGCTTCCTTGTTGAGTGAGACGTGCTTAAGCAAACGTTTTACCTTGCTTCTAGCCAATGTCTCCATATTAATATCTTATTCTTTCTTCCCAATACCTGTAAAAATAGCTTTAATTTTCTGATTTTTGTTAATCATTTACTTAGGCAGTCAATTCCTATGCCCTGTTCACTGTGGATATGGCTGTAGAAAAGACAGGAGAAAAGAGATGTCCAAGCTTTGGAGCTTAATAGGAAAGGCAGATTAAACATATACCATGCAAAGAAAGAATCACAGTTTTGATAAAAGTACTTTGGAAGAGACAAGGAGGGTATGATGACAGTGTATATATAATGGGGGCATAACTTAAACATAGAGGGGAAGGGACTCTCTTTTAGGACAAGAGTTTAAACTGACACATAAAGGTCGACTAGGAGTTAGGGAGGATACAAGGGGGAGGGGGAGATGGTGGGGGTTGGGGGCAGGAGCAACTGTGAGGGCCGGAAGGTGGCAAGGAGCTCAGCCTTCTGGAGAAATCTTAAGGAGGCTAATGGTCCTGGAGTACAGGGCGTGGAAGAGACTGGGGAGAGAGATTTCCCCTTCTTTCTCCAATGCCAAGGGCAACAACTTTCAATAGTTGAGGATGTTTCATCTTATCAAGTGTTGACAACCAATCCTGACACCCTCTTAGGATGGGAGTGGAGGGAGAAAATGGAAATACCAAAATAAGAGGATGTTGGCTAATTCTGGTGCATGTAGCATAAAAGAATTAGAGAACCACAACTCAGCCTGTCTCATTTCAACTCAGTGTCCACTTCTTAAGCTGCAGTGACTAATCAGAGATACAAACAGCATCCAGTGTTTGACCTGTCCTAACCCTTTTGAAACCCATTCTCTGCTGTTGGATATTTGGAAGATTTTCAGAAAAACAAGTCAAGCAGAGTGGCGAACCCTGTGTGTGCACACATTCCCCCAGCCTGGTGTTTCCAGTTCAGCAGGCCAACTCTCACTTGTCATATTGAATCCTTTATTACAACAAAATATTATTTTAAAGCTGCACTAACAGTAATTAGAAGCAATTGAGTTTTATCAACTAACACAAACTGTGGGATTTCGAACTTGGATTTTATCTGGTATTTTAATGAAGTGTGTGTTAACAACCTCAAATCTTCTGTCAGTCCGGCGGCTGAGTTGCATATACAGACGGCTGACAGAGGGACCATGTGTTAACGCTCAGAAGCGTCAGGCTCATGTGTTGGCTCTGTACATCCACACTTCACAGATCTGTCTCCTGGGCCCACTTTATTTTTCTCCTTCTCCTAATGAATATTCTGATAGTCCCCATGTTTGTTCTTATACATTTTGGAAGTAAAGATGATTGTTCCCATGTACCCTTTTTCATAATATGTATTTAGATGTGAGTAATGATAACTTAAAATTTCTCTCTGCTCAACTGTCTTGTTTCATTCTGAAATGCTAAAAGGACACAAGGTCCCGAGTGTTGGAACTTGTTTAGTGAGAAGTAGGAGGTTGAGAAGGGAAAAGAATAAAAGACAGGAGAGGATTACCCCCAATTTGAAATGATCACTTGTAGTGGAATGAGTAATCTGGAGGAAGCAGAACAGCTTCTCTTTTTTTAAAGAGAAACTTCCAGAACCTTGGCCAAAAGCCTTTTCACCAGGATACGTACAAAAATAACCTAAAATTTACTAAAAACCTCACACGACCACAGCCAGGGCTGTTCAAGTCATCACGACAGAGCTCAGCCTTTTAAAAGATGAAAGGAACACTCCTGTCAGGATGAAACCTAGAACAGAGAAAAATGGAGCATAAGCTTTGAAGACAGATTTCATCTAATCAGCATACAATTTAAAATAAAACCTAGTACTTTAAACTTTCTATCCACTCTTCTCCTCCTGACCAATACCAGAAAATGTGTGCAGACAGTACATGCCATTTACCTAAGGAAGTAACACAGCCCTCCGCTCTCTGTTGGGTTCTCTCCTGGCAAGGGAAACGGCACAGGGCTTCTCTGACGCCCGCAGGAACTTGCTCAGCACTTAGCCTCTAGGTGTGAGGGAGGTAGGACCTGTGGGGGCTCCTTTGGAATGGGAACTCATGGATGCAAGCTTCTCCATTTCATCATCTGGGCCAACCGACTAGACACGCATTTTCAAAAACTCCTCAGATGGTCACATGGAATTGAGAACCAGTAGCCTGTCCTAGCAGCCACTATCATACTGCATCCTCACGCAGAACTTCCGTCTTCCCTGTCCATTCCTCCTAACGTACCTGATTCCTAGGATCACATTCTCAATACAGTATTCGTCTCAGGAACTGCTTTCCGGGCAAAGACAGTTGGTACCAGGAGCGTTCCCAGAATACACATCCTTCGGGTGGGCTTTTGAGTTGACTCCCTCACCAGTCAGACTATGGCAAAGCCCCACTGCTGATTGTGAGCGAGGGCTGAGAACACGTGGCAGCCGCCGGCTTCCTCAGACCCTCGCCCACCCACACCGTGCAGTGAGGTGAGGTGAGGTGCAGGCTTCCCTCAGGCTGGGGCCCTGGAGTGTTATGGGGCTTTGGTGACCATAAGGATTGTGTAGTTGGTTGGCATTTGATAACTCCTTTAAAAGTCTTGAAAAGAGAAAATAACAGGCATGATATAAAAGTCAGAGGCCTCAGTGACAATAATTAAGGAGATTCTTGTCTCCTTCAGCCACTGAAAATAGGGTTCAGGATATAATTTTAAGGGTAACTGAGCAGCGGAGAGCACTGAATGCAGTCTTGACGAGTCTTACACGACAGTGTCAGGGCCTCACTGCAGGGGAGTGGATCCTGAGCCCCGATCTGGGGATATTTGGGTCGGTGAGTCTGAAGATCGTAAGCCGCCAGGTCGCCCTGACTCCTTCAGTCCGGCAGAAGTAGCCCCGCCCTTCTTACAAGAGGGTAACAGATTCCCCTTGCCTGGACACCCTGCCACTTCTCTGTTTGTTGGATTTCTCCCTCCCTCCCTTCCTTTTTTCCTTTCTTCCGTTCCTCCCTCCTTCCCTCCTTCCCTCCTTCCATTCAACAAGGGAAATTCTCTTATACAAAAGCTTTTACTCACCAAGTCGCACCACTCAACTACAACAAAACTTGGGAAAATTCTGCATAAAAAGAGCCCTTTAGAGAAAAAAATATCTGACTAAAGTAAGGATTAAAACAGAAGTGTCATGTGAACATAATCTGTTGGATTTTAGCACCATCACAAGGAGATATTATTTAAGTAGATGCTTTTTCCCTCTCTTGTTCCCAGTAAAATTATCATAGCCTTTCACGGAGCACTTCAGAAGCCGTTAACTTCTCCCTCATTTACACACAGCTTCTCTTTCTGTCGTATTTTGCATCACTTAACCCAGCGGAGTGTTTTCAGACAAAGGCTGCTAGAGGCTGGGGCCCACACTGTGGCTCTGCTGCATTCAGGGTCAGTATTGTTTTGAAGACCATCTGCCTGTCATTTGTTTGCTGATTGAGTTAGTGCACCTAATAATATTTTTTTTATTGGGTTGTGCTAGCCAATGAAAAGGAAATTATACACTCAACAGATGGGTCACAAACCTTTCTACCTAGTGCAGCTACTCCTCGAGTTAGTTAAAAGCAGTCATGAAAGCGGATTATAAATGAAATAATAGCCTTTTTATAAATGGTTTCACAGTGGTTACTGGTTGTGATGCCAGAAATGATGGTATCAGGGTTTTCCCTCTTTGTTGCATAGGCTTCCTTTATAAGAACCATCTGAGCAACAGGGGACATGGAAGCAAAAGGAAGGGAATCCGCTGGTGGTCATGAGGACGAGGGTGCAGAGGCCAGAGATGTGAGGAGTGGCTGGCATCACAGTAGTTTGATTTGACACGTGTCATCCAGAACCAAACCACCATATGTGTCTGAGGGGCTTGGTGCCCTCACTCTGCCTTTACCTTACGGGCAGAGAAAGTAAGGGCAGCAGAGTCTATCACAGAAGGAACCCCAAGTAGCCATACTTTATACAGTAGAAAAATGGGGAAACCGGGGCACGTCAGCATTGTCATTGTGTAAATGCACAGCAAAACCCAGCTCTCCTTGGCCTGACATACGGCTCTTCTGTCAGATGTTTGTTCCTTTCTAAAAGTAGTAACTTCTTATCCTTGGAAACTCTTCCGTGTGACTTTATATCATGAAAATTCACCTGGCCTCTCTAACCCAGGTTGCTATTAAGTCCAATGGAGGTTCTGCTCAAAGAGCCTGAGGGCAAACCCCTTCTGGAAGAACCATAATGCAAAGGGTATTCTATTTGCCTCTGAACAGTGAAGTTGCATGTCCTACTGGGAACATAAACTACAGTGACAGACCTTTCAGTTTTGTGGGTGTAGACTTAATGTTTGAACACCTGTAGTATGTGAGGAACCAAGTCCCATAAAGATCTGGGTCATTCTGCCTTGGAAACAAATGGATTCAGCTTTTGTGAGTTGGAAAGACCGAGGAGCACAGTAACTGATTGTGAATCACTCTTGAATTGTGCGTGTAAATCACTAGCTTGCTTTCCGCCCCCTAGTCTTTGACCCCTTGCCTCATCCTAATTTCAAAACTGAAACGGATTTTTAGCATCAAGTTGCTTTACTTTTGGTATAAGGGCACTGCGTGCATTGCTGAGGGTGGAGTGGGGATGAAGCAGCCCTGCGGCTCTGGGCCTGGGGTGTTGGGGGAACTGCATCACCCATAACGCGGACAGGAAGAAGGAAGACCAGGTTGCTGATGACCTCCCGTCACTCAACATCAGTGGCCTTTTACATTTTCCCAGTTGGGCCAATTACATTTTCCCAATCAATTAAAACAAAAGATTGAATACTACTTTCTGCCTTTGTTCAGCATTCTGAACCTGTGTGGTGATGATCTTTTAGTTTTTTTAATACTTAAGTTTTCCTGTTAGGGATTGCTGGGGAAATCTTGAGAGATGCCGCTGTGATGGGTAGCCTGGGGGGTGGGGAAGGGGTGAGTGTCAGGGGGTGACAGGTTTTCTGTGATTCTTGGTTACTCTCATTCTCTACATCAGACAGGCTCCTCTGTAGCTAGGTGTTTGCCCAGATGCTGCCTCGCTGGAAGAGCTGCGGGGCCTCAAATTGACCTCAGGAGGATCCCTCTTGTCTTCTCTAATCTTCCTGAAACTCACTGTTGCTTGAATCCTTCTAGCCAGAGATTGGCTCTGGAGTCGGTTTTGTCCTATGTTAAATAAAACTGCTTCTGCAAGTGTTTTCACCTGTAACCTCATCAGCCCTTTGTGTCTAGATGTGGATGGCTTTTGGGACATATCCCTGAATTTTATGAGAGGTACGTATGACTTCATGAGTACAGTGGAAGCCTAAGAAAATGGGATATAGCTTTAGAATGAGGAGCAAGCAAAGGACCAGGAATTAGAAGGTGCTGTAACCAACCAGACAACTAAAACTTGCTCTCACCTTTTCATTATGACCTAAAAGTTATTTGAACTCCAATTCCATCACTTCTTAGGGCCTATTGGCAAGTCCAGCCAGAGGAATACTTTGACCAGCATAGCTTAAAGTCCCTGAAGCCTTACATCTTTCACAAAATTTGCATCCTGACCTAGTTCCACTGGCAGGCGACTCAGAGAAGGGTGTATTCAGAGAGACAACCAAACACAATGAAATCCCCAGGCCTTCTGGCTTCTCCCCCAGGTGCCTGCAACCCCACCAGGCTGCTCCCTGCCACCTCCCCTCACAGATGCTTAGCAGCTATCTAGCTGTGTTCCCTTTCATTAGATTTACCAAGTTAGGAACCTGCTTCCCTCTCCATCTCACACCCAGCTCTCCTTTTCAGCTTAATGTTGCAGGGATTTAATTCTGAGCGGGATTTAAATAAAATCAGAATTTGTGTGTGCCAGAGGAGATGGGGTTGCTTGGAAATGGAATTCGTCAGCTGGGTCACTTGCTAGTTAGCCCCACTTCCCTCTAGTGATTGGACCCCGGGAGATGATATGCTAACCCTCCCCCCTCCAACTATTCATGCACTTTCCAGGGTAAGAACTTGGGGGACCGTATCAGTGGTAGAAGGGGGAAACAACACCTTTCTCCTCACTGAATTTGATTACTAACACTAATGGTTTTTGGCCTTAAAACATCTTTACCTTTTGGGCCAAAAAAAAAAAAGTGTTTCAAGTTTATGTTAAAAATTAACAGTGGTGCCTGTTTCAGTCAGGTCACATTTCTTGTAAGGAACAATGCCTCACACAAACACACTCAAGCAAAGAGGGGGGTTATTGCAGAATCCAGAGCAGGGCTTTTACTCTGCCTCCCTCTGCCACGTCATCCAGGCAAACTTGCTTCTTTACAGTCTTCTCTTAATTCTCGTTCCCTATAACTTTGTATTATGCATGATCTTAGCTTTTTTTGCCATACATTCTGGCTTACCCTGACTCTGTCCTTGACTCAGTCCAGTGCAGGGTTTCTGTCAGATAATCAGTACCTACTTTGGGAAAGAATGAATGAAGAATGAATGAATGAATTACAATAAATGGCTTTTCAGCATAAATGCCCATCGTTACTTAACTAGATATTGAGTGTTGTAGCTTTTTAACACATGTGATTTCATTTTTTTATAACGACCTTGAAAAGAGTCTGGAAGCTGTCATTTTCCACTATTCCGAAGAAGAGAAAACTGAGGTTCAGAGAAATTAAGCCAATGGTTCCCCCAAACTTTGGCTTTAGGTTCCCAGGTGGCCAAGCTATCCAAGGTGATCCCAGCGCGGCCAGTCGGTGCTTCCTGGCTCCTCAGTGTGGCGGCATGGTCATAGCGGACTATCCAGCATCCACTGGACTGAGTATATACTCAGCATAGATTATTTATTAAGGAAAAATGGGGTAAAGATTTAATTCTTCACTTCATATATACTGTGTGTTTGGCAGACATAATCTTTCCAAAGATATGGTCAAGTAAGAAAAAAAATAATAAAAGGGGTTCTCAGTGGAGAAGAGGTGGCCTGAAATGGCAGCAACAGGGCCTAGTCAGCAGGTCTTCTGATGCCTGGCTCCGTTGTTCTTCCATTATGTGGCACCATCATCCTGTTTGAGCCAGGACACACTCCTCCTTCTCCTAAAAGGAAAGAGAATCTCTCACCATGGGTGTTTCTCTTGGTACAAAAGGGTCGCCAAAATGCCCTGTGAGGAGCAAGATCCAAGGATTATGACAGGGAGTCTGGCATATTCACCCATCTTTTTGAAGCTGGTGTTGAAGTACAAGGATGCAGATAATAACCACATTCTTTTAGAAACAAATGACTGGACTTACTCGACTCTTACGACAACCAGGCAGCGGTAAAGTAAACCTCACCCAAACAAAAAACAAGTTTTAAATGTCCATAGACACATGGTCACAAAGCTATGCTCACTTAATGACTTCAGACCCAAGAAACTGGGTACCTTTCACAGTCATGAACTCACTTAAATGTGGGTTTCAAGAGGAAGGGCTAAAATAAACAGTAATTCCAGTGAATCCATTTTTCCCCTACAAAAGTAGGAGGTATGAAAGTTGTGATGAGATGGAAATAAAGGGATATTAATAAAAAACAAAGATAAATATAAAAAAGAAGGGATTTTGTTATTTTTGTTAAAGTGTGAAGACAGAGGGGGAAGAAAAGATCTATCTCTTGGCTGGAAGCCATGAAACTTAAGACAGAACTTTTCTTGCAGAAAAAGAAATGCTCACTAACAAAGAAAAATGTCATCCGAATCTGAACTAAGAGCAGCCCAGCCATGTTTATCTTTGGTTTGGGAAGCTGACTTCAACAATGGCATTTGCATGTTACCCCTCTGCCCTTATCAACTTTGCTCCTACTTTTATCCTGAATTAGCTCTGTTTCCCATCTCTTAGCTTTGGTGAACTTGAATTAAAGAAAAAGCATGCAGAAACTTAACAGGAGTTTTGAGTACCTTTTAAAAGACCAAAATCCATTATGTGAATCCTGATTTGGGCTCCCTGTCAAAAAACATCTTTAGGACCCTAAAACTATTCCAATAGCGGCTGTACATGCACTTTAAACAGTAAAAGTTCCAAGAGTTACTATGGATTTCAAAAAAAATCTCAAAACAGTTCCTAACTTATGATATTGGTGTCAACAATTAACAAAATAAATATGCTTGCCAGACTACCCAGGAAACAGAATATGAGACAAACAAACAAAATTAGTGAATCCATGTTCTGGATCTATGAGCATGTTTTTAGGGTAAGCTTTAAATGTTTTTGGTTTTCAAATTCCCACAAAAGTGACTAATGCTGCAATAAAACCTAAAAACAATTGAAGTTTTAAGAAGTGAGGCATTACTGCTAAACTTCCTACTACTAATTTACCACAGATTTCAAGTTGAAATCAAGACAATATGTTTTCTTCAGCTGTATTTATGTGACTTCCAACATCCCTGTTAATTCTCTCTTTTGGAAGAAAGCTGACCCAGGGCTATGTAACTTCATCCACCCACCCTACAAAGATCAGGTGTTCCAGAAGACATCAAATGGAACAACAGTTGCCTACATTTATTATTCAATAAATATCATCATATGAATAAACAAATGCTGAGTAGTAGGACCTTTAGTAATTTACACCAGTTAGCTCTGTTTGCTACCCAAATCTGTATAACTTTCCAAAGTTTCCTTGGGCAGAAGACAATTTATTCTTTACATTTCATATAAGACATGTGCTCAGAGGGCCTGCTCAAAATCATGAAGCGATGCATTAGAGCTTTGATTTCTGGATTCCATCTTTATACAATTTCTGTGACACAGTGTCTCCATCCAGCAAATATATAGAAAACCTTTCACTCCTGGTGAGAGCATATCATGAAAGTGATTCAGCCTTGGGAAGCATAAACATGAATTCAGATTCCTTCCGAGCTCCACCCCTTCATTGTCCTGTGAGGGGAGGGACACAGAGCTTATTTGGAAGAACGAGGTGGCTATGTTTAAGCCTGTGCAATTGAACAGAAGGTGCTCTAATTTATTAGTGAGGACTTGAGTCCATTAGTCATTCTTCTTAAGTCTATGTGTATAGTTCACATATTTGTGCCTCAGTTTTCTTTAGGTGCAAAACAAGGCTAACAAATATCTTGCCTTATCTGCTGTAGACGGATATGGGGGTAAAGCTGATCTGTCAACAATTTTCCGTTCAGGATTGACTTCTGTACACACTTAGGGGATGCTAATACTTATGATCCCTGTCTGCCTCTGATTGTCACCTTGAATTTGGCCTCAGCCTGGAAGGAGAAGGAAGCATAAGTGGGGGTCAGTATTGTTGCATGTGCCCAGTTTGCCCTGGCCCAGGACCCTTTACTCCACTCTAATTATTGAAATCTAGGACGTATTAACCCCTTCAGAGCCCAGCAGGAGCATGGCTTGCAAATGCCAAGGCAGTATGTTCTCTAGAGCTCATGACAATACTCAGCTGCATTTTTTCTCTCCTCCGAGGAAAGCACTCTACTCAGGCCTTGCCTTGAATTGGTCCCCAAAGTGGAAGAAGCAGCTTAACAAGTCACTAGCCATATTTATGACTAGAGCTCTCCAAAGAGGGGCAGAGTTTCAGTGAGGGAAAATATCAGGAATCGATGATCAAAACAGCAGCCATAGGAGCCCAAACGGATACCCCTTTGGCTTGGAGGAGCCAGGAGTCAGTGGAGCTGGTCCTACCCAAAAACAAGCTCCCAGTGATTTCCTAAAAGTGAACATGTGGGGCACCAATCCATCCATGTTTTCAATTAGTGCAGCCAGTGCCTTGGAAGTCAGGCAATGGGCAGCAACAGATGGGCTGGTTTCCGCAGCAGCCAGCCTTTATTTACGTATGAAGGCTCTCTCTTGTGTGAGTATGACTAGCCATCTCCACTTAAACAATCCCTTTGCAGTGAATGGTTGTAGTACACATAACACCTCCTTTGTCTACCAGCCTCCCTAAAGCTATCTGCCTGTCCGCCCTCTGCCTGTGCGTTTTTATGGTGATGACCAACCCAATTCCTTGCTCCAGAGACATCCCAACTTGGTTGAAAGGGTGGCCTTTATCCATTGAAAACTAGGTTTTCTTGGGTAATGAAAACAAAAGGGAATCAGAGTGAATTGTTTCAGCTTTTAACAATGAATTTTGCCTATTTATGACTTTAGAAAGTCAGAGATTTCATCTTTATGACTTTAGAAACTTATAGTAACAAAAAGAAAAGGGACGACAGGATGAAAGAAGAGAGAAATACTATTTAGGTAAAACTCAAGAGGTTCTTTAGGTGTGCAATTATTCTTTGCATCTGAATTGAATACTCTCTTTGCAATCTTTGTTTCACTTTTCTTTGGAGAGGTTTAAACATGTCTTATTCTGTTCTGTCCCTTCGCATGGATGTGATCTCAGGCAGGTTGTGGATGAACATGGGTGTGCTGGATCCCTGGGGTGGGGCAGGTGACAGGTTAAGGTAGAGAGGACACATCCCCATGTAACAGCGATGCCCATCTTCCCCTGCTTCAGCTCTGTCCCCAGGTCCTGCCACAGCCAGAGCCCCAAACACAGTCACAAATCAGCTCCCATGGAAGCTGATTTTATGAGAATAACTTGTCAATGTGCTTGACTTTTATACCAAAGAGAATGATAACGAAGGAGGACATACTATGTATCAATTGGAACTGACATCTTCCCAGGAGAGTAAATGAGATATGAGAGATGCTTTTCTATTCATTTTTACTGATGAAGAAAGAGACACAGCAGTTCAGTGTCTTAATCCCAGATATAAGAATATAAATATCAAATGGCCCTTAGAACCCAAATCTGCCTCTTCTACCCGAAATCATTTTTTTGTTGTTTTTTTATTTTTTTATTTTCGTATCATTAATGTACAATTATATGAGCAACATTATGGTTACTAGACTCCCCCCATTATCAAGACCCCATCACATACCCCATTATACTCACTGTCCATCAGCGTAGTAAGATGCTATAGAATCACTACTCAAAATCATTTTTAAACACATGAGCCATGAACAAGTAAAAAAATTCATAAGCAAATACATTAAATTTATTAGCTTTGTGCATTTCTCTACTTTATTTTATTTTATTTATTTTTTATTAAGGTATTATTGATATACACTCTTATGAAGGTTTCACATGAAAAACAATGTGATTACTACATTTACCCACATTAGCAAGTCCCTTACTCATACCCCAGTTCAGTCACTGTTCATCAATGTAGTAAGATGACACAGAATCACTGTTTGCCTTCTCTGTGCTACACTGTTTTCCCCGTGATCCCCCACACCATGCGTACTAAACATAATACCCCTCAATCCCCTTCTCCTACCCTCCCCACCCACCCTCCCATACCGTCCTCTTTGGTAACCACTAGTTCCTTCTTGGAGTCTCTGAGTCTGATACTATTTTGTTCCTTCAGTTTTGCTTCATTGTTATACTCCACAAATGAAGTAAATCACTGGGCACTTGTCTTTCTCTGCCTGGCTTATTTCACTGAGCATAATATCCTTCAGCTCCATCCATGTTGCAAATGGCAGGATTTGTTTCCTTCTTATGGTTGAATAGTATTCCATTGTGTATATGTACTACCTCTTCTTTATCCATTCATCTACTAATGGACACTTAGGTTGCTTCCATATCTTGGCTAGTGTAAAAAGTGCTGCAATAGACATAGGGGTGCATATGTCTTTTTGAATCTGAGAAGTTGTATTCTTTGGGTAAATTCCAAGGAGTGGGATTCCCGGGTCAAATGTTATTTCTGTTTTTAGTTTTTTGAGGAACCTCCATATTGCTTTCCACAATGGTTGAACTAGCTTACATTCCCACCAGCAGTGTAGGAGGGTTTCCCTTTCTCCACATCCTCACCAACATTTGTTGTTGCTTGTCTTCTAGATGGCGGCCATACTAACTGGTGTGAGGTGATAGCTCATTGTGGTTTTAATTTGCATTTCCCTGATGATTAGTGATGTGGAGCATCTTTTCATGTGTCTGTTGGCCATCTGAATTTCTTCTTTGGAGTAGTGTCTCTTCATATCCTCTGCCCATTTTTTAATCGGATTATTTGCTTTTTGGGTGTAGAGGCATGTAAGTTCTTTATATATTCTGGATGTTAATCCCTTGGATATGTCATTTACAAATATATTCTCCATCTACTTTGTTTTCATATCAGGTGAAGTCAGGCGAACATGAACCTTTAATTGAGACTTAAAAAGGAAAAGTCTTCAAAAGCTCACTCCCCCCCACCCCAAGCTTTAATAAGAAATAACTTATATACAATAAAATTCAGTGATTTCAAGTGAATTTTGGCAACTGCATATAGTTATGTAACCACTACTTTAATCAAGACATAGAACTTTTCCATCTCTACAACATTCCCCCATTTCCCTTGGTAGCTGATCCTTTTCTCTGACCCCCAATACCAGGCCACTAGTCTTCATTCTATTACTCTACTTTTGTCACCGTCCTTTTCAGCATTTCTTTCCCATCTCTGGACGTTTGCACAAGCTGTTCTGTTTGCAGTAAGGCCCCTCTCTCCTACCACACACTTCTCCCTTGGCTAATGTCTGCTCATTTCGTATTTTAGCTTACGTGCTACTTCTTCAGAGAACCTCTCTTGATTCACTTTCCTTAGCAAATCCAAACTAAAAGATGTGTCACATTATTTTCATATATGGCACTTCCTACTTTGCTTCCATGTCACATAATATATATATGTGTTGTGGAGATAGTTATTTATTATCTGTCTCCCTCACTGTAAGTTCTGTGAATGCAGAGAAAACATCTATTTCAGTCATCCTTGTGCTCTCCCATTCATTGGTCATTATTACTTCACTTACACATCAGTGATGTTCTTGGAACACAGTTGGTGGACCTCACATATTTTTAAATTTAATTAATCAAACAAATAGCTTTATCTGTATAAAAACTTGTTAAGTCTTTCACAGTGCCAATGGAAGCTCCACCTCCCGTCACCCTCAGCTGTTTATCTGAGTCCTACCCACTCTGTGGCGAGGGTATCCAAGCTGCACTTCATATCCAAGGCTCTGGCGTTCAGTTCATCTGAGATTTTTAGCTAACATAACCAAACAGGAAAATTCTGCCATTAGCTAGCACATCTGAACCATAGGTCAATAAGGAGTAACTACTGTACAAATTGGCAGGAGATGGGGCAGGAAGGTAAGGGGTAGGCAAAATATGAAAGCTGGGACGGTCTCCTTATCTTGGTTGCCCAGGGTTTGGCTTGGGCTGCTCATTTAGACAAGAAGTCCGAGCATGGCTGGGAGAGGAGGAAATGGGGGCAGGTGTGGCTCCGGATTCCCGGTGAGCTGCTCTGAAACCACTGTTTGGTGACAATGGCAATGGTGACAATGTGGGTGGAGGCTGTGGAAACAGTAGTGGCAGTGAAAGGAACAGTCATGCTAACATGTATACACTCGATGTGTTAGAAACGCTTCTCCATTCATTACATCCATGCATTTCATCATCTCCTAGCCCCTACATGCTGGGTGCTCTGACTTCCAGACCCCAGAGAGAACCAAGCACCAGTAAGGTAGGGGTGAGAGGTGGATGACCACAGGGCACCCGACCTGCCATCTCCTCTGCCCTCCTCTGGCCTGGCTGCAGAGATTTCCTCTTTGGGATTACAGCAGCTTGCCGTGTGGCCGTGGGTGAAGGACTGGGATGGTCATGGTCATCGTTATAATTACTGTGATCCAGAAGCTGGTATGAACCGCTGGGGCTGAGTGTAAAAGTGAAAGTGATGAGGTTGGAGGGAGTACACCTATAAATTTATGCCCAGGACAATAAATCAGCTCATGGGTGACCTCAGCACTGTAACTCATGTAAGGGCTTCAGCCCTGCAGAGAGCTGAGTCATTTATAACAGTTAGCTGGGCCCAGGGAGCTAATTTGACCACATGCTCAATGCGAGGTTAACTGTAGTGTGGGTATTTGTGAGCAGCAGTTCAGACCCCTGGAACAACCATGCACCCACATTTCCCATTTCCTTCACCAGCTCATTGGAGGTCCCTTCCCACTGAGTAGGGTATAGCTCAGAGTTACCATTTTGTCAGTGTGTTAGAGCTGTGAGTCTTTCCTTTTCCACTTTATAGAGTGTCCTTTAGCTGCTAGCCGTTGCCATTCCCTTGGTGATCTCATGTAAGCTCATGGATGAAAATACCACCTATACACCAATGCCTCCCAGATGTGCATCTCCTGCCCAAAGCTCTACCCTGAATATATCCAACTGCCTCTTTGACATCTTTACTTGGATGTTAAATGGTCATTCGAAGCCAGTATCCAAAACTGACCTCAGATAACTGTTCCCAAACCTATAATTTTCCCCATCCCAGCTAATGACCGCCTTATTTTCCAACTGCTCAGACCCCAAATCTTTCTTTCACACCACACTTTGATCTTTCTGCAAATTCTGACAGGTCTACCTTCAAAATATATCCAGAATCTGAACACTTCTCACCGCCTCCAGTGCTTCGAGCTTTGTCTAAACTGCCATTATTTCTTATGTGCTTTTCTATGTGATAGTTCATAACTAAACTCCAGCTTCTGCCTTTGTCCCCTTTAAGTAAATTTCAATATAGCATCCAGAATACACCTGTTAAAATTTGTCAGGTCACACTACTTCTCTGCTCTGTACCCTCCAGGGACTTCTCATCTCAGTGATGGCAATGTCTTCACAGTGATGGACATGCAAGCTCTGTGTGAGCTTGTCCTTGTTACTCTGAGCATAGCCTCCTCTTCCCATTCCACCTTCCACCAACATGCCTCCAGCCTGGCTGGCTGCTGCCAAATACAGTAGCTGCAAGTGGCAACTGAACACTTCAGATGTGGCTAATTTTAATTGAGATATTCTATGAGTATATAAAAAACACACCAGATTTGGAAGACAATATGAAATATTGATTATGCATTGAAATGAAAATATCTTGGATATATTGGGTCAGAAAAAAATATGTTATTTATAATATGTTGAAAATGGCCCCTTAAGATCTCAGATCCTAATTCTTAGAACTTGTCAATGTTACCCTATATGGAAAAAGAATCTTTGTAGATGTGATTAAGTGAAGGATTTGAGATGGGAAGGTTATCCTGGATTATCTGTGTGGGCCCTAAAGGCAGTCACATGCATCCTTATGAAAGGCAGGTAGAAGGAGTTAGGATATACATAGAGGAGGAGATGGTGTGACGATGGAGGCAGACATCAGGGTGATGTGGCCACAAGCCAAGGAACACCAGCAGCTACCAGAAACTCAACGAGGAAAGAAAGGATTCTTTCCTAGATACCTCTGATGGAATGTAGCCCTACTGACACCTTGATTTCAGCCTGATGATACTGATTTTGGACTTCTGGTCTCCAGAACTCCAAGGGAATAAACATGTTGTTTCAAGCCACCATGTCTGGTGATTCATTGCAGCAGTCACAGAAATTAATACATTATTAAAGTTAATTTCACCAATTCCATTTTACTTTTTTAAGAAGTGGTTACTAGTTAATTTAAAATTGCATATGTGGCTTGCGTTATATGTCTCTGGGACACTGCTGCCTTAGAACACAGGAAGGCTAATCATAAAGATGGCAATGAGCAGCTGTTCTCTAAATCTGTAGCGGGCAGAATAAAAGCAAATGGGTTTAGCATGCAAAGGGAGTTTAAATATATGAAAAAGGATAAACTGGGTTTAATGGCTATTAAATATTGAAACTGGCAAACAGGGGTCCTGGAACGTCCATGCCTACCAATCTCAGAAAATCAGATCAGGAGCCATATGTCAGTCAATCTTGCTGTAGACCTGTCTGAAAGATGGGGGAGGTATCAGTAAGTTTGGAACCTTGTTTCTATCTTGAATCATGCTAAACTGTTGAAATTATAAGGCAAAGTATTTTAAGTGATCAAATTTAAATCCCACCATTTTTACTTCTATATGGAAATATCAGTTTTCTTAGTACTGTTGAATAAGCAGATTGAGGATGGTGAAGCCAATAATAAGCTAAAGCTAGTTAGAGGCATAAGGGAAAGAGGGAAAGGATTGGGATAAGAGAGCTAGGGTATGTCAAACTATTTGCAATAACGGGATCTCTGGATGAAGAACTTGATCTTCCTGAGCCTCAGTATTACCATGGAAATAATACATGTGAAGTACATGACACATAGCAGGAACATAGTAAATGGCGATTTTTATTTATTATTTTTATTGAGGTTTTTCACATTCATATCAGTCAATGAATAAAGGTGATAATTTCAAACTGGATTTTCCTAAGGTGGCATTATGTTTCCTGGTGTGGTCAGAAGAGGTAAAAGGATGGCTTGTAAAAGTTATCAATCAGCAGCTTCTGGGTTTGTAAGAGAATGGCATCGAAACTAGATTTGTCAAGAACTACAAAAGGTTGAAACTAAGTGTTTTATCTGTGGAATTGAAATTGCTGATCTGCCTGCAGTAGTCCATTTCTGAAGTGAGTCTTTCAGTCTTTAAAGTCTAAAATAGTTTTAATGAGTAGATTAATTCATTCAATCCTTACAGCAACCCTATGTGGTAGACACGATTATTGTTATTTCTATTTAATTGACAAAGAAATTGAGACACAGGCTGATGAACTATTTTGCCTAATGTATAAACAGTTATTAAAGATGCATATGGGCATTTGAACTCAGGCTATCTGGCTTTAATATTCTAGTTCTTACAACAATGTAATACATATATTGCCTTTCACAGAGTATGGGTATTTCAAGAGAGACCAAGATATTTGCAAATGCTCACTGCTTCAGTTCATCCACATATTAATCATGCATTCAGAACACATTTTTGGACACCAACTATTTGCAACATATTGTCTAAGACGTTGAAGGAATACCAAGACAAATAAGACAGCATCTGGCCTCAAGGAGTTCACAATGTAACAAGGAAGATGGTTATGTTAGCAATAAACTACGAGGCAAAGAACATCAAAGCGACTGGGAGCCAGAGGTGTATAAGCAGCTGTAGTTGGAGGAGTCTCTCCCATGGGCTCCCAGATGCCATGTGCACACCTTTATTGCATGTATCATGCTTGAATGCAGTCATCTGCCCAGTTCTCAGTCTTCTTCACTAGACTGTCACAATGGGGACTGTTTCTTATTCATCTTTGTTTCTTAGGCATCTATCAAATTCCCTGGCATCTAGCAGCTTCTCAGTAATTGTTTATGGGATGCATGAATAAATGAAGAAATGGGTGCAGAGGAAAAAGAGATCAAATCTGAATGGGAGCATCCAGCAAAGCTTGACCGAAACGCTGGCTTTTGAAAGGCAGGGTGTAGGATAGATGAGACAGAAGAAACTGTAAGCGGAAGCTTGAAGATGTGGAAGTGGTTTATTAGACTTAGTGTATTGTTCAGTAACAAAAACCTATGGCTTGTTGGCCAAGGCCAAGACTAAGGTCTGATATAGTTCTCTAGATAATTCAGGCAGATCCCCAAGCAATTTGGTATGAAGAAAAAGAGCTTGATGGGTGCTTGGATTGTTCTATGTAATAAACACAGCATCATTCATTGAGTACTTACTGTTCATGTGATGTGTATATCTTATATTTCACAGATATTCATTGATCCTTACTGCACCATGTATCTGCTTATTTTATAGATGAAGACACTGAGATTCAGTGCAGGTGAGTGACCTGTTCACATAGTTAAGAAGAGGTGGAACCAGGATTTGAAACCCAAGTTCTTCTGACTTTAGGGCCTTTCTCATTTTATCTGTCACATGGCCCTAATGCAGTCTGTGTACACTCATCCAGCTTATGTGAGTACTTCGTTAATCTTTCATTTCTTCTTTCACATGTACCTAAAATCTGAATTGGCTAGTAAATACTCAAAAATGCTTGAGGCTGAAGTTGACTCAGGAAAGTAAGATTTCTTTTTGTATATTTTCAGCAAAGTAGGAGGTTGCAGCTTACTGGAACTCATCTTTCTATATACTCAAGTGCCTCCAGAGAATTCTGAAAGCTGGGCATGAATATGTAGACATGCAAAAAATGAGCAAGGCAGATGTTATGCTGATCTCTACTGGGCCATTTTAGATCATAGTAGCTAATATACAGCACCTTTTTTGGCTGCCAACATTTTTTTTTCTTTGTCCCTGTTTATCAACCTCCTTTCCTCCCCCTCCCCCACTGCCAGACCCCTGAATCTATATCTTTCTGTACCCAGAAAAAGCATACTTTTGATTTTTTTTTTTTTGCAGAGCAGGTTAATTCAAGCTTGTCCAAAGAGTGAATCCAGTTGTCAGAACTCACTGTTTTAAAACTGCCATGACATATGAATGCTCGGCCCTCCTGCCCCCAACCTCATCACTGCCTCTTCCATCCCTGACAGGTTTCTTGGTAGCCTGTGCACTGTGGGTAAGTAACTTGATGGCAATTTCTTTTAGAAAGTCCTAGTCGGTCAGTGTATTCCTTTTGGTTATCAGAAATCCAGTGCCAGGGAGGTGTCAGTGGCGGAGGCTTAGCCTCTGTGTTCTCTTCCTTCATGTAGATGGTACTACTCAGCTCCTGCCAGGGGATCAGGTCCTCAAACTTTTTTCAGTAGTGATGAAGTAGCCCATTCAAGGTGTGTGCTTGGATTTGACTGGGCCCATTCCTTCATTCCTCTCATATTAATTGGTTTCTGACTATGTGATTGGCACTATATAAAGCAATAGGTTATGGTGGTTGATAAGGCTGAGGTAGTTCCTGCCTTCATGGAACCTGTACTGAAGTGGGGACACAGATAGTAAACAAGCGAACCATTGAACAATATTATTACAGACTGACAGACTGCTGCGACAAAACAACCAGGAGAATGGGATAGAAAGGTGCTGTGTGGGAGGCTTTATCAGTGAACTGGCCGGTAAAGACCCTTCTGGAGAGGTGAAGGGAGACAATAAATAAGCCAAGATGGGAGCTGGGGAGAAAACGTTCTGGAGTGATACGTGGGGAGTTCTGGTACTGGGAATGGGGCATTTAAGGGACAAGGTGCTCAGTGTGTTCAGAGCAGAAAGAGTAAAGGAGAGAGGTAGCTGTTGGGGTTGAAGAGAGCAGGAGGAGGTAGGACCCAAAAGATATTGTAGGTCATGGTTAGGATTTTGCAATTTAGTTTAAGAGCAATGGAAATCATTAAAGGATTTTAAGCAAGTGACATATTTACATGTACATCCTATGCCTCAATGCAAAATTTGATTATATGCAAGTTTAATAAGAAAGATGATGTGTTAAAAATAGTTTATTTTGTAAGATTTAAGCAACATGTTCTAAGTTGGAAATAATAAGTGGATGGGCCTTATTTTGGCCAGGTTAACTGTGGTGGAGAAGACTCACAGTCCAACAGATTCATGCTTTTCTTCCCGAAATGTGGAGCTGTCAATGGAAGGCAGCTGCCAATGCAGGGGCTCCAGCCCCCTCCTGCCTTCTATACGCATGTATAGTCATGTGACTACTTTTCATTACTAGGATGTAAGTGGAAGTGATGTTGACTTATGGATTGAAACTTTTAAGAAGTAGATGAGGCTTCTTTGTGCTCTTCCCTCATCTATGGATAAATGCAGAGGACTCTGGAGTCCTAGGGAATGGTGGATCTCAAAGTAGGAGAAAGCTTCCTCCTAACTTGGAGTAATAAAATGATTATTTGTGCTAAAAAATGGGGAGAGATTGGGTGTTTCAGTAGCTAGCGTTTCCTAACTAAATTGAGATCCTATTCGATGTCTTGTTTCTCATCTAAGTTACCCAAAGTATGTATCAGGTACATAGATCTGCTTTTCAAGAGGCAGAGACTAATATCTTTCCACCAAAAATCAGACCCCCTGCTATGGGCACAGAGCTAGATTTTGTTTCCCATCCTCCTCTGATGTTACATGTGAGTCAGTTTTTTTTCAACAGAATGTGAGTAGAAGTGAAGTTTCCAGACCTAGCCCATGAAAACCTCTCCCACATGCTCCTCCGTGCTCCTTGCCCTTTTGGAGTGATTAGGATGTGGCCTCCTTGGGTGGCTTGAGGAGTCTACACTGAAGGTGGCAGAGCAGCCATTAGCCTGGGGTTCTGAATGATCTCTTGGAGGAAGAGCTGCTTTGCTGAACACACCATCAACATGGGACAGTCATGGGAACAACAGGTAACATACTGTTCCATGATAGATAGTGACTGGCTGTTGCTTTGGATTAGGGGCTCAAGGAGGGCTTTAAGGTGTGTGACAAGAAGAAGCCAACTATGTAAAGAGTGTGGGTGAGAGCATTTCAGTCAGAAAAAGCATTTATGTAAAGGCTTTAAGGAAGGAAGAAAGGAAGGGGTTTGGTGTGTGGATAACAAAGGCCAGAGTGACTGAAACATAAGGATAATGAAATAGGATGTTGTAAGAAAAGTAGGGTGCAAATGATAAAGTTTGTACTTTTAATGTGCAAGTGAGTCTTACCGGCTAGTTTGTTTATTTACTTTACACAGTGTGAAAAACTCTCCAGCTACTTTGGTCAGCGGATTATGGTGGTATAAAAACAGAAGCCAGTGCACTTGTCAGGAGGCTGGGCAGTTGTCCTGGTGACTTGATGGTGGCTTATATTTGCTGGTAGTCATTGTGATGGACAGACATGGACAGATTTCTGACATGTTTTGGAGGATATATCAACAGAACTTGTAGCTTAGGAAGCGTCAGAAGAAGGAACCTGATAAAGGCATGTGGTCCACAGGGTCACACAGGGATGAAATATCTATGTAATCTTTTTGGAATTCTTCTGCATAGAGGTTTGTCTGTTCTCTCCCATTTATTTTCTCATTCATTCAGTCATTTATATAAATATATGCTCGTGGGTATTTCTTTTCTATTTTGGGTTATAACCCAATACTACATTATTCCAGCTTTGGCCTTTGGGAGCTCTTTCATTGGCTCCCATGTCCAGTCAATAAACTCCAGCATTGTGGAGTTTTCTTGAGCACTTCATAACTTTCTGTCAGGCTCCAGGCTCATCTTGAATGTTTCCCGCCCCAGTCCTAGAATCATCCATTTCTCCAACCTGGTCCCTTTTATTGAAAATTCATATTAGAAACCAACATTTGGGTTCAGGGAGTACTTGATGCTACTGGGTATCATTGCTTCTAGGCCTTCAAAAGTCTTTTATCTAGCTCCCAATTCTATACATCAACCATGGTCTAGGTTCAGCTGGATTGTTCTTCTGGTCTGGACTGGATTCAGCTGATTTCAGGTAGGCTTACTCATACATCTGTGGTCATCCAGTCATTTGTCACAAGTCTTTGTAGTAGCTTTGGCTGGGACAGCTGCGAGGCCTGTAACTCCTTTCTACATGGCCTTTCATCCTCCATCACACTAACCCGAACTTTTTCACATGGTGACATGATTCTATAGCAGTAAGAATAGAAATGCACAAAGTATCTGGAGTCCTAGGATGGAAACTTACCTGATAATGCTTCTGCTACATTCTGTTGGCCAATCAATTCATAAGCCCAGTCCAGATTCAGTGATGGAGAAATACACCCATCTCTCGATAGAAACATCTGCAATCAATTCCTAAGCCCAGTCCAGATTTAGTGGTCGAGAAATAGATTCTATTTCTTGATAGGAACATCTGCAAACAATTGGTGCTATATCTGTAATTTTCCACATATACCTTACATATAAATGGAAAACATTAGAGGAAATAGTCTTGGAAAAAAATATGGAAACACAACCAGAATGGGAATAAGCCTACAGAGTAACATAGGACTTCTGTTGAGGAAGGAGTATTGTACTCCTGATAAGAATAAAAATGAAGATGACTTCTTGTTAAGATTCCCCGCTTAGTTTGGACTGGAAATACAAACTTACAGGTAGGAAGAAGAGAAGCAAGGAGAGCAGGTGGATCTGACTTTAAGAAACTTAGATCTGATACAGGAGCCTCCTCAAGATGGTGGCATGAGTAGGGGAGCAGAGATCTCCTCCCAAAACCATATATATTTTTAAAATACAACTATTCCTAAAAGAGAGACCAGAAGATACAGTACAACAGCCAGGCTACATCTACATCTGCAAGAACTCAGCATCTCATGAAAAGGGTGAGATACAAAGCTGTGACCCAGCAGGACCCGAGCACTCCCCGACCCCAGCTCACCAGCAGGAGGAAAAGAATCAGAGTGCGGAGGGAGTGGAGCACAGGACTGCTAAATAACCAGCCCTAGTAATCTGCACCGGGAGCACAGACACACATTTCATGGTGTACTGGATATTAGAGAAAGGGAAAAGTAAAATCCAAGACTGAGATTGTGAGCGGGTCGCCATAGCTGGCTCCCCTGGGACAAAAGAAAAGGGGGCACTTTAAAAGTCTTAAAGGGACAAGGGCTTAACAGGTGGACAAAATTGTCCTGCCACACTCAGCCCAGCAGGCTGGGAATTTTAAGGAACTTCAGGCACCCTAACCCCCTGGGTGGCAACACAGCTCCAAAGCCCCTCACAGTGATAAGCAGCCTGCCATTCATCCCCCCCCGTGGGCACTGCAAGCAAACTGGCTGACCCGCCATTGCTGTGGACCATCTGGGGAACAGCCCTGCCCACAGCAACCACACAGAGTATTCTCCCAGCCTGCAGCTAACCGGGACAGACCCAGAGGCTGTCCCCTGCATGCAGCTGACTGGCACAGACAGAGGAAGCTGGGCAAAGTCTGGAAGGTGTGAAGGGGTGCCATTCTTGCAGGAGAAAACACACCACTCATCTGTGACCCCTGCCAGTGCCCTAGGCTATCCTGAGGGCCGCCCCGACCACGGCAGCTCAGGGGATTAACCCAGAGACTGCTTCTGGTGTGTGGTTAACCAGCACATGCAGCAGAGAAGGGCAAGGCGACCAGCAAGCAGGAAGGGACTTTGTTCTCCCAGTTGACATACACGCCACTCGACAGCAATCACTTCTATCGCCAAGAAAAGGCAAAAGACCTGGTCCAGTCCAAAATCACTCAAACAACAGAGACAGGTCCTGGGAAGATTGATATAACCAATCTTCCTAAAAAAGAATTCAAAATAAAAGTCATAACCTTGCTGATGGAGCTGCAGAGAAATATGCAAGAGCTAAGGGATGAAGTCTGGAGGGCAATAACAGAAATAAAACAAACAATGGAAGAACTTAAGAGCAGACTGGATGAAGTGCAAGAGACTGTTAATGGAATAGAAATCAGAAAACAGGAGTACAGAGAAGCTGAGGCAGAAGGAGATAAAAGGATCTCTAGGAATGAAAGAATATTAAAAGAACTGTGTGACCAATCCAAATGGAACCATATTCGCATAATAGGGGTACCAGAAGAAGAAGAAGAGGAAAAGAGGGATAGAAAGTGTCTTTGAAGAAATAATTGCTGAAAACTTCCCCAAGCTGGGGAAGGAAATAGTCTCTCAAATCATGGAAGCCCCCCCACATATCTCCCAACACAAGGGACCCAAGGAGGACAACACCAAGACATATAATAATTAAAATGGCAAAGATCAAAGACAAGGACAGGGTATTAAAAGCAGCGAGAGAGAGAAAGAAGATCACCTACAAAGGAAAACCCATCAGGCTATCATCAGACTTCTCAACATAAAACTTATGGGCCAGAAGAGAATGGCATGATGTATTTCATGCAATGAAACAGAAGGGCCTTGAACCAAGAACACTGTATCCAGAAAGATTATCACTTAGATTTGAAGGAGGGATTAAATAATTTCCTGATAAGCAAAAGTTGAGGGAATTTACATCCCCAAAACCACCTCATCAGGGTATTTTAAAGGGATTGCTCTAGATGGAAGTGCTCCTAAGGCTAAATGGATGTCTGCAGAGAGAATAAAATCACAGCAAAGAAAGCAGACCAACCAAATACTAACTAAAGGCAAAAAATAAAGTCAGCTACCCACAAAAGCAGTCAAGGGAAACACAAAAGAGTATAGAATAAAAGGCCTATCATATAAAGAATGGAGGAGGAAGAATAAGAAGGGAGAGAAATAAAGAATCATCAGACTGTGTTTATAATAGAGTAATAAGTGAGTTAAAGTTAAACGGTTAGATAGTAAAGAGATACCCTTAAACTTTTGGTAACCACAAATCTAAAGCCTGCAATGTCAATAAGTACATATCTATCAATAATCACCCTAAATGTAAATGGACTAAATGCACCAATCAAAACACACAGAGTAATAGAATGGATAAAAAAGCAAGACCCATCTATATGCTGCTTACAAGAGTCTTACCTCAAACCCAGACATACACAAACTAAAAGTGAAGGGATGGGAAAAGATGTTTCATGCAAACAATAGGGAGAAAAAAGCAGGTGTTGCAGTACTTGTATCAGACAAAATAGACTTCAAAACGAAGAAAGTAGCAAGAGATAAAGAAGGACATTACATAATGATAAAGGGGTTAGTCCAACAAGAGGATATAACCATTATAAATATATATGTACCCAACACAGGAGCGCTGGCATATGTGAAACAAAAACTAACAGAATTAAAGGAGGAAATAGAATGCAATGCATTCATTTTAGGAGACTTCAACACACCATTCACTCCAAAGGGACAAATCAACCAGGCAGAAAATAAGTAAAGACACAGAGGCACTGAACAACACACTAGAACAGATGGACCTAACAGACATCTAGAGAACTCTACACCCAAAAGCAGCAGGATACACATTCTTCTCAAGTGCACGTGGAACATTTTCCAGAATAGACCACATACTAGGCCACAAAAAGAGCCTCAGTAAATTCAAAAAGATTGAAATTCTACCAACCAACTTCTAAGATCACAAAGGTGTGAAACTATAAATAATTGTACAAAGAAAACAAAAAGGCTCACAAACACATGGAGGCTTAACAACATGCTCCTAAATAATCAATGGATCAATGACCAAATTAAAACGGAGATCAATATATGGAGACAAATGACAACAACAGCACAATGCTGCAACTTCTGTGGGATGCAGCAAAGGCAGTTCTAAGAGGAAAGTATATAGCAATCAAGGACTATTTAAAGAAGGAAGAACAATCCCAAATGAATAGTCTAAAGTCACAATTATTGAAACTGGAAAAAGAAGAAAAAATGAGGCCCAAAGTCAGCAGAAGGAGGGACATAATAAAGATCAGAGAAGAAATAAAAAAAATTGAGAAGAATAAGACAATAGAGAAAATCAATGAAACCAAAAGTTGGTTCTTGGAGAAAATAAACAAAATAGATACTGCTAGCCAGACTTATTAAGAGAAAAATAGAATCTATACACATAAACAGATTTAGAAATGAGGAAGGAAAAATCACTATGGACACCACAGAAATACAAAGAATTATTAGAGAATACTACGAAAATCTATATGCTAACAAGCTGGATAACCTAGCAGATATGCACAATTTTCTAGAAAAATACAACCTTCCGAATTCACCAAGACAGAAACAGAAAATCTAAACAGACCAATTACCAGCAATGAAATTGAATCAGTAATTAAAAATCTACCCAAGAACAAAACTCCCAGGCCAGATAGATTCACTGCTGTATTTTATCAGACATTTAGAGAAGACATTATACCCATTCTCCTTAAAGTTTTCCAAATGGAAGAGGAGGGAATACTTCCAAACTCATTCTATGAGGCCAGCATCACTCTAATACCAAAACAGGCAAAGGCACCACATAAAAAGAAATTTACAGACCAATATCCCTGATGAACATAGATGCAAAAATACTCAACAAAATATTAGCAAACTGAATTAAAAAACACATCAAGAGGATCATACACCATATCAAGTGGGATTCATTTCAGGCATGCAGGGATGGTACAACATCCAAAAATCCATCAATATCATCCACCACATCAACAAAAAGAAGGACAAAAACCATATGTTCATCTCCATAAATGCTGAAAAAGCATTTGACAAAATTCAGCATCCATTCATGATAAAAACTCTCAACAAAATGGGTCTAGAGGGCAAGTACTTCAACATAATAAAGCCCATATATGACGAACCCACAGCTAACATTATACTTAACAGCAAGGAGCTGAATGCTTTTCACCTAAGATGGGGAACAAGACAGGGACGCCCACTCCACCCACTGTTATTCAACATAGTACTGGAGGTCCCAGCCACGGCATTCAGACAAAACAAAGAAATACAAGGCATCCAGATTGGTAAGGAAGAAGTCAAACTGTCACTATTTGCAGATGACATATTGTACATAAAAAACCTTAAAGAATCCACTCCCAAACCACTAGAACTAATATCTGAATTCAGCAAATTTTCAGGATACCAAATTAATACACAGAAATCTGTTGCATTCCTGTACACTAATGATGAACTAGCAGAAAGACAATCAGGAAAACAATTCCATTCACAATTGCATCAAAAAGAATAAAATACCTAGGAATAAACCTAACCAAGGAAGTGAAAGACCTATACCCTGAAAACTACAAGACACTCTTAAGAGAAATTAAAGAAGACACTAACAAATGGAAATTCATCCCATGCTCTTGGCTAGGAAGAATTAATATTACCAAATGCCCATCCTGCCTAAAGCAATCTACAGATTCAACACAATCCCTATCAAAATACCAACAGCATTCTTCAACGAAAACAAATATTTCTAAAATTCATATGGAACCACAGAAGACCCAGAATAGCCAAAGCAATCCTGAGAAGGAAGAAGAAAACAGGGGGGATCTCGCTTCCCAACTTCAGCCTCTACTACAAAGCCACAGTAATCAAAAGAATTAGGTACTGGCAAAAGAACAGACCCACAGACCAGTGGAACAGAATAGAGAGTCCAGATATTAATCCAAACATATATGGTCAATTAATATATGATAAAGGAGCCATGGATATATAATGGGGAAATGACAACCTCTTCAACAGCTGGTGTTGGAAAAACTGGACAGCTACATGTATGAAAATGGAACTGGATCATTGTCTAACCCGATGCACAAAAGTAATCTCAAAATGGATCCAAGACCTGAATGTAAGTCATGAAACCATAATACTCTTAGAAAAATCATGGGCAAAATCTCTTGGACATAAACATGAGCGACTTCTTCATGAACATATCTCCTTGGGCAAAGGAAACAAAAGCAAAAATGAACACGTGGGACTATATCAAGCTGAGAATCTTCTGTACAGCAAAGGACACCATCAATATAACCAAAAGGCATCCAACAGTGTGGGAGAATATATTCATAAATGACATATCCGATAAAGGGTTGACATCCAAAATATATAAGGAGCTCACACATCTCAACAAAGCAAATAATCCAGTTAAAAAATGGGCAGAGGATCTGAACAGACATTTCTCCAAAGAAGAAACTCAGAGAGGCCAACAGGCACATGAAAAGATGCTCCACATCGCTAATCATCAGAGAAATGCAAATTAAAACCACAATGAGATATCACCTCACACCAGTTAGGATGGCCACCATCCAAAAGACAAACAACAACAAGTGTCGGCGAGGATGTGGAGAAAGGGGAACCCTTCTAAGCATTGCTGGCTGGAAAGTAAATTAGTTCAACCATTGTGGAAAGCAGTATGGAGGTTCCTCCAAAAACTCAAAATAGAAATACAATTTGACCCAGGAATTCCACTCCTAGGAATTTACCCTAAGAATGCAGCAGCCCAGTTTGAAAAAGACATATGCACCCCTATGTTTATTGCAGCGCTATTTACAACAGCCAAGAAATGGAAGCAACCTAAGTGTCCATCAGTAGATGAATGGACAAAGAAGATGTGGTACATATACACAATGGAATATTATTCAGCCATAAGAAGAAAACAAATCCTACCATTTGCAACAACGTGGATGGAGCTGGAGGGTATTATGCTCAGTGAAATAAGCCAAGCCGAAAAAGACAAGTATCAAATGATTTCACTCATCTGTGGAGTATAAGAACAAAGAATAAACTGAAGGAACAAAACAGTAGCAGACTCACAGAATCCAAGAATGGACTAACAGTTACCAAAGGGTAAGGCATTGGGGAGGATGGGTGTGAAGGGAGGATAAGGGTGAAAAGGGGCATTACGATTAGCACACATAATTTAGAGGGGGGCATGGGGAAGGCAGTACAATACAGAGAAGACAAGTAGTGATTCTATAGCATCTTACTATGCTGATGGACAGTGACTATAATGGGGTAGGTGGTGGGGACTTGATAATGGGGAGAGTCTTGTGACCATAATGTTGCTCATGTAATTGTACATTAATGATATCAAAATAAAAAAAGAAATAAAGAACCTTAGATCCTAAAAAAGATAACATGCAGTTATAGTTCTATACAAAGCACAGCCATGATCAAAATTGGTGAAAGCAAAGAAGAAAGAAGAAACAAAGAGTATGATGTACCTTGCTGATTCAGGAAAGGATGAAATCTTTTCAAGATTTCCCTTTTGCAGAATTACTTGAATTGTTTGTGTCCTTTGACAATCATCCCATTTTCTCACATTTTTCTCTCATTTCACTTTGAGTATTTTGTGAGGTGGTTCCTGATCTATCTTGTAATATTTGTGTCACTAAGTGAGAAGTTACATATGTTAAGTAGATTGATCACCTGGTGTCTCCCTATCTTGATATGAATTATCATTTAATATGCAGAGTATATAACTTTGCTTAATGCACACCAGACTTGCTTCTAAACTGATGACCTGGGACCCCCAAGTTCTTATTATAATTTCCCATCTTTATTCTATTTTCCTAAAGAAACTATTTCAAGGAGAATCTACCCTTGAGATGTCATTAAAGCTACCATTATGTGATTATTCCTAAGATAGTGAATATATTATAGGCAGTTGTTTCTAGTACATATTGTTCTTACGGAAACACAGTTGTGCACAGTGGTAGATTTTTTTTTTTTTGGAGTGAAAGGGTTTATTTCCCAGCACAGTGGTAGATTTCACCAGTGGTGTTTTAAAATTAGCATTGAAGATACACTGAAGCTCCGAATCTTGAATACATGTAGCCACAAGCCGTTAACTGCCAAAATGTCAGAGTTTTCCTTGGAAAAGACATGAACTTTGGCTCCCTTTGTGACCATAGTGTAACCATCTCAGTGTTTCAGAGCTGGTAATCATGTAACATTAACAAACCCATCAAATAGCAACATCTCTCTTCTATTAACAGCTGCTTTGGATCACTACATGGTTGTTTGGAAAACCGGGTGATCATGAATAACCCACACCAAGACCAGCCCAGAGACCCTCTAATTCTTCTATATTGCCTTAGTCTTTCCTACTACTCAATTTTCTTAAAATATATCATTGTAGTAGAATTTATCTCTAAAATCTTAAACTTAACCATGAAGCATAACCAAATTTTGAGTAATTTGGAGGAGAAAAAAGAATGCAAATTTGCATTGTTAATTTTCTGGTTCATCCTAACATTGAACAATGTGGGTTTAACTCTATTGCCTTCAAACCCCAGCTGAATGACAGCAGAGAAAAGGGGAATTAGGAGAGGAGATGAGAAAATGAGAGCTGAAAACAAAAATTTGAAAGATGGAAAATCAATGGGCAAGTGAAATTAAGTTATTTCACTTAATTCTTTTGCTCAGTTACATATGTTACCTTCACTAACTGTAAATAAATACACTAGGAAATGGTTACAATTATGTTTTTTTCTTAGAAACCTCACAAAATCTGCAATATTGTTCAAATCTTAAGTGGGAAAACTGAGCCACAAAGAGATTGAAGATTTATAATGAGCATATCAAAATATTTAAGGCAATTAAAAAAGTCTTATTACAATTACAGAAGTTATAATTTTGACTCTTTTTATGTACATACATTAAATAAACATGAGCATGATTAGAAGTAGGAGTCACATTTAGACATCAGACGCAGTCAGGAGAATACAGGGGGAGTTATGTAGTTGAGAGGTTAAGATTGGTGTGTGCAGTTGCATTGAATATTGATTTAATATTCAGAAGAACTTTTAACAGTTGGAGCTTTCCTTCCAAGTGAAGGGGCTGCCTTCTAGAGTAGTGAGTGTCCACCCAAGGGGTATGTTAGAAGTCATTGCTGTGATCAGTGGGAAATACAACTAGATGACCCATAATATCCTTTCTATGGCCATTGTGTAAGTCTAACATAAATGAAAATACAAATAAATACTCAAACTTAGAGTTTCTAATTCCTATTACAGAGCATTTCTCTTATATCATTTTGTCTCTTTCTTGAACGTGTGGTTCAGTTTAGAATCCCAAGGAGTATAGTATAGATTACCTTCTCCCAGCCTTCTGTGTATGACTTATTGTGTGGTACTCCTGATGGCACATTCCCACATTCATTTTTCTTCTTCCATTCATTTTCCATCTCAGTAGCTCAGGCCAAAGACCTAAGAGATACCTTTGATTCTTCCTTTTGCCTCATTCCAACATCAGTTCTTAAACAAGTCCTATTTTTGCTATCCCTAATATAGTCTCACATCCATTTACTTCTGTCCTTCTCTGTTCAAACTGCCATTAGCTTTCATCAGAACTACTGAAACAGTCTTCTAACAAGATTCCCTTTTCAAACTCTTCTTCCATATAGTCTCCATATCCACCTAGAGGAAAGGGTGACCTTTTAGAAGCACAAATACGGTCATCCCCTCCAACTCCTCGGTTCCAATTAGATCTTACAATAAAAATCCAGTTTGGAAGGTTTTGCCTGAACTGGCTCTTCCCTTCCTCATCAGCCTTCTCTCACATCGCTCTCCTTGGTCACTGCTGTAACCACATTGGCCTCCTTTCAGTTCTTCTAATCCTTCCCCATCTCTTGGCCCTTGCATTTTCTCTTCCTTCTGTCTACAACGCTCACTGCTCCCCTTTTCTCCCAGCATCCCCATCTCTCTGTTTGACTTGATCACCCTTATCCTTTAGGTTTGAGTTCCAGGGTCACCTCTTCTGCGAGGCCATTCCTGGCCACCAATCTATCACGAACTCCCTCAGTTACCCTAACTTGCCATCTTATTTACTTCCTTCATGAGAAAATTTACGTGCATATTTGTTAATTTGTTTATTTGACTAATTTTCTATCTGTACTACTTGAATGTGAACTTTAGGAAACAGTGACTTGGTCTATCACACTTAATTCTAGATTTGGCATATAATAAGCACATTATACACGTATATGATATGCCTATTTAGTCACAGGTCATTTTATAAACTTAATTTCATAGTCCATTCCTGGTCTTTAACTCTCCATAGTGACATTTTTCTGAAGAATTCATTACTCTCTTCAAAAAGATAAGATTTTACCAAATGTAGCCTTGAAAATTTTCAGATTCATTTGGGCTGAGAATGAGTGATAAAGAGAAGGTACTTGGCTGGTAATAACCGTACATCTGAAATATTAGTCATTCTAAAGATCTCAGATGCATAGGAGCCCCCCATCTGTATTCTATTTTCAGTATTCTTTCTACCCTGATTGATTTTACCCTCATTGCTTAATTTTCATCATTATCATTACTTTTCGTCTTTGGACAGAGAATGGTATCAGCACAGCAGTTTGTACAAGCTGCTGTCTACTGTCAAATTCGTTAATGTCCTTATTACAGGCATATAAAATCTTCGTCCTCAGCTGAGCTATCAGAAGCCTGCTATCTGTCAACATGTCATCTAGAACAAAGTGACAAAGTCTTCATTCTTGTCTTGCAACTTGAAAAGGCATTTAATACTGAACAATCCACTCAGCCTGTAAGCTTTGCTTAAAATCTTATTCTTTCACTCCATTTTTTCATGTAACCCTTTCTGTGCCTCTAGGTATATGGAAACCTCAATATGTTCTGGAAAGACGAGACCCAGAGGAAATGAATACCAGTTTATCCTTCCCTTGATTTGCTTAAGCAGTCCCTTGAAGATTTTGATTTACTAATAATTTCTGTAATTATACATAGATAATGCAAATGCAAACTTTGTTCCAGTTCCTGTGCAAATAATTTAATACTGCATTTTACTGGGTTACTATTTAATAAAGTTTTACTGTAGCTGCCTATGCAGACTTGGGAGAAATAGACATTCTAAATATTAACCTTCATGATTTGATAACTTTATTTTTAAAGAAATGCCTCTCGTATCTTAGCAACCACCTGATGCAAGGAAATCTTAGAATCTTTAATCTTGTCAAGGAGTGAATTGTTTTATTTTATTGGAATTTTCAGTTTGTGGAGGGCTAGCTTATTTATGCATGTTGTAAGACTACTATTAATAATAACAAGTTACAAAACATATTAAATATGTTCTAAAATGGAGTATATTGAATATCAATTGATCTCTATTTGTAACTTGCAATCATTATTAACATTAATTTTTAAGCTTTTTAATAAGTAATAATAAAACTGAGGAATTTAGGGCTGTTTGCTTCACACTAACTGGACATCAGGATGTTTCTGAGTTTCTTTGTCTGCCTTCTGTAATTTCTTTGCCTTTTTTATTGTTAGGTTACATCCCCTTATGACTTTGGGTAGCATTCTTCTTCTTCCTATTATCTAGCTGCTTCTAACTCATAGGAGCCTTAAATACTGATTATATAGAGAAGAGTCAAAATTAACAGAGGGCTTTGAGACAGAGATCCAGAGCCTCAGTTAAAATGTTAATGTATGAGCTCTGGTAGGGTGCTTCTGAGGATGAAATGGAATCTGGAAGGTCATTTATTCCTAACTCTATCTTTGCTTCTTTGACTTTTTGTGCATCATATAGAGATCTGTCCTATCTGGAGCCCTTAGTGAGATCATTGACCAAAACTGAGGCTCTTTCTTTGGGGGTTGTAAGAATGATCTCCGTCAAGTGGGCATCAGAGGGTGTAAAGAAGCGACTTTGTCCAACCCCATCTTCCAGGGACCCTGCCCTGAGTCCCATTCTCAGCCCTATCTCAGGTATGGGTTGGGGGAAAAGGGAGAGAGTAGAAGTAAGCAGCTTGTGTCCTTAGCATGCTTCCATTTGTAAAAGCTTTAGATTTCTGTGTTAAAGGGGGAGGGGGTGCCCCTACAAGGTTCTTGCAGATATTTAGTCTATGTCTATATAATATGATAGTTGCTTGTTGGACTGTGAAAATGGAGTGAATTGACTCTAGTTAAACATTTAACTATTAATTCAGTAAAGGGTTGTGCCAGGCATAGGATAGTAATCAATCAATGGTTAGAGGAAGACACAATCCACGCCCTCACAAATATAAGTTTGAATGGGGAGACAAACATGTGAACATCAACATATGATGTGCTCAAAGATGAGGAGATGTGGCATGTTATGGAGAAACCCAAAGGAGAACCTGAACCAGACTCCACAATGGCCAGGGAAGTGTGTGTGTGTGTGTGTGTGTGTGTGTGTGTGTGTGTGTGTTGGTGGTAAGGGACATGACACCTGGCCTGAACCCTAAAGAATGGGTAGGAATTACCAAGGTGAAAGAGAGCTGGGAGGTTATAGAAAAGACTTAGTTTTAGTTTTAAAATAGGCTTAGGAAGTTCTCAAATTGAATACATGATCTTTCAATACAACTTTGTGTTTTGTTTGCGTTTGAATTTTTCTTTGCTTTTGTTTACCTTTGCTTATTTTATTTTAGTGAAGTTCCTTCAGAAAATGCCAGACTTTCTTAATTGTGCTAAGTGAAAATTTTAAAAATTAAAAAAATATAAAGGATCAAGGAGATTAATCCAGCCTCATGCTATAGATTGGTAGCTTTGCGTATAGCGGTGCTGCGCAGGCAACCCAAGTGAGAGGCTCTCATGAGGCAGGAAAAAACTCATGAAACACATGGGCAGCCCTAATGTAGAGTCCATTCTCATATCTGTAAAATGGAACAATATATCTAGCAAGGAAGTAAGAGGATAAGCTCTATATACAAATTGCTCTTGTTTTTATCTTAGCAATGTGATTAGCTTTGCAATCTTGGCCACATCACTTAACATGTTTTTTTCCTCAGTTTCCTCATCTGTAAAATGGGGAATATCTAATACCTATTTTATAGGATTTATTGTAAGGGTTAGATGAGACAATATTTGCAAATATTTGTCTAGCACTCAAAAATGAAAACATTAAAAAATACTAGATATTATCATTGATAGGAGTTTACAAAACAGCTACTTTATGTAAATAACATAGTCCAGTGCCTAGCACATAGTAATGACTAATGTCTTCCCTTTCTTTCCTCTTCTCCACTTTCTCTTCCACTTTCTCATGCTTATCATCCCTTCTTCAATGGTAATATTCTCAGCCAATATCTTGTCTCTTTTTTCCTGAAAGAATCATAATCATGGGTCAACATCATAGTTTAATACTGAATTGTTCTCTGATTCTTTCTTGAGTTTCTCTCTTTCATTCCTGACTAACTACAGGTTACTTGAGGATAGGAGCTGTGCTAATATCTAAAGTGTTGAGAATATATCAGATGCTCTGTAAATATTTGCTGATGGATTATCAAGTAGTTGATAACCATCAAATACCTTAGATTGTTTAAGAATGGGAAAATACCCTATCACTGGTGAAAGGTCATTAATTATTTATGTGCTGACTATTCATCCAAGAGTTAGGAATGTTTTATTATTTGTTGGAAGATTTCCAGGTCAGTAGCTTTAGTTTTTATCTACAGCTGATAGAAACATTGATCTTATCTTTAAAATAAAATGTCTTCATCACTCTTAATATTCTTATTTAAAACATAGACATTTGCCTTCTTCATTTTAGTCTTTGATCATGCACACAGAAAACGGTCTTCAGAAACACTGAGATTTTACCTATAATGTACAAGTTTCAGTGAGTTCTTATTTTGTGAATTGGTAAACCCAGTGATGTTAACACTATATTTAAGTGATTTACAGTTTTTTTCTCTATTACTGTCCCTCTGTCCCTTCTTTAAAACCTGTCACCTACTTTCCTTTTATAAAGTGCAATTCTGTCAAGAAAGGTATCTGAAAGGATTTGACACATTCCTCAGCATAGTCCTTCATTGAATAAAGTCAGCATCAACCATTCCTGCTTCCATTTTCCATGTGAAAAGTGGAATGGGAGATTGGCATGGGAAATCTGCAGTTAGCTGTGGAACATTTCTGTTCTTCATCCTTGTTCTTTACCAGATTTCTGAAATCAGTGTTGGGTGCTTTGATGCTTTCTATTTTCAATTACTACCAGATAATCATTCAAAGTCAACTTGGGTTTAGTAGTTGGCTTTCCTTTCCAACACTTTCTGTTTTATTGGTAGGTTAGGAATGATTGCTTCAGGTGTTTCATGCATTAAATCTCTCAGATCTTGTCCAGGGATTGCCCATATACACCTGCCCCTCATTAGAGCAATACAACAGAATCCACAACATACCCAACAAATACATGAAAGTTAGCTAAGCAAACCATGTCCAGTGTGATTGCCTAGGTCTAGTCTTTGATTTTTTTTGTTCCTGATCCTCATCACCCTTCTTCTTGTTTTCTTGGATCTCAGTTTTGACCTTTCTTAATTTTTAAATCTGCTCTTAGGGACCTGTTTTGATTCTCCTCTCTGCTTTGGATTTGTATTCCTTTATGTCTCCCATTTGGCTCTTGGCCCTGTGTACATCTAGGATTTTGATAGCCTATAACTTTAAGTGAAAGATGCCTCTCCGAGTTCTGCCCTGAGAGGCACAGCAGCATACTCCACATTACTTCCTTCTCCTCCTATCAGAGAAGGAGGATTTAGACACATACGTCATTCTTCCTAGTTGAGTTTTTATGCAATAAAGTGTTCAATACCATTAACTAGACATAATCTTTTGAGGCATAGCTGAAAAAATTCATTATAACTCTTCTAATTTTTGTCTTTATAGACAAGCTAAAAATTATGTCCACATATGTAAATAATTTAAGTGGTTCAGTGAATTAATAAAATAAGGCAAATCAGTAAAAAAATAATACAGGTTCCATGACATTAAAGTGATAAAACAACTGATGCCTTACTGATTAAAAAAAAAACTTTCAATAGTTGTATATAAAATCTAACCATGTGATGAGATAGTTATAAACATATACAAATGAGCTCATAATTCAATAATACAATAATAATTTTCAGGGATATATTACCAATAGCTTGACTGACATAAAAATTTGAAATAAGTTTAGCATTCACATTTTTCATTGGCAAAGGGAAGTCTTAACATTTCTATAGACTCTATTGCACATACAGAGTGGTAAACAGTTCAAATTTATGGTGACATTTTCTAAAACAGTATTTATTTTAATTGACAAAAATAGTTGAAGAGCTGTAGCTTAATTTTTTTTACTAATAGAAAACATTTTTTTACTATAGAAACATTTTTTTCTACTAATGTTAAATCACAATCTTTTTTTGGTACATATTAAAGTAGCATTGTGTATTTTATATATAGATCATGGATAGACTGATACAGGATTGTTTTCCCTACTCAGGCTATTCCACCCTGGATAATTTTAGAAGCTAGCATTTGTAACTCATTTAACCTATCCAAGGAACACATAAACTATATGCTAATGCAGATGTTTGGATGGGAAAATACATTTTTCTGACTGAGAAGGAGAAAGTGACATCCACTGAGATTTAAATAATAGCGTGTCACAGTACAATTAAAAGTCATTATGGGCTTCTTAGTAACAAATTATCATTGAATGATACTGTCATGAAAATATTAACAAATCAGTATTTGGTTGACTGACTTGATCTATGGGGTGAAGAGGTGGGCAGAGGGTAAAGGAGGAGAGGTACAGCCCCTTCCTCACTCCAAGGGCTAGAAAGAATAGCTTGAAATAGCTGATTCAGACATAGCTGATTCCATTATTAATGGAAATCATGTGATATCTGCTGCAATACTGGATTTAGAAGTCTTGTCATTTTACTTTTTGGCTTTCAAACTTGTAAATTATACTTACTTGAATTCATTTTGCTTTTACTATCTTTGAATTCATACTGAATTCTTGAGAAGTATTTAAGAATATAATTGATGGTGTACTAGTCATAGAACTATAAATTTAAACAATATACAAAAGCTGACATAACTTATTGAAAAAAATAAAAATTTTAGTCAAACAGTATCCTTGAGTGGTCTTGGTTTTGGAGAAGTAGAAGGGTAATCATTAAGTCCAAGTTAACCGTATAGATGGGATAACATGACCAAATTCCATGACCAAGTTCCAAGTTTTCTCTCGAACTGGTCTGCTGCTTCTTCAAGTCTGGAAGGAACTGATTAACAGAAGAAAATTTTGCATAAGCTTAATACTGAGAACATGCCTGATAATTTGATATTTTCTTGGTATCAATGTATTTTATTGATTTCCACTCTTAGTATGGTTGTCATCATAGTATTATTATTTAATTATCTTATATTAATAAAAGTATTAATCTTTGTTGAGAAAGAAGTGCTCAAATGTGTCACCTTTAAACTATACATAAAGATGTAATTTATACCTTTGTCCACCAGATATCTAAATATTGTTTGTGAAACCATGTATCTTGGCAGTGGTTGAAGAATGACGACTTTTTCTTGGATAGTCCTTAGTTTCTTCCTTTGCCAAAATTCTTCTGCAAAGGAACAGTATGACAATCAGTCTTTTTGCCAGTAATTCTTGGTTTGCTTATTATAATTTAATACAATTGTATAAGACTGTTCACTGTATACCTATTATTTAATAGCAGCTATAATTATTATTGATTTTGATTATCTGATATAAGAGAGAGAGCCTAAGATGAATAACTCTCTTTATTGTCTTGGCTCCTTATTCTTAACCATTTTGGCCTCACAGACACTTGGAGAAGCTGATGAAATCCTGAATTCCCTCTCCAGAAAAGTACACACATGTTCATGAATGCAGAATTTCAAAAATAGTTTCCAGAGGTTGGTAGAAAATTGAAACCCAACTATGGATCAATGGACTCCAATTTAAGAACCCTTGCTTGGTAGGTTTGAGGCTTCATCTGTATCCCCTGTGTACTCAGCATTCCCACACCCACAGCTTCTTACCATAATAAGTTCCTGGGAGCTCTCTGCAGGAGGCTGCTCAGCCCATGTGCGGAGGAGTCAAGCGACTGGAGTCTAACACCCTAGAACACTTCTCGACCAACGATAGTTAAGTGTTTCTTCATGCATTAGGGAGGACAACTCAAGGCATTTTCTATACCATCTTCCAGAGGTCCCCAGCAGCAAGGGACTCCATCTGAGCACAGCAGTGACCTGCTCATTAATATTTCCATATTGGTTTTCTTCCCTTTTCTGTCCCACTTCCCTACTGATCCCCCCTGGGATGAGCTCCCCAATTATCTACTTGCCATCAAATCCTAATCTCAGGATCTGCTTTGGGGGAAACAAAACTCTTCCAGTTATTACTGTCATTATAGTAAGTCATCCCCAAACTTATGGGCATAAAACAAGAACTTACTATTTTATTATGCTTATGCATTCTCTAGGTTAAGAATTTAAGCAGGGTATGGGGGGACGGCTTGTCTCCACTCCATGATGTCCGGAGCCTCAGGTGGGAATGCTCAAAGATTGAGGATTCCAGCTAGGGTCTGGTGGCTAATCACAGAAGGCTCTTCTTCTACATATCTGAAGCCTGGGCTGGAATGCTCAAAGATTGAGGATTCCAGCTAGGGTCTGGTGGCTAATCATAGAAGGCTCTTCTTCTACATATCTGAAGCCTGGGCTGGAATGCTCAAAGATTGAGGATTCCAGCTAGGGTCTGGTGGCTAATCATAGAAGGCTCTTCTTCTACATATCTGAAGCCTGGGCTGGAATGGCTCAATTGCTGAGCTCAGCTGGGAGCGGTAACCTGAGAACCTACGGGTAGCCTCTCCAGCATGGAAGTCTCAAAATGGTCACTCTTCTTACATGGTGGCTAGCTTTTCCCAAAGTGAGTTTCCCTAAGAACCAGGTAGAAGTTATGTGGTTCTTTTGATCTAACCTTTGAACTTGGGCAGCGTCACTTTTGGTACATTCTTTTTGTTACAAGCCAGTTACTAAATTGGCCCAGATTTGATGGGAAGTGTGTCAGAATTTGCATATATATTTTAAAACTTCCACACAAAGAGATATTGCACAAGTAGGAGGATTTGGTTCCCACTGAAGAACATTCTCTCTCCCTCCTATAGCTTTAGTGAGAAGATATGGAAAACTAGATTTATAATTTTTGTTATTCTATTATTCTACCAGGTTGATGATTTTTATTAGTATAGGTGTACCTATAAATCAACTGAGAACCGATATGCCAAATTCATTTTGGTTAATTTAATCTAATTTAAAATGCACTGAGAGTGCTTTATTTAAATAAATATTTCAGTAAATTATTTTTTAATGGAAATATAGAGTGAATTTACTTATGTAGGATTTTCTTGAAGTTGATCACACATGTAATTGCATTTTTTAACATGAGTTATAATTTGGCACTTTAATAAATATGAGCCTGGTCTTAAATTCTAAGTTTAAATTAGGCAGGGAAAACAAGAGAAGGAAATACAAGACATTGTTTTATGATGGATTAGAGATTACATACAGAGGTCTTTGTGTATTCAAGAGTACAAAGTTTGTGTCAACTGAAGCTTAGAGAATTGCTTCCTCTTTTGATGGGAAAACAAAAGGATAAATCATAATATGTAGTATCTGAGCTCAAATAGGACATAAAAGTTCTTTTAGTTCAAACTCTGAACATTTTTTAGACGTCTTGAGAGATGATGTATGTAGATTTTGAATATCCAAAATTTACATTTAACAATTTTGCTGTTTGCTAATGTACAATGATCAAAATAGCTAGATACAACAAAACTATAGACAGAGTAAAATGATCAGTAGTTGTCAGGGGTTCAGGGAGAAGCAATAGGTGAAACATGGGGAATTTTAGGTTGTGAAAATCTTCTGTGCAATACTGTAATGGTGGATACAAGAAATTATGCATCTGCCAAAATCCATAAAGGCATACAGAACAAAGAGTGAACTTTAATGTATGCTGCTATGGGCTGAATTGTGTTCTTCTCCTATAGAGAGATACACTGAGGCCCAAACAGCCAGTGTGACTGCATTTGGAGATAGAGCCTCTAGGAGATAATTCAGGTCAAATGAGGTCACCGCGGTGGGTCCCTAATCCAATAGGATTGGTGGCCTTAGAAAAAGAGGAAGAGATATATCTTTCCCTCTCTCTTTGTGCACACACCAAAGAGGGGCCATTTGAGGACAGAGTGAGATGGTGGCTACTTGCAGGAAGAGAGCTCTCATCAGAACTTGAACCCTGCAAGAACCTTGATCTTGGACTTGCCAGCCTCCAGAACTGAGAAGGTAAATTTCTATTGTTTCAGCTCTGCAATCTGAGTTATTTTGTTATGGCAGCCCAAGCAGACAAATAACGAATTTGGTTCCCTAAATGGGCTGCTGCTATAATAAATACCTAAAAATAAAGATATGGTATTTAAACAGGGTAATGGGTAGAGTCTGGAGGAGTGTTGAGGTGCATGCTAGAGAAATCCTAGATTGCCAGAAGGGGACTGTTGGTAGAAATATGGAGATTAAATGAGATTCAGGTGAGAGAGCTCAGGAAGACAAGGAAAGCTGGAGAGAAAGCCTTAATTGTCTTAGGGAATACATACATCATCATGAACAGAATGTTTGTAGAAATGTGAATGTTAAAGGGCATTCTGGTGGAATGCGGAACATACTGGAAACTGGGGGAAAGGTGATACTTGTTATAAAATGGCAAAAAACTTGCATGAATTGTGTCGGTGTGGTGATTTAGATAGAAAGTGTTAGTGATAAAATTGGACATTTAGCTGAGGAGATTTCTAAGCAAAGTGCTGGAGAAGTGGCTTAATTTCTCCTTATTGCTTATAGAAACATTTGAGAGGAGAGGGATACACTGAAGGAACTGTTAAGAAAAATGGAACTAGAATTAGGAGAACTGGAAAACTCTCAGCCTATCCTTATTGTAAAAATGAGAACGTGTGCTCTGCAGAGAATACTGAGGCTGTGGCTGAACAACTACTTGGTGAGGATATGAACCACAGATCTAATCAGCCATCTTCACAAATGCCAGTAATAGAGATGGATTGTACCAACTCCGTACCAGTTGTACCAAGTATCACTGCCAGTGTGGGCTGAAGGGAAGTAGTTAGGATAATAGAGCTATTCGGCTGCACTGTTCTTCAAGAACAGAGGCGGCTGATCCCACAGGTGATTCAGATCATCAGAGCTGCCTCCTTGGTTTCAAAGGTTGGGATTGCCACTGCCTTGAGACTTGGGGGCAGATTGTTAAAAAGTTATTTAGAAGGTTAGGGGATCTCAGAAAGAATGCAGACTCCGACAAAATATCTAACAAATTTGTATTTGTATCTGTCTTATGAATGTATGAAACAAACCCACTGAAAGGGATGTGGGAAAAGGTGCTGACCTATGTATCTTTGGAAATGAATAGAGTGTATAAGACAGAAGACAAAAAGAACTGTACACAGCACTGTTGTCAAGCTGATAAAGTTGTTGCCTAGAGGAGTACAGATTACCATGTCGGACACTGCTGTACACATATTCTAGAATAAAACAGTTAGGGCCATAGATGGCAAACGGCGGGAGCCAGGTGTGTCACTGTTGGAATAGGAGTTTTCAGACCACAAAAGGAGAAGGCCAGAAGGACCCGTGTGGAAGTGGACTGGAGTTGGAGATGTCTGTTGGACTTATGTTTCACTTAATATAGATTCAGATGGTTACAGTTAGAAATACTTATAGGTATGTGTATATACATGGGTTAGTATGAAACATTTTTTTTTTTGCTCTGTCACGAGATGGCCTATAAGAGATGATATTACAGGAGCACCAAGCACACCTAATACCCAGACCCTGGTTTGTAAGCCATTTTCTGATAAAAGGAGTTAGCTTTCTTGGAGAAATTACTGATTCTAGGAAAAATGACTGATTCTAGGACTGCAACAAGAAATTCAGAAGATGAGCCTGGAACATCTTGTAGTATCAGAAAGTAAGCGAGTGTTCAAAAAAATGAAGAAGAAAGAAAGAAGGAAGGCAGGGGAAAGAAGACCCATGCCTGACAGGGGCATGCCGAAGCGGCAATTCGGGCATCAAAACAAACATCCATCTCCTCTCATAGTTACAAATACTTTTCTTGGTGACAAGAACTTTTAAGATCTATTTAAACTTCGTAAGTCTGGTCTTACCATGAGGCAAACAGACAAATTCCAACTGTGAGGCATCCTGCAAAATGACCTGACTAGTACTGCTCAAAATGTCAAGTCATCAAAAATAAGTAAAGTCTGGGAAAACGCCACAGCTCAGAGGAGCCTAAGGAGATGTGGTGGTTAACTATAATGCGCTCTCCTGGATGGGCTCCTGGAACAGAAGAAAGAGGGTGTCAGAGAAAAACTAAGTACACTGTGGACTTTGGTTAATAATATATCCACATTGGTTTATTAACTATAACAAATTAATCAAAACATAACCATACAATTAATGGATTTAATCTTCCCTTTTGGACATTCTAGATGACTTAATATTAAGCAAGCTATGTTTTTACCCAGCTAAAAACTCTGATGATAATTGGATTATTTAGTCAAATTTCATATACTTCCTAAATGAAGTAGTGATAAAAATATTTGCAAATAGTTAGATGACTATGTGTTTAAAATTTTAATTGACTTTTTGGCATTGTGGAGTCATGACTTGTATATACTAGAGGAAATGTCCCTTTTCTATTTCACCTTTCTCTCTGGCTATGATCCCTTCTTTTCCTCTCTAGTGTCCACAGAATTTTTTTATTAGCCAAATTCTAAGATCTTCCTCTAGTTTAGCCTTCTTTTCAAATGTTCTCAAGGTTCACTTCTGGCTAATGCACACAAGGACAGATGCTCTCATGAATGAGGGCTCCTGGGGCAGGATGAATCAGGGCTAGACACAGACCCCCTCAGTGCTCTTTCTTTTGGCCAGAAGATTAACTGAGAATCTCTGAGCTCTCATGTGCTATCCTCAGTTAGAACTGAGATCTTGTCATACTATTGGCACCTTAAAAATGATGCGACCCAGGAAGAAAATAAAGAACCAAAACTTTATTTGCAAACTTTAACAATGGTTTAGGGAAAACTGAACAGGGAAATGTCCGTTTCTATGCTTGGTCCCACTCAGGCAGAGGAGATGCTAGGCAAGTCTACTTTTATCCTCTGCTCTTCAGGCTACTCATCTGTGAAGCAGAGCCACCCACAAAACTCACAGGTAGAATTGCAAAGAGATGTCTAAGCAGCTGCTTTATGGAATGACACTTATGAGCTAGTATTTATGAGAAAATAAAATAATTTCAGATGATATGCATGGGAGTATTTGAGAAATATGTGTTGTTCTGAAATAAGAAAACAGCATATATTTTGTTAGGAAACCTCTGGTCATATGACTGATAGTAGTATAGACATTCCCCATCACAGAGGAGACTTGCTGGATTTGACATTCTGTTAGATTCCTTGGACAGGACTTGATAATTTTGCAACATTAAAATATGCTCATTTGCATCTTCCTCAGGAACATCTGGAGAGGGAAAAAAAGTGGCTTTGGAAAGCTGTTCAGCTCACAGAACACTGAGGCTGAGCAAACATTCCAGCTTTCCCTGGCTGGCCATCACTCACACCCAATGTATTTATTCTTTTTTCTGCAATGAGAGAGCAACATTTGGAAGGGCTCAAGCTGTTGAGTTAATCATCGAGACGCCACAGGGAAGTTTTAAGCTGTGGGGCTGCCCACCTCATATAATTTGGAATCAACACAGCCACCACACTGAGCGAGGCAAGCACTGCAGCTTGTCTGATGTGGGGCAGTCACATTTGCTACCTTTCAAATTTCCTATCTCTGTTTAAAGCATCAATGCCAAGAGCAGGAACTTGCCAGTATTTCTGTGAGTCAGTGGTTTCAACTCAGCATTGGTCCCAAAAGATTTTTACCTAACATGGGTGCATGCTTCTCTTTTTTTATCTTATTGTGTAATTTTACTCTTTTTTTCCAAGTATGCTGGGACTCAGAAGCTGGATTTTACCTGATCATTGTTGAGTTGTGGTAGAGCCTTCTGAAGTCATTTTCTATACCCACAACTCCCTCCTCATTTCCCAACACCTACTTAAGTCCTCCAAAGCCAATAACATTTCATTACCAAAGATATGTTGCATTCTATCCCTTCCTTTTGGTCCTAGGTGAAGTCAGTATTTGACATCTGGCCGTGAAGGGAATGGTGCCTTACCTTATTTTTGGTACACAAATGTTTATCTTTGCTGTTCTCCATAGCAGCATTTATTATAGACTTTTTACATATTTATATTCAGCTAGAAAGTCAGATTTAAAGATAGGGCACAAATAGGCTGGTAAAATAGGTTGCCCAGAACATGGCGTTTTCAGAAGTTAAAAGTCCTAAAAGATCAAATGAGATGCTGATTGTCCGAAGCTGGCTTGGGAGTTATTGAGACTCTACCACAAAGTTAAGAAATAAGTTGAAATCAAGCTATGTCTAGGAAAAATTACTTTTGCATGTTGTGTTTGAAGGCTACGTGCAGCCCTTTCCATTTTAGCCTGTAAAGCAGCATTGTGATGATGGCAACAATGGTGATACTGATGGTGAAGACATGGCTTGCTTCCATTTATCATGGTGAAGCCCTGGCCAAGTATTCGTGGAAATTAATGTCCAAATTTTTGCAAGTTCTCTATAGATTTCCCATAGCAGAGTTGAGGCTGAAGTGTTCAGGGGGCTTCAGTTATCTGAGTAGTTGCTTCAGACCTCCACTTTGTGTGGTAAAGGCCAAAGAGTCAAGTCTGTGTTTCTTCTAACAGGTGATGGTAACGAAGACCAAGATACCTGGAGCAATGACTGGAAGAAGCGTTAAAGAGATTATTTCTACCTTTCCTTTCCAGTTAGCAATGGTGTTTTAATAAATTCTGTGAATTGTTTTAGGAAAATCTCAAAACATTTTTCTTTCCTCCTATTTCCGTGATGCTTTTGGCTTAAATTTCTCCTATTTGCAGCGCTGTTGTTTAATATACTGGAATTAAAGTGTTAGCACAAATAAGGCCCAGCCAGCTTTTTGCTGTTAAAAAATGGTTTCCTTGTTTTGGTTCATCTCAGTTAACTGAAAAGGTCCTCACCTAATCATGTCCTCTTGTCATTGAAAGGCAGAAAAAGAACTCACACGGCAGAGGAGACTATTTTCAAAATCAATCCTTCATATTTAAAAGAGAGATCCATCCTCCCCAGGAGGAGCAAACATCATCGTTCGAACCGAGACCTCCATCTCCTCAGGTGCCCTTCCACTTTTTCAAACTGAGAGGAGCTTTCAGGTGCCTGCTGGGCCAACTGAAATAGATGGCTTTTTTCCTTTAATGGGGTTCAGTTTGATTTTCTGTCATTGTGGTCAATGACACAAGACCTGTTTCACTGTCTGGATGCTAAAGGAACATCATTTTCCCTCACGTCCTTTGAGCTGCATTATTTCCCCTCCCCTGTCAGCTCAGTGTCCTTCTTGAGGGGTGTGCTTTGGTCCTGGCCCTAACATTTCACAATTTCCCAAGAATGTAATATATATGGGATCTGTTGGATAAAGGTCTCATTTCTGAAACTCTCCTACATTGTAAAGGAAAATAGTAAACCTGTGAGCTATCTTTTCTGCTTCATGTTTGATCCTTCCGAGAAGGAAGAAACATTGTTCTCCTGCGATTTCCTTCCATTGCAGTTGGTGCAAGCTCTATTTATAAAATGGCCTACAGGACCACCCATCATGTCTGCAGTGAATATTGGAACTGATTGTTCATTCTTCCTTTTCAAGAGGAAAGCTCCACTTGAGCCCCAGGTCTGAGTCAGCACACATCATCCTTGGCACCAGCTTTCTATGAGACTCAGTACTGGGGCTCACCAAGTCAGGCACACCAAGACAGCACCTTCTATATCCTAAACAATGAAACCACACTCACAGAATCATTGCCTCTAATTCACTGTGCCACATGTACCATGTATTGGGCACTTAGAATGTACTAGGCATGGAGTTGAGTGTTTTAGACTCTGATTCCATTGAACCCTATGGTTCAACCCTTTTTACAGGTAAGAAGACTGAGGCCAGTGGGGAAAATAACATTTTCCCAAATTCACCAGTCATGGCAGAAACAGAATTTAAACTCCGATTTTTTGGTCTCCAAAGTCAAAGCCCTTAACTTCTACCACACTCCACACAACTTCCTTCTCTACCCACCCTGCAGATATGAATGAGACTGGGCACGAAGGGAGTTAGAAATGGAGTGAGTGAAAGAAGACTAAGTTATCTGTTTAGACTTTGATGATTTTAGTCCTCAAGTTTAGTTTTATGAAGGGTAAAGGAGAAAAGAAAGTAAAGCAACAACCCCTTTCTCAAGACCCTCTTGGAAAGCACAACGAATGCATTTTGCCCCCAAAGGTCACTGAGCAAATGATCAAATATTCTCTGGGGTTATTTGGCCTTGACTCCTGGAAGAAGGAAGTATCTGTTTACTAAGTAAATCTCTGACACTCTCAACATTTTGAATAAAGCTTACAGTCTTTGTGTCACAACGTCAGGGGTGCGGGAACACCATTGCCATGCGTCCCCATGTCTTTTTTGTGGGTGCACACTCCCGGTGGGTAGGCGCAGCAGAGATATCTGTTCTTTAAATGGCTCCGAGTAATGTTGCCAAGAAGTACACTTACATTATTTAAAGACCTTTTAAAAGAGAGCCCTCCCCCCTCTAGCACACTCTTGGCTGATAATCCCCATTGAACAATCTGCTGCTATATTTCTTGGAGACATTATTTAAAATCCTTTTAAAGTGCAGTTCTTCCTACTTTCCGACGATTGATACCTGTGAAGGGCTTAATAGTATCGGGGAGGGGGGTGGTGGGGGGGATGAGGAGGGTGACTGCTACTTAAAAGGATTTAAAAGAATGTTGCAGCCATATTTCATAACCATGATGCCTAAAAGCCTACAGTAAGGGGGAAAAAAAGAGCTGCTGCTTCTTTTTCTGGGCATTTTTTTTTAAGGAATATATTCCTTCTGAGTTCCCTTCACATGCTTGAAGAGCCGTGAGGAAGTTAACAGACCACTCTGTCCTGGTTTCACTTTCAGAGCCCAGTGTTCATTTGCAGAAATGGGAGGAGCCCTTAGAATTTCCTGAAGTAGAGACTGAAAATGCAAATGTCTGTAGAGTCCAGGAAGAGTGAAATGGGCTGGATATGAGTCAAAAGGGACTCGTGTGTTCTGTAACATTTAGATAGATAGAGATGTACTATATATAGATATATACACAAACACCATATATACACATACATATATCATATAATACACACATATACATATGTACACTTGCGTATTTATCTACCTAGCTTCAGGTAGTGTAAACAAGTCATACATTTAGCTGATATTTACTGAGCACTGTGTTCCAGGTACACTTCCTAAATTTTATGTACAGTTTTTAGTTTAATACATCAATAATAGGAAATACATACTCTTACTATCATCTTATTTGAAATGAGAAAATGGTAGCACAGAACGCTAAGTCACCCACCTAGTGAATAAGACAGCCGAATATGCTCCATCAGAGCATCTGGATGTTCACTCCATGGCCCAGTTTCTTACCCACTGCACTTTTTCTGAGTGCCTTGCCATCCTCTTGTAAGGGCTGAAAAATAGCCCACATAGGGGCCTGCCAGATGAACTGTGATCCTCTCGATGTCCCTTCCCATTGTTAGTCCCCTTTTTCCATTGTTATCTTCACTACTCAGCAGCACCTCTAAGGTCAACATCCCGTTATGAAGCATTTCAGCCAGGGATAGCTCTTCATTCTTTTCCTAACAGATTTAGGTATTTATTTGCCCAGTTGCTCTAAATGCCACCTAGCATTCTAAAATTAGAGGATCTTGGGAATCTAGGGATTCTTTAATCAAGTCACCTAATTTTGCACATGAGAATACTAAGACCCAGAGGGAGCAAGGGACATGTCTAAACGATACATTTGGTGGCTATTACAATACTAGAGTCTGTATGCTATTTGCTACTCTGGCAAAATCCTCCCCCGAGTCCTGTTCCCATGATTGATGGCATGCAATATTGTCAATGCCCTCGTAGCGCATCCCTGGTTGGCCATGTGACTTAATTTGGCCAATGAGATATTAGCAGATATTTTCGCAGTAGAACTGTGAAAGCACTTGTGCCCTGGAGCTTGGTCTTGTATATCTGCCATTTACATGCAAAGGAGAGGGTGAGAGAAACATAGAGTCAAACGTCTTCACTGGGCCTAGCCTAGATCATCCAACCCCTTGCTGACCCACAGACTGATAAATAAATAATTGCTGTTTAAGACACTGAATTATGGGTTGGCTTATTGTATAGCAATAGATAAAATTAGAATGTTTTGTTAGTGTTGTTGTTACGGTCCCCAGAATGTTCTCTGAAATAAGCACAGGAGCTTTAAATGGTAGAGGCTCATTTTTTTTTCTCTAGAGTGTTCTACCCTAACACTCAGCTAAAGTAAAAAACCAAAACTGGTCTTGAGAGACATTGTCTTATTATTTTGGTCTTAGCTCAAATAGTTCCTCCCAAGAGAAGCTGTCCCTTGATGACTTATATAAAATTGCTCCTCATATCCCTAGTTACTCTAGCACATTGCTTTGTTTATGTATCTGACATTATTTATTTGTTTACCTTTTCCTACTTGTTTATATTCTTCACTAAAATCAAAGTTCCATGAAGCTAATCTTACCTGCCTTGCTACTTCCATATTCCTAGCAGCTGTTATAGTGGCCCTCACTAAATTTGAAGGAAAAAGAGTTATAAGGTTTTTGCATTTTGTGTTAGACATTTTGGGGTCTAACATTCTAAGGGCTGCTCAATGAGTGTTTCGTCTAAGGAATTAGGGAAGGCTTTAGAGAGGAGGTGACATTGAGTGAGCCTGGAGAGATAATATTTCACCAAATTGCAGTGTGTGGAATGACATGAATGCAGTGTCACTCCAGAATAAATAAAGACATGGAAGTATGAAAGTTCTCAATATAACGGGAGCAATACAGCTTGGCCAGAGCTTACACTCACATATTCATAGTGAGAATGAGAGAAAATAAGCCTAAAATACTTCTTGTTTACAAATTGGAAAATATCTTGAATACCATTCTAACAATTTCATATTCTATCTTTTAGATCATAAGGGTGTTAAGCAATGGTACATTCTGGGGAGAGAGTTCTGGTAATGTGGAAGGTGAAGGTGATATAAGGGAAGGTTGGAGGCAGGAGATCATTCAGCATGCCATTGCCGATAGACAAGGTGAGAAGTGATGACTGCTATAGCTAACGTGGAGGCCCCTGTGGGAAAAGAAGGGAGTGATGGCACTTAGAAACATTGAAGGGAGAGAATTAATGGATTTTGTTGGCCCGTTTGACAGAATAGGGTGGGAAAGAAGTCAGAAGAAGGCTCCAGTTCTTGAGCTTACGTGAATGTGTGGAATGCAATGCCAAGTAGGAGAATAGCAAGAGTAACTAGTTTACAAGAAGGTAATGATTCTTGGATATGTTGGACTTGAGATGTTGAGGGTTTCACTTTGAAAAACACATTACATTCAAGGTTTATGTCTGGAATAATCCCTCTAAATATGCAATAAGCATGAGCTTTCTGAACTGGTCATTCATTACCTTTATTTTAAAAAATCCTTCTATCCCTCTGTACTACCCATAAATGGGCATCATGTGTGTTAAAATAAGCATTTTTTTCTTATTGCCTCTGTTTACACTGTAAGACAAAACTGGTTGGTGGCAGGATTCAAGATATCTGCACATAAGTTTTTAACAGAGGAGGGAGATGAAAAAGAATGGATCTATTCTCTGGTTATTTTACCACATAGCATTCCCAAGCCAAATCATTTATAGTCATGAGAAATGAGCTGATTGGTGATGAATACATGGTGTGAAGATAAACTTGGGCCTATAATGCTGAGAAAGAGAAAGAATATAATGCTCTGGAAAGAGAAAGAAGGGTATTGATGTCTGTAGAAACTAGATGGGCTGAGCAGTGGGCTGTAGGGAACATGTCTTCTGGGCCAGACAGCAAAAGGCTGCAGTGGAAGATCAGAGCTACCTGCTCTGTAGGTAGATGCTCGTAATGATCATCACCATCAAAAAGTTAATCTTTGGAGCCAACCTTTTTAGACTCTGACCACTTCCAATCTGAATTATATGTGCCCATCAAGCCTGTGAGTATTTCTCTTTGGTTAGACTTACCCTCTGCATCTCCCTCACCAGGCTGTAGGCTCTTAAGGGCAAGGCAATACCTTAGGTATGTTTATATCAGTGTTTGGCACTCAGTAGGTCCTCAACAAATGTCTGCTAAATTTAAGAATAGATGAATGTAGCCCCCTTTGATTGCTCTTTTCACTCTTCATCTGTGCAAAGGTTGTCATTAAATTATTCCTCTGACCTGACATCTTAGGTATCTTAGAATCTCATTCTCCTTAGTGGAAGCAGAAAGGCATGCTTCTGAACATAGTGCAGAACAGAGAAGGGCCGGTAAGAGAAAACTTTTGATATCAGCAAATTTATTGTGAAAAGGACTGTATTAATGGAAAATGCCATCAACTTTCTTTAGCCCAACAAAACTCTTAAGTCATCCCAGTAGAAAAAAAGTTTCCATTAGGGTGGACATGCTTGAATTTCTATGGAGTGTGGTTTTCTGAGAGTAATAGGAAGGGATTGCTTATGGCAACAAATCGTCTCCACTGACAGTGGTGCACTCAGGCCTGCTGTCCACAAAAAGATGAAATCCTTATAGGACAAATCCAAGATGAACAAAATTGGCCAAAGCATCTTCTAAATGGTGGAAAACAAGAGAATAGCCTAACCTTTATTTCCCTACACCTTTATTCATCATCTTCTTGTAGTGTAAGTTCCTTATAGGAAATATATTTATGGTGTATCACATCCCACGGTCTTGATAACAAGGGCAAAAACGCAAACCACATGGAATATTTTCACAAAACTGTAATTATATGCGTGACTCACAGTCCTTCACCTTCCCAAATAGTTCAGTTTAATGTAACTTCCAGAAAACAAATGAATGATTACTGCTCATGTGATATTTATAAGGCAAGACTTTACTCATACTTATCAGATAACCTCAGTATTTGTGGGTGTACATGGTTATTGTTAGTTAAAAATTAAGCTTTATAATCATTGATGAATCTTTCTAAAATAAGTAGTCTCACAGATCAAGATATTAATGGTTCCTTATGATTATTTGGAATTTTGATTATAAAACAGCTCTCACTTCAAAATTAGATTATCTAAAATTATGTTTAAGTAGCCACTTTAACTTTAACTTGTTATATGTGCTGTGTTTTTATAACCACAGTAGTTTTTTATGATAGATAAAGCTACAACTTTCCATATTTTAGAAATTTCATTAATAAAGGCCAGTTTTCCCTTCAAGCACTTTGATTTTAATATTTATCAGGGTGACAAAGTAAATCTTCAGCAATGGAGATGTTGTATCTACTCAAGGAGATAGAATCACACCTCCCCATATATGCTCCATGACACCTAATATTTGGTGACCCCAAAAGGCATCATGACCTTATTTTTATAAAACAGAGAAGTTACACTCAAAACTCAAGTTTCCATAGGTTACCCTAAGTAGTAAAGCTTGAAATGAGAATTATTTTCACTGGGGCTCTTATGTAGTCATAAATATTGTCATTAAGTGCTCCATACAGCAACCTGTTTCCAGATGCCACATCTGAGAAAAATCTCTGCTCTTTCTCCTTCTGTCATAACCACAGTAGCCAGAGTGAATCATAAGTTCAATAAGTGAAGATGGATCTTTTTGCCTCTACTCTGTGATCCAGCGTCACTCCCCAGAGAGTGGGGCAGAGGCAGTATGACCATAATGTGCTTAGCTAGAATTACTGGTAAAGGGCACAGAGAGGAACAATTCAAGGTGATAGTGGAGTCAGTCTCCTGAATCCTGTAAGCTTCTTGGCTCACCTCTAGAGTCTGCTGCTTCCGTTGGCAAGACTTCCCAGTAAGGGGTTTCTGTGGGGAGAAAAGCCTTAACTTCTTTTTAGATTTAAAGGCCCAGACTGCTGCATGATGGATTCTCCCCTAATATCATTAGCTGCACATGCTGCTAATTGTAGTGGCTGCTAATCCATCTGAGCAGCCAAAATGATATTAGCTTTCAATAGGATTTACATATATCCAGGCTTGTTTCTGCATCAGCTAGCAATTAAAGTTTAAACTGTTGAACATGCAGCTTGCTGTAGGCTAAGTAATATTTAATAGCATTAACAATGCATTTCCCTATTCTTCTGCGAATCTCTTTGCAGGCTCATCAATCCGCCATCACCTTTGTGTGGCGCGGCCAGCATAAGCTCTTACCCTAACAGCTTTCAGAGGAGGGCACTGTCATAAGAGGACAATAGAAATGCCAGCTGCACATATAAGTATTAGCAGCATAATTTACGTTTCTCTTCCTGTCCACTCTCTCTCTCACACGGACACTTCTTAGAGGAGGTGTGGTTACTCATCCTCCCAGGCCAGCCTTTGAGAAAGTGTAAATCAACTTATTTGGACTAAAATGTCTATAGAAGATGAATATTAATTAAAAGGCTGTTCAAATCATTGCAAACCATGAGAAGAATCCAGCTCTTTCAAAGTTCAGTGTAAGCAGGATTAAACTCTTTTGACTGGATTGTTTATTAAAGATTTAGTTGTAGGAGATTGAAAGAAATCAGGCTGGAACATGAAGTCCACGAGGGTAGTTTCTTTGTCTGTTTTAGTCACAGCTCTGTCCTTAAGTATCTAGCACAATGACTATCACATAAAAAGTGCTTAGTAAATATCTGTTGAAGTAATGATTGTATACAAATGACAGACGATCAAACTGCCTGATCCCAACCCCGTGCCCCTGAAGCCTCCTCCCTTGCTCACTGTCATGCACACACCCTCTGCCCATCCACCCCTTGCCCCTACATCATTTGCCAGTGGGTAGACAAGTCAGGGGTGGGGAGAAAGATTTGACATTTTGTAAGTACTCTTCAAGAAAAGCATCCCTGTCAGGACCAGACCATGGGCAGCTTGATACAGTGTCCTGGCCTGTACATCTTCCTGCCTGGGGATTATGTTGGTGGATGCCGAGTGGTTGTCCCTGTGGTACAACTTCAAAGTAAGAGAGTGTGTCAGTTTCCTAGGGCTGCCATAATGAAGCATCAAAAGCTAGGGTGGCTTAAAATAGCGTAACTTTATTGTCTCACAGTTCTGGAGGCCAGAGACCAAAATCAAGGTGCCAGCAGGGCCGTACTCTCTCTGATGGCTGTAAGGGAGACTCTCCCTTGCATCTTCCAGCTTCTGCTGTTTGCCAGCAGACCTTGGCACCCTGTGGCCTGTAGATGCCTCACTCCAGTCACATGGCTGCCTTCTTCCTGCACCTTCACATAGTCTTCCCTCTGGGCATGTCTCTCTCTGTATCCACATTTCTCCTTTTTATAAGACACCAGGCATGTTCAGTTAGGGCCCACCCTAATGACCTCATTTTAACTTCATTACCTCTGTAAAAGCCTCTTTTCAAGTGCAGTCACATTCTGAGGTACTGGGGTTAAGACTTAAGCATATCTTTTAAATACACAATTTAACCCATAACAGAGGGCTATGTGCAGTCTAAAAGATGGTAATGGAATATTTTCTGGTCTGGGCAGAGAGGTCAGTAATAATTGAATCATTCCTATCATTTCTTGTATGCTGCCATCTTGTAATTCCCACCTCAACTGACTGTTAGTACATAATGCTCTCTGACTATTCCCTGATCATTCCTTGTGTTTAGTAATTTCTCTGTCACTTCCATCCCTTCAATGTGGCATTCTATCTAAACATTCTACCTAAATTGCACCCTAGTCTTTTTGCTCTGTTTGGGCACCAGGCTACTTGCTTTCAGTTACATTTGTTCTTTGGTCTTACTACATAGGGATGATTGTCTACTTTATGTAACTGGTCCTGTGAGATCTTGGGCCAATTCATTCTAAGAGTTAGCTATTTTATTAGGAACAATGATATCGAAAGGTCATATTAATTTATTTTGTTATTTTATTTCAAAGTAATTTATTGTTTTGGCATTCACATAGAATAAGTAATAAAGGTAACCATAGTTCTTGTTATATAGACATTGTCTATTTTGCTTTGAAACACAAAATGTTGAAAACATTCAGCACTCCTCAGCTGGGTTTATCTCTAGGCTACCCAGGATGTATTGGTTTGATGAATGAAACACATTTGTGCTTTATACCTCATTTATCCTCCTTTGGAAATTATTTAGTGTAGTTGTGATAAGTTTGGTAATTTTGATGGCTTGCAAAGCATTAAAGTCTCATCTTAGAAGAAGAGAATGCCCCTTATAATGACATGGAACATTGTCCCCAGGGTCTACTCTACATCCATAACTCAACTAAAAAAGAAATGTAGAAAGAAGATATATTACTGATGATTAAAGATTTTTTTAAATTAAAAAATCTTATCATTTCTGTTGAGCAGAACAGCTCCAACTCCAGAGAAGGACTCCACATAGATGTCCTCAGCCAGAAGGGACAAGAACAGATGAATGGCTTTCTTCACACTTCTTGTTGGGTGAATCAGTCATGCTGCAGGGTCATTTCAAGTTTGCCATTTTTGTACAAAATCACTTAATAAATTGATTGGCACCTTATCTCGGTGTCAGTGTCACTCCACTTGTAGAGATGTCCAAACTGTTTAAATATCAAAAACAAACAATGGAGGACAACTTATTGAGAAAGGTTTGTACTAACCAAAGATCAAAGGGAGACAGATGACTGCTGTGTATATGTGCCATTACCAGAGAAGAGGCAGAGTGATTTAGTCAGTGCACATGGTTAGAGTTTCTTGGCTGGACTCAGTGAACAGGGAAAGCAGTTGGAGAAGATGCCAGGACCAGCGTCTATAGAAAATCAGAATGACATATCCTAAAGAAAACAAGATTTTCAGCAGTATCAAGGTGACTATTAGAATGGGCTTCACGTGAACTATTTTTTAAGAAAATTAATGACCTTAATTATAGGCATATTAAAGGAAAAAAATCCTTTGAAGTGGACAAGTATTACAAAATACGAAGCAAAATATCATCACATTAACACTATGATAGTTTACTCTGGCATAGATAGGAAGTTTAAAAGAGCTATCAATAAATTGTCAGTCCATCTTGAAAAAAGAAGGATCCTGTGGCCGAATTTTAATTTATGAGTATTTTATTAAGTTGGCCTCCGTGTCTAAGTTTTCCACACATGGTGGGTTAGTGAATGTGTAATGTATTTGCTTATATAATTTACTGCAGATATTCTGGGGAAGATACAGATAAAATATTTAAAAGAAGCAGTATGAGAAACAGCATTCTCCTTTAACTTAGATGGGTTATCTTCTTGGATGATTTGATCATAAACTAGTGTATACAGAAAAATATTTTAGGACATAAGCTCTATTCAGACACAAAAGCAGGATTTAACTATAACTTGAAGTAGTTTCCCAAATTAAATGTTTTTTTTAATTTGACACTCCTCTTGATAAAGTTGTAAGAGGACATTGTACATACTCACTTTTTCTTTAAAGCAGTCACTTTAAAAACACAAAGCACCCGTTGTATAAAGCCTAGCCATGGAAGCAGGGACTGGGTTTGATGACTTCAGCCCATGTTTTGGCTGCACTTGTCTATGGAGGATGGTCAGACTTGGGTTAGGCAAAGTTAAAAGTCATAAGGAAAGCAAACTGCGAGCAGCTGTTCCCAAAGTTATTATGTGTTTGGTTTGGACTTCTACTTCCATGAATTTCTAGGATTCATTTGCAAAATGCTAAGTGAATTGCCTACTTCAAGTATGAACAAAGCATCCAGGGAAAAGAATCTTTCAAAGTCATATGACATTGGCTTATATAAAATCCCCAGCAACAGAGTCTGCATGCCTGCAATGCCACCCTGTATGTCATCTGACTTTAAAAAATTGTATTGACATTGGTATTCTTCAGAAGGCATGAACTATAAGGGTAGGGAATCTGTCCTACTGACTCTAGCATTTAATGTAGTGTCAGACACCTAATAGGTGTTCAAAACATGCCAAATATTCGCCATATGGATAATTATAATTTACAATGGTTTTTAAGTTTGAGCTAATGGATTTCTTTTCTTGCAAACTTTTTCTTCTAATGTTTCTTATCTTAAATGGTAACACTGATTACCCAACTGCTAAGCGGAAAACCTGGGCATTGCCCTTGATTCTCCACTCACCCTCAGCCTCACATTTAACAAGCTCTGTGATTGCTATCATATCCCCCACTCCACAGCAGTTCTGCTGCTGTGTAAGCCTAAACCCCACCATTTCTTTCTTGGACCACTGCAACGGTCCCCCAACCAGTTTCTCTGTTTTTACTCTTGCCTTTCTTCAATCTCTTCTGTTCACAGCTTCCAGAATAATCTAAATTCACAGACATCATGATATTCTACTGCTTAACTCCTGTTTTGGCTCTCACAACCTTCACAGGTAACCTACTTCCTTCCCAGGGTCTACAAGACCCTCTTTGTAGCCTGGCCCTCACCTCTCTCCAGTCCAGTGTGGTCTGCCCTTCCGTTCATTCACTATAACCCAGCTGTGTTGGTTTTCCTTCAGTTCCTAAAAAAGGCTGTGCTTCTCCTCCCCTCTTGGCCCCTATTCCCACAGTTTCCCCTGTGTGGGATGGACTTCCTCCAGCTCGCTGAATGGCTGGCTGCTTCTTACCTTGCTTGTCTGGCTTATTTTTGAAGAAACTGTTTTTGAACCCCCTACCTCAGTAGTTTTCCCTCACATCCCCTCCTCCAGCACTTCATCTGCTTTGCATGTTTTTATAGTCTCATCACTGTATGCAAAAAATTCATAATTTTTAAATTATCTATTTCCCCTAGTACTTTGGAACATGTCTGTTTTCTTTACTATAGCACCCAGTACATACATTAAGTGATCAGTAAATGTGAATATTCATTTATGAGTGATAGAACATCCAACTAAATATTACTATATTAGTGGGGGGGGGGGGAGGGAGTGTAGTGCATAGGGAGGTAAACGGGAAAATTTCATTTTGGCTTAACCACAACGCTTTCTCCATTAATCCACTTACTAAGCACCAAATATGTGAAAGCTGTTCTGGGGCTGCTGTGAATTCAAAGAAAGAGAACTGGCTCCTGCCCTCATGCACTTATACCCTGGCACAGAAGATTAATACATGTATCAGTAACTATAATTCAAGTGATGATAGATGAGAGGGGCTCCAGAGGGTTTTTCATTTATGTACTATTTATAAGCTATTTTTAAAAGAATTTCCATTAGACTATGGATGGAAGTTTCACGGAGAAAAATTACTTGTCTCTGGGTGAATCAGGAGGCTTAGTGAAAAACAAGTGTTGAATTAGATTCTGATGCATATAGAATTTGGAGGCGCAAGCACGTTGAGAAAGGGCAGTCAGTACAAAGGAGTCGAGCAAAAAGTGCACAGCTTACGTGGGCAGCACCTAGATGGGGCAAAACTTGCAGGGCTGCATTTGAAAAGTGAGGCTAACTCGGATTACGTGGTGTTTGTAACTGCCTAGATAAAGAGTTTGTTTTTTTGTTTGAATAAACAAAGGGAAACTGCTGAAGTTTTTGAAGCTGGGCACTGATTTAATTCAATCACAGTTTAGGATGGTTAATCTGGAGGTATGAAGTAGGATATGGATTGGAAGGGGAGGAAATGAAAGTAAGGGCATGTGTTTGAAAACTTCCAGTTCTGGGAAAAGAGACGATCTATGGTGATCAGAGTGGGAATGGAGAGAAGCGTGGATGGGGGGGGGGGGACTAAAAAAGAGATTCACTTATTTAGGAAACTCACGAATGGGTTCAAGGTGTAGGCAAGGGAGAAAAAAGGTAACGAATGATGGTAGCATGGAGAATAAAAGCGTTAGTCTGGTTTCATACAGTGGTTGGGGAAGGGAAACTGAGGGGGATTCAGTTGAATACTGGAGTGTGAGATGGGGGATTGCAGTTGGGGTAAGGGTCATGAGGAGGAGATCTGGAACTTGATGCCCTATTTCTACATAGGACAAAGGAAAGATAATACACCTCCCAGTTCACTCCCCTTTAAGTATTTTATGAGAAGCAGCCTGGGAAATGAATGATTTCTGATTTCTGTGTGACTCTGGCAAGCGGGGTCAAGTGAATGAACTTTGACATAGAATCAGGTGACACAGGTTGAAATCCTGACTTTCTGCTCACCAGCTTACTGCTTCCTGGTAACCACGTGACCTCCTCAAACCATGCCAACTCTCTAGCCTCAGTTTCCTTTCCCACAAAATGGGAACAAGTCATGATTATTGTAATCTCGAGGACTAGTAGTAGAGTTCAGCCAGATCATGTATTTTAAAGTGCTGTGTAAATCCTCTTGGGAGGGCGGGATCTGGGGATATGTCAAGGAAACTCCAGGTGTATGTCTGTGATAGGTGTTGGGTATTGGCGATTCGTTATATTATGTAGTATAAAACTGCTTTAGATAATTATAACTTTTAATAGCTTTTATAGTGTCATTGTCCCTAAAAAAAAGACGGGGGGGAGAGGTTTTCCTGGTCAGGTAATGTGACGTTTTTCTTTAAAAATGCTTAGTTATATAAAAGTTAAGCGACTGAAGAGACTTTCAGACGTTAACGCTGGAAAAGGTAAGTAAGCTGCGCGGCCACGTTCTCTCTCCCTCTGGCTGCGGAGCCAAGCTTTCCCGCACTGCCTCCCTGTGTCCGCTGAGAGAAGCGCTGGCTGTGCGCTTCCACCTAGTGAAAGCGCTGTATCTGCTTGGTTCAGGAATGTAGACCTTTGGGGGTGCTGACAACAGACGGGCTCCGAGTGCCGGCAGCAGAGCTCCTTGCCAGGCTCAAATAGTCCACAGTCCTCTGCAGAGGAAAATGAATGCGGCTGGCAAAACCTCCCTGAATCTCGGGCAGAACTCAGGGGTTATATTTATTTTTTTTTAAAGTATTTAGAGAATAGCCTGTTTCTAAACCTCCCTTACTGTTGCAAGAAATTTCACTCCTTTTTAAGTGAAAGCATTCCAAAATGAGAGACGTGAAGAGTTATTGCAACCACAGAACATGGGGCAGACTGCTTAAAATAAATAAGCACCATGTCCACTCCCAAATAAATGGCTTTTGTTTGAGTATCGGGTGAGTTTGATAAGGGTGGTGTTACAACATTTAATGAGGTGCAAGGGAAAAATGGCTTTCCTAAGTTCATATAGTGTCATTCTTCTCTCCTGTGTTCCCTTCCCCCAAATAATCCCATCCTTGCAGACTGACTTCTGGATCCTGCAGCATCCGCTGCAGCAGAAGTCAGGGCATATATTGATATCAGTCTGGATTTGCTGTGGGTATAAATCCATCTATTTTATGTACCAAGAGCAGCCACAAACAAGGGGGAGGGACAAGAACGCTGTGTGTAGACTGTTCTCATTGGTGTGTAATAGCCTGCTGGAGTCCTCAGAGTCTCTTGAATGAGCTAGACATTAACACACACACACACACACACACACACACACACACACACACACACACACACACACATTTCCCAGAGCCATAATCTTTCCTTCTTTGATTCTTACCGCATGTGGATTTTATGCCTTGGGTATTTTTAAAAAATCAATAATCGTCCTGTTGATTTCCTTCTCCTTTTGTTAGTCATCCCCTTTGGTAGCAAAGTTGGCTAAACACATTCCCAATTCCATTCCACTCATTAGTATTAATGTAGTAATCATCATTCCCTTCCCTGGCTCCTTAGACTTGCTTCAATATTTACACATGAGCCAGAGCTGATCGAGCAGGTATAATGAGCCTTCAAGATCGCACTGCACCAAGTGGGTGAAGACTTGTTTCCACTGAGTGGTTTTTTGTGGAATAAATGATATGACTTATAATTATCAATGAAAATGACAGGCAGTGTCCCTGGTACTTGTAACACCTGCCTGCGCTGAGGTGGCAGCTGTAGTGTTACCCAAGCTGGACTGAGTCTCTGCCTTAGCCATGAAAAATGGGAGCCCCCTTTAGCCTTCTTCAGCCTCTGCTCAAATTATTATATTATTCTTTTTTAAGGAAAAGATCCCTCTTTGGTCACAGGGCTTTTACATGTACTTACCAGGCTGGGGAGACTTTTACTTTAGGGTTCCAGAAAGTACAGTTTTATAAGTAAACAGCTTCTGTGGAAGTTTTTCTATTTTCTGATAAAATAAACAAGACAATTTTCCTGCCTTCATCAAACACCTAATTCAGCCGGCTTTATGAAGCTCTTGCTACTTGCCAGACATGTGCAGGAGCTGGAGCCCCGTCCAGTTTATTCTCTCTTCCCAGAATGAAGTTAAAGTGTGAATTGAAGTGTGAATTGAAGACAGAATTTTTAAAACATGGGGACATTCTAGGAAGCATGAATCCAAAAGTTTGCTTGACCTAATTTCAGAGAAAGAGCAAAAAATGAAAGTGTCTTTTTATCTCTAAAAATATTCTTGTCTTCTCAACCGAAGCACCAAAATTTTCTAGACACAGATTATTTTTCGAAATAAGGAGAGCTCCTCCTTTTGACTAATATTTGCCCCCTAAGAGTGGGATGTTTGTATGTTTAGACATCTGTCCTCCCTGTCACAGGATAGCTAGACTTTTTCTCATTGCTCTAGGTTTTGAAGATTTGTTTTTATCATTGGCATCTCCCCCCGTTAGCACTGAAGCTGCAGGGTTGCCTCCCTGCGGAGAGTTCAGAATGTTTCCCTACCACACAGACTGTCCTCTCCCCACACGGCATTCATCTTCCTGGAACACTCTAGAACACGTCTGTATTCAGGGCTAATTGTGTTCATCCCGCATTCATTACGCAGCCCTGGCTAGAGCTCCTGCCCATGTTTGTTTCTGTCTGCAGCTCATAAAAGAAAGATCCACAGGACAGTTTAAATCCCACCTTCATGCTGGAGATCCTCACCCAGAGGAACAGAGGGAATTGGGAGGCAGTTTTATCCACAAAACTGTGATTAAAAACTGGTACAGGGGAAAGAAAAAAATTAGAAGGGGAGAGTATAAAAAAGAGGCAGTGTGAATGGAAGGATAAGAGACTGAGCAAAAGAGCTCTAGGTTCACACAGCTGGAGCCCACAGCGGGCCCTGCAGTCTGGGGGCTCCTGACAGACCCCACCTTCCCAAGCGTGGGGTGCTGTTGGCCTCTGTTCAGCTCTTCTGTATATCCTAATGTTTTAGCTTCTTCAAGGATAAACACTTTGTGGAATAATCTTCCAGTTTTATAATCAGAAGGATGTCAATTGTCAATTCTAACTATCTCCTTTCAAAGGTAGGAATACAATGCATCTAAAAAGTTCCTAAGATGCATAATTTTGCAAAGGTGGCTAGTGGCAGAGCCTGGTCTCTTGATTCTCAAGCCGGGGCAATTTAGCTGTTAGAGCCAAATGAATGGATTCAGGCTTCTGTGAGGTAGATGGAGGCAGAAGCAGGTAACCCCCAAATGAGCAAAATAGCTCAGGGAGTAGAAATTCCAAGTGCAAAGTTCCTTGATTAGGAACTAGACCAGGCTAACAATAAACCAGAATCATAAACATAAACTGAAAAGAACTGTCTTAAGTGTCTTCCTCAGCTGTCTGGTTTTTCTGACAGTAGCTGGGATATTGGGAGGGGAATATTTGTATTTTCCTGTGGAAAAATTCTGCTCTCCAGGAATAGTCATTAGCTATTGACTGATTGGTTTGTTGATTATTTATCAGTCATCCATTGCAGATTTATGGAGTGCTTGCTTTGTTCAAGTTCCTGAATCATACAAATCCCTTCTTTAAGAAAATCATAGTCTTACCATAAGACATATTCTCAAACAATTAAAATCAGTTCAGCAAAAGGGCATCCTACAGTATGGGAGAATATATTCATAAATGACTTATCTGGTAAGGAGTTAACATCCAAAATATATAAAGAGCTCACATGCCTCAACACCCAAAAAGCAAATAACCTGATTAAAAAATGGGCAGAGGATCTGAACAGACACTTCTCCAAAGAAGAAATTCAGATGGCCAAGAGGCATATGAAAAGATGCTTCACATCACTAATCATCAGGGAAATGCAAATTAAAACCACAATAAGATATCACCTCACACCAGTTAGGATGGCCAACATTGAAAAGACTAGGAACAACAAATGCTGGCGAGGATGTGGAGAAAGGGGAACCCTCCTACACTGCTGGTGAGAATGTAAGCTAGTTCAACCATTGTGGAAAGCAGTATGGAGGTTCCTCAAAAAACTAAAAATAGAAATACCATTTGACCCAGGAATTTCACTCCTAGGAATTTACCAAAAGAAAACAAGATCCCTGATTCAAAAAGACAATGCACCTCTATGATTAGTGCAACACTATTTACAATAGCCAAGATATGGAAGCAACCTAAGTGTCCATCAGTAGATGAATGGATGAAGAAGATGTGATACATACACATAATGGAATATTATTCAGCCATAAGAAGAAAATAAATCCTACCATTTGCAACACTGATGGAGCTAGAGGTTATTATACTCAGTGAAATAAGCCAGGCAGAGAAAGACAAGTACCAAATGATTTTCTTCATTTGAGGAGTATAACAACAAAGTAAAACTGAAGGAACAAAACAGCAGCAGACTCACAAACTCCAAGAAGGGACTAGCAGTTACCAAAGGGGAGGGGTTGGGGAGGATGGGTGGAGAGGGAGGGAGAAGGGGATCAAGGGGCACTATAATTTGCACTCACAACATAGGTAGGTCACAGGGAAGGCAGTACAGCATGGAGAAGACAAGTAATGACTCTACCCCGTTTTACTAGGCTGATGCACAGTGATTGCAATGGGGTGTTTGGGGGTCTTGATAATATGCGTGAATGTTGAAACCACAATGTTGCTCATGTGAAACCTTCATAAGATTGTATATTAATGATACCTTGATTTAAAAAAATTATTTCAATACACCAATTATGAAGTTAAAGTAGT